>VZSV01000064.1:1204542-1221658 GCA_013398735.1 Nothocercus julius | reverse complement strand
CCTTTAAAACGCTCTCGGTTTTGCCGCTCCTCGAGGGCCCGGGGCAGCGTCACGGCGCCCGTGCAGCCCGCGGCGGGTGCCCCGCGCCGCCAGCCGTGGGTCCGCGAGCGAGGCGCGGGGAGAGGGTGGCCCTCGGGCTGCTGCTGCCGCCGCCGCCACCGCCTGTAACCGTCGGTGCCTGCAGTGTCAGGCCGAGGCTCCCAGCGGCATCGCTGGCGGGCACTCATCCGCGCGCCAGGCGCAACAGCAGCGACACGGGCTCGCCGTGCCCAGATGCGGGCGAGGCAGCGAGGCCTCCGTCCCGCTCTCCGCGTGGGCCCACGCCGCCGGCTGGAGCTCAGCCCCACGGCCGCGTCCCCGCAGCGCCGCGGGCCCGTGCACATGGGCAGGACAGCAGCGGCGCCCCAGCGTCTCACGCGGCACGAGCAGAGGCAGCACAGACACGGCTGCCCAAGGCCTCGAGCCGGCCACGCTTAGCGCTGCCACTGGGCTGAGCCCGTGGCCGCTCGCTAGGACAGCTTAGGGTTTTACCACAAATACTTAAAACACAGTTAGCGCTCTCAGGATGGACGTCCAAAGCAGATTTTGGGGACCTAGAGTATTTCTTTGTTTGAAGCTTTTTAGGGAAATGATGGAGAAAAGGCTGAAGAGCATCTGGCTGAATCCACCCACCAGCTTGGGGCTGCTTCCTGCGTGGTGTCTACCTCCAGCAGACCAGCCTCAACTTCTTACAACGTATTTTATGGTACCACAGACTTCATTTTTACACATGCAGCTGACTTTCCCTTTTCCACGGAGCAGCTAGAAGGACCATACAAGGCATTTTGCTCTTCTCCCCCATCCTCCCGCACACTGCAGCTGCTTAATCTGCTTAAGAGCAAAGATGCGAGTCCTTTCACTTGGCTGCGCGGAAGCACCTTGGGCGCCCGACACATGACACAGGGCGGTGTCCACTTGGGCCCGCAAGCATGAGAAGGGCTTTTTTTTCCAAAAAAAAAAAAAAAAGGCTTTTTTTTTTACAATTTAAGGAGGAATTCGTATCAAGTATTTGTGTAACATCCTATCTTTAAAAGGCGTTCACATTTGGGAGGCCCAGCACCTCAGAAGCCCTTGTGCACTGAGCCCGTATCATTCCTTCAGTCAGTTCCCCAGTTGCCTCTTTAAAATACAACTGGTAGCTAATGCCCACAAGCGGGACCGCAGTACCACACAGGCACAACAGAGAGAGAAAAAAAAAATGGAACAAATGGGAATTACAGAAATGGAAACAAACCCCTCTCCCGCTAGCACTGGCCAGCACTGTTGCAAACGATGCCTGCCAAAGAGGCCGGGGATTATAGAGATGTAGAGGCAGATAAGCTGCTAGCAGAGAAGTATCCTGCGAGGCATCATTGGCACGGTGACTTTGTTAGTTACAGTGTATTATTACTGCTGTTGCTGCTGCGGTTTCATCATTGCAGCAGAGCTCAGCTAGCCCAGCGCACGCCCCGCGGGGCCCGAGGACGCAGCGAGGAAACGAGTATTTCTGCTCCCACGGGAAAACACGGGGGTCCTGATCCCGGAGCGGCTAGCCCTGCGTGCTTAGGTTTAGCATCTGCCTCCCTCTGCTCAATGGGAAAACGCGGGGGTTAAAGGTGCATGCAGGCCTCACCTCCCGCAGAAGCCCTGCCAAGCGGATACAACAGCCCAGGAGAAGGAGAAAGGAAGTCTAATTGATCCCAGGAGGGTTCTGCCTTGCTGCTGTCATCCCCCAGGCTGCACCTGCTGTGGGAATGAGAGCCTTTAAATCTCCAGGGAAGAAATCTTGAAAAGTTCCCAGCATAGGCTTAAAATAAAGGAAAGGAAATAGATCTCAGGTTTAGATTGCTCCCTATCACTTATTTTTATAAAACTTTGTTCGCGACTATTCAGGATCTTGAAAGGTGGCAAGTTCTTGTGCAATACCCTTTGCAGTATGTACCAAACACAAAACCACTTAGAAAGGATCATCCACTGCTGTGGGTGTGAAACGACAGACTGAAAGCGGTCCTGCATTGGGCCCCGTGATGATAGCTGCCTTCTGATGTTGTTTAATATTCACACCATTTTGGTAGCATTGAGGGCCCTCTCCTGTTTTCCATTTATATATTGCCAACAGCATTTATAAACACATCATGTTTAATAATCACCTCTTGGACTCGTTCAAGCACAGCTCATACTGGTAAGGTTGGGTCCTGAGAAAATACTGACAATCACAACAATAGGAGTCGTCCCCAGAAGTGCTGGGACCCTCTTGCAGAGATAACCGGCTCCTGATCCCTGTGTCAGTGATCACCTGGGGGACCCCTAATAAGCCACACACCGCTAGGAATGGTCGAACTGCCAGCTCCAGGAGAAGGCTACCAAATAATCAAAAAGCCAAATCTGAGCACTTGAACAATAATTAATACATACAGATTTCATTCCTTCTTTATAGCTTTTGAGCCCACAGGATAGACCTAAATCATATCCCCAAGCTTTAGTCTGTTACAAAGAGGCCTAGAAACTTTTTTTTTNTTTTTTTTTTTTTTTAATTACAATTAGGGCAACAAGGTTTGTAACATCACACTGTATATCTTCATGTTTTCCTCCAGCGGCTTTTAAGCCCACTGGCCAATCTGACAGAGAAGGAGAAATCAGGGTTAATAATGAATGTCACTACTTTTTTTTTTTTTTTTAAATAACCACGAGGGCAGAGGAAAGAAACATGTTTGAATCCCCTGAGCAAAAGCCAGAGAGAACTCAGCTGTTTTCCATTCCGGCTGGCAGCTAGCGAGTGCCTGTGCCTTAGTTAGCAATTAAATAAGCAAACTTCTTAATATTCACTGCTCAAATAACAACATCTTTTAATGGAAAAATTAAGGGTTTTATAGTTATAGAACCCTGGGACCAATGGGAAAAAAGTAATTATATTCACCATAAAACCATTACGGAATCGGGGCCTGTCAGGCCTCATGCCTTGCATGAAAGCTTCACTGAGGGCCATTCCCTAAAATTGTGAGGCAAAAATACAGTCCAGGGACACTAAAAAAGCTTCTATCCGTGAAAACAGGTTCAGGCCCCACTGACTACATGTAATTGTCACTCCTCATATTGATGCCCTTGTGATAGAATTACGATGAACATTTTGGCTCATCAAAGTCTGACAGGCTCATACACACTCCCTTGTTCTCTTACATAAAACATTGCTTTATTGCTTGCTTTAAACTATTCGGCAAAGTGATGATTTTTACCGGCTGCTAACCTGGAAATGGGCAGGTAAAAAGGGCACATCTAACTCACTTTAAAGAACTGCTTACAACCCACCTCTCCTGTGCAAAAAGAAAGTTAAAAAAATAAAATCTCACAAATTACCTGCACAACCTTGTCCACTCCGCTACCATTAAAATAAAGGTTTCAAGCTGGGAAAAAAAGACAATAAATAAATAAATAAATAAATAAAATAGCAGTTAATCTGCTTATCACAGAAAGGCAACAAGTATTCTGTATTCCCCTGAATCCTCTTTGGACGGCTTTTTGTTCCTGGGCTAAGTTTAGACATTTGACCTATACTCTTCTCCTCTGCTGGAGCCAGTAAGTGCTGATCTGTTATCTATATCCTTAAAAACAAAGATGTATTGGCAGCTTTAGGTTCAAAGTTTAGTCAGGGAAATTACTCCTTCAGTGTTTCCCAGCTGCCTTGGAAAGCCGAGGAGGGAGGGATGCTCCAGGAGGTGGTTTGGAGCAGGAATCTGGCTTACGTACTCCGAGTCACCTTCTGTCTGGGCTTACCTCTGCACAACATCTAGTCCAGCCTCTTCTCAAGCAGCAGCAGCCGGCGCGTGTTGTTCAGGGCCGTGTCCAGCTGGGCTGTGAGCGTCTCCGGGGTGGGGACAGCCGCAGGGCAGAGAGCCTGTGCCAGGCCATGGAGCCAACGTTGCCCGCGGCGTGGGCGCTGCCGCACCCAGGAGGAGGAGGAACTTCTTCACTGTGAGGGTGACAGAGCCCTGGAACAGGCTGCCCGGACAGGCTGTCTCTGGGAGAGAGTCTCCTTCTCTGGAGATCTTCCAAACCTGCCTGGCTGCCAACCTGTGCTCTGGGTGTCCCTGCTGGAGCAGAGGGGGTTGGACTAGATGATCTCTAGAGGTTCCTTCTAACCTCAACCACTCTGTGATTCTGTGTGACTACATTTGGGACACTCCACACTGCAGGAATTTCACTCGAGCAGCCCGAAACCACCCAAATCCAAGTGCTGCACGCCGTGCAAGCCCAGAGGGAGAACCACGCACTGGCAGTGCCCCGGGCCGCGGAAACACACCTTTGGTGCTGCCTTCCCGACACGCCTGGGCATTGTCCCCCGGCAGCCTCAGGAAATGAAACAGGATAAAAAAAAAAAAACAATCTTAAGAGCACCAGCAATTATCGGCAGAGCTGCACTCTCATTTCCCAATACCCCATCACTAGGTGATATTTAGAAAAATATACTGGCATGAATCAAATCTTGATCTTTCATTTTTTTACTGAACATCAATACAGAGTCATAACTGCATCCTTTTGATAATTAATACTGAACTGTGTATTAAACCAAAGAGTACATATCTATGTGAAAAATATTCTCACATCAGTGAATTTCAATTACCAAAGCTTGATTATCAAAAAATAAACCCACAAACCTTTTCCGTTATTCAAAGCTATGCTGAATTTCTTGCTGGGCGTTAACTCTATTGAGAGTCCATTAGTTAGACAACCCCTCATTCATCCATGTTAATGCACCGTCCTCCTTTGAGGTAGCTGAGGTTTCGTGGAATTGCAAGCCTCATATGCAAACACAACACAAATAAATGACATGGAAATATTTCATGATGATTTACCAAGTGCAATAACCACTCTGTCCACTGTTCAGGACTTGCAGACTATCTCGTTATGATTGTCCCCTGGTACAAGCTCACCACCAAATAACTATATGCATACAGTCCTATATAGTATATGACCACACATATATAATCCAATTACTGATGAAAAGCTCAATTAAAAATAATATTAAGGCGGTGAAGGCCAGAATTCGAAATCAGGAAGTGCCCAACTTAAGGCTTGGGCCTTAACAGCACAGTTTAACTTAGCTGCCTTGTCCCTGGCTTCCCGTGCCCTCACACCCTCATATCAAGCCCACTCTTTGCTACCATCACTCATTACCCTCCAGCTCCCGTTTCCCACCCCCAAACCAGGTTTCCTACACGAGACCCAGTGCCTTCCCCACCTCCTTCCTTGCTGGGCTGCTTTAAGCCTCCCGCTTATACTTTCTTTTGAAGTCCTGCACCCCTCCACCTCCCTGTTGGGGTCCCGGAGCTCACAGATGCCAAAGAGATTGAAGAGATTGTTGCCAGAAACAAGGCATTCGGTCCCTGCAGCCACAGAGGGCAGCACCTTCTGGGCAGGCAGAAGCATCAAAGGATACAGCTGCCAAACTGAGAAGCCTCTACCCAGCGGTGTGAGCTAACTGCAATTTTGCAAGGGTTTATAACTTGGCCCAATCTGGATATACATCATAGGAGGCAAAAAATTAGGCATATCCTTGGAACTAGATTGTCCACGTAACCTTATCACTACCAGATCTTGGCTTTTCTTTTCCAAAGTACAATGAAAGATGCTACATCGTCTACAAAAAAATGCTCTGGGAAAAGAATTTCCTAGAAGAAGCAGCTCAGCTAAAAGCACTCCTCCAGTATCACACTGTCATAGATACGTGGCATGGAAATTGTTAGCCCAAAAGGTTGAAGTTTGAACAAGTTAGAGACAGCGCAAAAAGTGGTGCAACTCACCTCAGATTTTAATTAAAGCAAAGAGCGAAGGAGAAACGTTGTTTTCTCTGCCCTCCTACAACTACCACCTCATAACCCATAGGGTAGTTTTGAGTCCACAGTTCACATCACAGTCCTTGAGAAGAAGAAATCACCCTGTGTAAACACTCTAAACATAGTTCATAATGACCCAACAATCCAGTTAGTTAAGGGTGTTTTATACACCTTGATTGGCGCTGTAAAACCCATGGTTACTACACGTCCAGCACCCGGCTCATGTCCTGCCACAAACCTCCTGGGAGTTTCAAGGGAGTGAGGCTGCTCCCACCACGGAGTTAGCAGGGCAAACAAAAACGAGGAGCAGCAGCAGCCGGTATGCCTATGTGGTTGCTTCCCTTGACCTGCTCACCCTATAAATTGCATCCAACTGTTTCGTCTTGCCCGCTCGCACGCTTGTCAGTGGCTGCAGTCAGGCACACTCAGCTGAGGAACGTCACTTTCACAGTTCAGGGTTAACAGGATCAGGAGCAAGGGATTTCCATGTCCAAACCTGAAGTGTGCGTGGAAGAACAAGGAGGCTGGGGTGTTTATGCACTCAGCGCTATCAGGCAGAGAATGTTCTTCGTTCTGACACTTCCTGCGGATGACATCATTTATAATTAACACTACAGCTGCAAAGTCACCACCAACCTGTGATTTAAAATGCATTAAGTAACAAGGCTGTTCAGGAAATCACACTGGTTCCCTAGAATCAGGTGGTTACCCACCTGAATACGAAGTTATTTTTAATTTAATTAATTAATTGGGACTTCTGAAAATGAGAGAACCTAGCACATGTAGCAGCACAGGAGACGACCCTGCTTGTGATAAGGCAGTGCATTACAGAAAATTCTGGCCATGTAGGAGATGCCTGATGAGACTGTTCCGGCTGAGGCAACTCTTTCCCAGCTGTCTTTCATTTGAGGCTTTATCCTACAATCCCTTCACCCCTGGAAGAAGCTTGAAGGATTTCACTGGTTTCTTATTTGGAGACAACAGGACTGTTTGTGTGGGCAAAAGGCTCTCAGGGTCACATTGAGCAGCACAGAAGTACTCAGATCTATGCCAGCCTGTACAGAGTCTGGTTACCTGCAGTTATTGCTGTATGTCCTTATGGTTTTACTGCCTCCTGAATGTGGTCAAAACAAGATGATGCTGACAGCATTTCAAACCTCACCAGCTAAAAAGACTGTTTCTTTTGTTGTTGCTGGACCCGCGGGTGCAGACACTCTCTGATTGGGGTCCATTAGAGGCACCACCTACCCAGTAGAGCCATTTCCTCCGCCCTGCAGAGGCCTTGTCTAAAATACTCTGTCTTTTCCCAGCTTCTTTTTGTTAGTACACAGTCTTCCAAACAACCTGTGAATGGTCCAAGAGGGAATAAGCTTTTTATTAAGCCAATAGATCCATTTTGTTAATACTCATTCTCCTAGAGCAAGGTACACCAGGCAAGTTTGTACATGTGTTCTAACATGACACTTTTATCACATTTAACATTGCTGCTGGGAAACAGGCACCCAAGGTCCCAGTTTAGAGCCCTGGGCTTTGAGACCTTCCTGGTTTAAACACCTTTCCTGTGTCTAATGTCAATCCTGTAACATGACAGTTCTTATATGTGTCTCTGTTTTAAAAAAAGAGTTGTTTAAAACATCTTATTCACTCCTTCCTCAAAGGAAGACACTTTCTTAGAGATCTGACTGAAGACAAGGAAATCAGGAGTGAAGGGCAAAAAAAAAAAAAAGCCCAAGCCTCACTTCTGAAGCCAAAAGGGACTTACACCTTTAAAGTGCTAGCAAGCTTTTGAAAAATCTACTCTGTCACTGTCTGGACAAATAAAAATTACCTGTAAGAAAGGCTTTTCTTTTAAACATCACTTCAGGGTTGGAAAAGGTGATTTAAAGCAGCTGGGAAAAGGCATCTCTTTGTTCAGGGGAAGAAAGAAAAGGATTAAGGGCCTTATCTTGCCTTCCTAAACTTCCCAGCTTTCACACTGATTAAACCGCTCACCAAATCACATCCCCAAAAGAGTCCAAAGGGTATGGCTGGGTGAGAGTCTCTTATAGGGCCACACCAATTCCCATTTAAACTAGGGGAAGCATTTCCATTGAATGCAACAATATTTGGACTCTGCCATAAATAAGTTGCTAAATAAACTGCTAGAGCGGACAGTGCAGCCCACGTGTCTGCAAGGAGCCTGCACTTATGCACCCCGATAACAAGGAGAGATGGGGAGGCCGCAGTGCACTACATCTCTTTGCAAGGAAGGTGACCTTCCTTGCTGAAGGATTCCAGTTATTTTACCCCCAAAATTTATGTTTCCGTATCAATAATGGACAATCCTGCAAAAGGAGCGTACAGGAGCAGACATGTAGGTTTTAACAAAGCAGCCAGTTTTCCAGCAGGGAGGCTGTCTAGGAAGCTGCCCAAGGCAGAAGGGGGCTTTGGAGAGCACTTTAAAGTTGAAGTGCTCAAGAATGTTTTACACATTCATCATCCTCAAAGAGAAGTGCTTGGCTCCTCTCCATGGAGGAGGGGAGAGCATGGCAGCTGGACCCTCACCTAGGAAGCTGCCAGGAAAAAATAATCCAGAAGGAACACGAATAAATAAGATACATTTTGTTAGGCTTAATATTATACACCTTTCATCATGCTTTCCCTCTAACATTTCATTTTTCTTCCAACCACTTTCTCTGCCAGCTTCTGCCTACAGCCTTCCCTGTTCCTTTTCCTCTTCTCTTTCATATTTCTCTCCTCCCTTCTTGAAAGAACAGCATCCCCTGTCCTTCAGTTCTTTCTCTTCCACAGTGTCTTCACTTGTTCTTATCCTACACCATTTTCTATTTTTTTTCTTTGTTTTATGTTACTTCCTCTCGAGATTGTTCTCTTTGTTCTCTCCCTGTCTCTGTTCTCCTGGCTCCTAGGCTGCAGTTTTCATCTTACACTTCTTCCCTCTCCATTGCCTAATTTTCTACTCTTTGTCTCTCTTTCAGACTTTTTTTTTTTAAAAACTCCTGTCTACATATCTCCATAGCACTTTGCAAACCTTCCAGCCTCTTCTATCTTGTTCTTTTCTCACTCAGTGTTTCCTTTCATTGCTATCTTCCCAACTTTTAACAAAGAAAAGCCTTTGGCTCTGAACCACTGCTTGCGCTCAGGTTTCACAGCTGTAGCAAGCCTTTTTCTGGAAGTCACCAGCTGCTTCACACACAGACCCAAGGAAAGGCAGGCAGCTAAGGAGCAATGTCTCTATGCAGTGAAGGTCCTCGAAGGGGAAGGCAAACACTTGCCTCCATGCCTAGATCAGATGTGTGCAAAGCTTACTGTGACTGAGGATATCCTGGGGTAATTTACAACTGCAGGACTCAATGCACATTAGGAAATTCATGGCTAAAGGTCTTTGGACTGTGAGACGAGACTCTGGCCTTTTTGAATCGTGACTTTTGAACCGTGCCCAAGGAGAATGTGGCAAACAAACATGAAGAGGACTTTTATAGGCAAAGCACTCCAAACAGGATCCCCTTAAGCGCAGCATCCTGAAGTCGCTAAGGTTGTGCTTCTCTTAATGTGGTTTTACACTGATTTTTGTGTTCTTGCTAATGACAGATAACAGAAGACACAGACTTTTCTACCCTACGTGATAATCCACCACAGGCCTGGAAAAATGTAACAGTCAGCAGGCTTTGAACTCAGGAGCTCATTTGAGTTATATGACCAAACATAGTCATAAGATAAAGATCAGCTCCCCAAACCCTTCCTCTGCCCTGGACTTCACCTTTGCTACACACTATAATAACTGTCTTGGACAAATCCAGCTGGTCTCCATGAGAGGCTTACTGGCCCAGGTCCTGTTGATCCTGTGCAGCCATGGCTTTATCAGAGTCAGACCAAGCATAACCCGGTAATTACGTTACCAGATTTTTTTTTTTTTTCCTTTTCACCTCATGCCCAATAATTCCTCCCTTGATATGAAGTATATTATTTGACCTGAGCTCTTGTAACCACCTTCCTCATCTTGCATGTGTTATAAATACAACACCCTGCTCCAGCCAGATCCAGCCCTAGTTGGCTTGCTTTAGCCTTTATTTTATAAGGAAAACTTCTCTGATATGTGACAGTGGCTCCAGGAGGCTGCCAGGCAGCTGGTGGGAAACAATAAAATAAATAAAATAAAGGAGGACCAAACAGTAAATCTGAGGTGAGAGGGGAACTTGCCTCTGGTCCCTTGCTCTTGCTGCTCTCAGAGGAGTCAGTCTTTGCCTCACGCTGGATTATTCCTGAGCTGCAAAAAAATAGCTATAGTTGCAAGTTGCTGCTTGCCAGAGCCTTATATTTCTCCTACCTGCCCAAACATCCCAAATAAGGAGAAAGTGCTGAAGGCAGCATGAAACCTCTCTCTAGAGCTCATGCTGTGCAGTCATGTCCTCAGCTGAAGCACGGTCTCAGCCTCACCGGTGGGTAAATTCTTGTTGGCACCGTGTTTTATGGGATTCTGGCGGGCATGGTCTTGCCACAGCAGCTGAAAAATGGAAGCAAGAACAGTGTGTGTTAAGAGAGTTGGGTTATTTTGGCCGTCCCTATGAAGCGTGGACTTTCTGTGCCGGGTACCTATCAGGGACTGCCTCAATCAGCTGCTTGCAGTATGTCAAGTAAGGGCAACGAGCTACCTGAAGCATAGGGCTCTCCATGTACCCAGTGGTATTTTCTACAGGTACTTCACACACTGACAAACATTCCTATTATTACTATTTTTTTATTATTATTTTATTTATGTATTTATTGAGTGAATGAGTTCAAAGGAGAGGCTCAGTTTCTGGCCCAGGTGGTGGATAGAGAGCAGCCATGGCTGTTTCTCCACGGAGGTTTCTGCGTACGTATCAAGAACAGCGAGGAGCAACAGTCACTCCCGGGTGGGGTGGTGATGCGCACACAGCCGCACACTAAATGCTCAGGATGTGGATGCTTCCCCATCAGAGCTTATCTGCTGATGGCTCCAAGCTACTCTTATCCCAGGGTGCTTCTTTCGGGAAATTCCTTCCAGCAGTATAGCCAGGCTGGTCAGAGGTACTTAATTGCTTCTTTATCTTTAGCGTTGCAATGTTGTAGAAACTGCAAAAAATTATTTTTTTAACAAAATCGATTTTGCTTGCTCACGCCAATACTGTTTTTCTTAGGTAAACAAGACACGTGTGTCTCGGCAGTCTGGCCAGGTTTCCCTGTGGCCATGAGGAGGACAAGGGAGGCTCACTCACCAGTCCTCAGCCAGCCTGGCCTCTTCTCTGGGTGAGCCCATGGGACAGTCTGGGATGTGCTTTTTGTATCATTTAGGAGCTGATAACAATTATGGCCTTTGTTTCTCCATCCTTTATGAGTCACTGGGATTTACTCACTGTCCTTCATCTCCTTATTTGAGTGTCTTTTGGCTGTAATCCCGACCCTTGTCTTTCTGCCATCAGCTCTTAATGGCTCAAGTTTTTGTTTGGTCCCTTGTTCTAACTTGTCCTTTGTTTTCCCAGTCAGAGTTTCCTGGGGAGCTGCAGGCAGATCTGCGAACGATCTGCGAAGCTGGGAGTTTTCTCTGGGAAAAGCAGGGAACAATACAGTGCAGACAGCACTCCCCCATACTGTACTCTGCTTTGGCCCTCGCTTGTCTTTCCTGCAGCCACAGTAGCTGGTCAGAGGCCAGAACTGATGGTTTTCTCCAAAGCTGAAGCCAAGCCTACCTACCTCAAATGGCAACCCAGATAACATGAATGTCTGGAGTTAACGTTCCTATTCCCACCAAGCCCCAAGGATATCTACGAGGACTAGGGTAGGAGAAAATGCCAGGATTATATTCTGCGCATAAACAAAGGGGCATATTAAGCAATTGCCTCCTACAAAGCATTTTAGTGCCCATGCTTTTTGAGGGAACAGCTTGGTGCCAGCATTGTCATTTACTGGCTTTTACTAGTAGAACTGCACATTCATCACTGTAATTTCATACAGCTGCATGATTTTCACAGTTTATGGTGATGCCATCTCATTTATGAAATACACAGTTACACATATGGCTTTATTATTTTCAGCACTTCAAGTGCATTTAGCAATTTCACTGAGCTAACACTGTAAAAGTTACAGCAACAGTATCCAGTGTAATGCAGCTATCCAAAAATTAGAGAGAGTATGTTTATGTAAAAAGTCCATAACAGTTTACATAATTGAATTTGGGCCATTGGTTCTAAAATGTTACCAGATACATTAGGTGAAATTCCATACCATCGGCTTCTCAGTAGCTGTGGCTCCAGCTCTTGAATTATATCAGGGACACATCTGGCCATAACCTTTCAGGCTTTTTATTGCAACATACACACTGGTCAAAAAAAGCACTGTTTTACCTCACCCAGAGCCTTTGCAAGATAGAATCCCAAGCTGAGCAGATAACAGAGATCTGATTCCCAAGAACTAAGGCTCCTATTCAGAGACCAGGGGGTGAAACTGGCCCTTTTAGTTGTCTGTATCCAAAATGCTTCTTTTGAGTCCTTCACTAAACCCACAAATGACTCTCCAAACTAAGAAACAGTTTCTTCAGGGGAAGAGGACTATCACTGAAGTTGGAAGGCTGGGCAGAAAGAGAAAAATGGTACAGATCTCATGGGCAAATGCTTTTAACAAAAGTCGTGCCGGTTTGTGTGTCATTGATTTATTCCTAGTGTAGCAATCACCATGCAGGGCAAAACCACAACATAACAACAACTATCCAGCACTTTAAGGAAAGATATTCAAAGCATGGGTATCAAGTTCAGTGCTGACTTTCACCAGCACTCGCACGCTAGGAAATGGAGTGAAGAAGTGGCTGCTATTCAAAGTTGTGAAACAGAACAGTTCCCCTTCGTTCCTCTCATGTGCCTGTAGCACTTCGGAAACTCAAACCTTTTCATGCAGGTGTCAAACACTAGGAAACTGTGAAAATTGGCCTTTCTGTGCCCCAGTTTCACAACAGGCAAACCAGAGAGAATAAAACCTACTTGCTGGCACATTCTAAAACCTGATCATCGTCTTTTAAGATTTCTTTGACCCCTGAGTGAAAGGCGCCGCTGAGGTGCAATGTGAGGCCACAGTGAGGCTTCCTTGCACTTCGTGGTTGCTTCTGAGACCTTAAGAAGATGAAGTGGCTTCCAGGCACTAGATCAAAGTTATAGATTTTTTTTTTTCTTTTTTTTTCTTTTTTAACAGCGATTCTGCCTTCCTGCTTGTTGCATGAGGGAACAGACTATAACTGGCCCTCTTTGCTTGCCTAAATGTATATGCAGTAAAATCCTAGGAAGAGGAAATGTAAGCTTGTTCAGGGGGACCCTCTTGCCTTTGGACACGTTTCCCTTCACATCCTTGCCTTGAGTCAGCCGCTGACACGTGCAGGAAAGTCTAACTTTTTGGCTGATTTTGGGGCACATGCTGTTAGTTTGGCTTAGTTTACTATACAATAATGTTGACAAACACATTGCTCACAGTACTCCAGCAACAGCACTTCAGCTGGCCCATCCCGACAATTTATGTTTCAGTATTTATAGGCAGTGTTTCACTGCTTGGGCAATGCACTGAACAGAAATTTGTATTTAATACCTTCTAGGACACACTATTCTTTTTAACTTCAGATGAAAACTTCCAGTGCTGGACCAAATTCATGCCAGATTTCCTGCATTCATCCACCGAGCAATTCTCAAGCAGGGCTGGCATTTCGATCAGTGAGGGGTCTCCAAAATGCTCTCAGTCCTGATTAAATCTTACCTTCACTTGTCTTTTCTGGTCTCTCCAGAACATTCTCAGGTTATATTTCATTTTGTTGTAGTGTTTTAACACTGGTGTTGCCTCATTAAAAGCAACTGACCCGTTCTTTTTCTTTGTGTCTGTGATTAGTATGTTTTGACCTGAGACAGAGTAGGGGTATCACCCCTGCACAGACATAGCACCTGAAAGTTCACGTCTCCAGTTTCATAGTAAAAAGAAAGGCATTAAATTCTTGCACTATGGTGTGTGGTTTCCCAGGCTTAAATTGGTCTGTTTCCTTCCTGTTCCATTTATTGACTCATTTCCTTAAATCTAAATTGAGATTGTTATTGAGTTTTGGCCTCAGATGGTACATCAGTAGTGTCCATAATACTCAGTGATCCAGCAGTAAAAGAGATGGCAGCAAAACAGGAAAGATTTGCATTACTTTCACAAGAGAAAAGTACAAATTATTATTTTCTGATAATAGAAGACAAGTAGGGACAACAGTCCCTGCCTTGGAGCAGACTGAGTTTTTTTTCAGAGGGAACCTCAGCTATCACTCCAGGGTTTAAGTACTTGCAATCTAAAACCCAAAGAAATAATGAACCTGGATTCAAGGAGTTTTCACCAGTTCTGGCTTTTGCAGTTGAACACATTAAAAGAGTCCTCAATATCTCTAATTAAGAGAGGCTGAGAGTGTTTTGTTTGTTTGTTTTTGGTTTTTTTTTGTTTGTTTGTTTGTTTGTTTTTCTCATGAGTTGGGATATTAAACTTTTCTCATACTTCCCTTCCCCACCTTACAAAAATTTTGAGGTTTCTGGTAGTCATCTTGTCTAGATCTAACTGGATATGTTACTTAAATGGAGTTTGTCTCTCTCTGGTTTTCTTTCTTTTTTTTTTAAGAGTGGATTAAACATTTGTGTTTCTAATCCTCCAGAGCACAGATTTCAAGGGCAATATGTGGTCTTGTTTTTCCACGCTCAGACAGATATTTGTTCTGAGTAAAGCCTTTAAGGGTAAATAATAAGGCTACTGCAAATGTTCTTGGTTCAAAGCTACTTTTGTGCCAGTAGCTTTCTGACTGCCTTAACTCTGGCCCACAATTAAAGGCATTTTTTGTTGAATGCTTTCCCCTGGCTCCCTTTTAGCAAATTAGGAGACTTATGTCCAATCAAATGCCTTGCCACAGGAGCGCCTGGTTAGTCATTTTTAGATGGGCTTCATCCAAGCCTGCAATAACTTTGGCACAATTTACTGTTGTCTGCAAGTGCACCCATCTAGATATCTAACTGCTTGATCTGCAAGAAGGTGCCATGGCCCTACTTTTATGCCCACTGTTGAGCATAGACGCAGTATTAAAATGCAGACACACTACTTGATACTCACATTTAACTGCAACTAACCTGTCAAAATGTAGGCTTTGATCATGAGAAAGTTTCACGCCCTTGCTTGCAATTAAGAGGAAGTTGCAGGAAGCACCAGGCTGCATTTGAAGTGGAAGAAAATGAAATCAAGGAACACAGGTGCTTTAGCAGGAAAGAGCATCTGGGCTCCACCCATCAAGCTTCAATAAACTCTGGATAAGTATTGCTGTGTAATGAGGCTGGCTCACCAGTTCGGTACGGCTGATGCTCCGATGTGGCATGTTGTAGGATATTACCTTACTCAGGATCAGCCAAGTAAAGCCCCTCCCTGAGATGCCGTTTATTCAAACCATTTCACAATTCAAATAGCAATTTAACCTAGAGCAAGCTTTTCCTCTCTGCAGTTCTGGCAGCCTTTTGGCTGTGTCAAATAATAATAATTTAAAAAAAAAAAAGAAAAAGCAGGTGGTGCCTGCCTGGCATGCTTTCAATTCTGCTGTCACTATAGCCGAGGTTTTTTGGCCTGGCCGCTTGTGGCCGAAAGTCCCTGCAGACCCTCCCGGCTGGCCGCAGGACAAGGCTCCTTCCCTTCCCTGCCTGATACAGGGCCGCCATCCCCAGAGGAGAGCGGGGGGTCAAATCCTTCCAAGGTGAAACCCTTCACCCCGCCGAAGGAGCACTCTCGCTCTTGGGACTCCCCTGGCACCCGTGAACCTGCATCCATGCAGTGCCTGGCACTTGAGGCGGACGCGCTCAGCACCCAGCCCTGGCCCTCAGAGCCTTGCAGGACTCCTGGGGGGCTCCTTTTCACGTGCTAATCCCTCCCCCGAGCTCGGGCAGGGTGCGCACGGCTCGCGGCCGCTTTTGCATCACCTGCCCCCAGGCAGTGTCTGCTGCACCGCGGAATCTGCCATCCAAAACCAGGAACGCTCGGAAGGCAAAGAGCTGCCTCCGCCTGAGGTGTCTGTGAATCACCAAACCAGCCCGGGCCAAAGCCGTCTTTGTCCTGGCTTCCGCAAGAGCCGTACCAGGTCCTCTGTAGCTCATTTAAAAAAAGAAGTGGCAGCAAAATAAAACAAGCATTGGACTTCTGTCCTAGCACAGCACAGAGAGCGTGAGGGCAGCTGCCTCAGACAACTCTGTGCAGACTAATCAATAGTTTACTTTACATCCACAGCCAAAAATTCTCCTCCAGGTTTTGCTGGCTCAACTTCAATTCACTTTACTAGGGGTTCGGCTGGTATAAATGAGAGGGGAATTTGGCCTTTGCTGTCAATTGCATTTTTCATCTACAAGGTGTTTTATAGACACTAACTAATGAGCCCACACAAAGGCCTGTGAGGTAAGTAAGGTGGTATTACGCTATCTCTTTAGAGATAGGAAGCGGAGCCAAAAAGGATAAATGACTTGCCCAAGGCTAGCAAGAGTGTCAAAGCCAAAGTATTTATGAGTCTTGGGCTCATAACACTATGTCCCAGAGACAGGGTCTCAGCTTTTTCGCATAATTTCCTTACCCACAAATTCTGCGTGGAAAGATGGTGTTTTCATTTTTACCTGGCTCCATGTTTAGTGACCGCTTCCTTCCGGATTGCTCTGAACCAAAGCTCCAGGTCCGAATGCGTTACAGGAGAAGGCTTGGGAAAAAAAAAAATAATGCTATTATTGTCTTGGAAAAGGACAGAGCTTGCTGGAGGGATTGATAAGATGCCCAGCAACAATAATGCTATTTATTATTATTCTTGCTGCAGGAGACAGTGTTATCTGAGGGCCTTGGTGAGACGACCAGGCAAATCTGCACCGCAGTCGCGTCCGGCCTGGAGCGCGCTGCAACAGGGAGACTTGCTGTCCTCACGTCCGCCCCAAAGAGGGACGCGTGTCCTCCCGCTCTGCTCTCGGGAAAGGTAATTTTTGCTACTTCTGCCGTTACTATTTGGCCCAACTCAAAACCCAGGAAATTGAGAGATACTGCTGAGAGAGGCTAGTTTTCCACCCGCACAACCCCGCATTTACTTGTCGGGCAGAGGACCTTTCGCTCCCCCACTAACCCCAGCACAGGGGGTGCCACCAGGCTGCTCCGTTTTCCTTCTTGAAGGACGTGGCTCAGAAACAGGGGCTGAAGACTTCCTCGCGTGGCCACCACCGGCCCCCGGGGCCAGGAGGCCGGCACGCTCG
>VZSV01000064.1:1169609-1204460 GCA_013398735.1 Nothocercus julius | reverse complement strand
CGGCAGGGCCGAGTCCGGCCGCCACAGGCACCCGGTGGTGCCGGAAACCACGCAGGTAGCTCATTAACCCCGATAAAACCTGGGCTCACAGCTATTCCAGGTGCTTAGTGCCCACCCTGCTGCTGAGTACCAGCTTCATGGGGAAATGGCGGCGCGGGAGCCGTCCCAGCTCCACGGGGGCTGTGCGGGAAGCAGGTCACCAGGGCGGGTGACAGCAGTAACGTGCCATTGCTCCCACACCGTGACAGCGCCAAACGATCTCGGTAGCACCGGCGGCGCAGGGAGGGAAGCCGCAGCAGGTCATATTTAAAAGAGTGGGGGGGGGAAAAACACTTCCAACATGGAGAGGTGGCAAGATGGCGGCCCGGCCTCCAAAGGGGCCGCCGTGGGGATGGGCATCACGCAAACCTGAGAGCTCACCCGGCAAACGGGAGAGCAGTCACACAGGTGGCGACCCCAAGCACGGGGTGGTTTCTTTGTAGTGGGTTTTAGGCTGTTTTGCTTTTAGACCGCCCCAGGACGCTGTCCCCATTCGGAGGGCAAGGCTGCCCCAGGAGCCATCCCATACCAGAGGCCTCCCTGATGAGGTTTTTACTGCTATCCGTGTGGGTTTGGAGAGATGGTTTTGGAAGCTAAAGGCTTTCTTCCCACTTTCTTTGTCTTCTGCTGCCCTGAGGGAGAAATGTTACCCAACAGCCTGGTGCTTTATGTATCAAGGGACACCACTTTTTTTTTTATTTATTTTTTTAATTGCTCTGAGTAATACTAAGGTAGACATTTTCATAAGATAGTTATCAATTCAAAATCCTCCTCAGAGTTGTTGAGTAAAGAAGTTAGAATCCAAAGAGGGAGTTAATAAGTAAAAGCAATACTGAAGGAAGAAAAATATCTCTATATATAGATATAAATACATATATATGGGACATTTGTTCCTTAGGGCACTTGTTTGTGAGATCCTGCATGAGCTACTCAGTTGATCAAGCTCCCAACTCCAATGTACTTGTTCTCAGGAAACTAAACATCAGACCCCAAGATTTTTTCTTTAGACGACTATAACGCATGCCTGTAAATCTAACCTGTCTTTGCATTTCTTAGCAAGCACACCCTATCTAAATAAAACACACAAATCTGTAAGCTTAATGGACTGCTATGTCATTAACTCGAGTTTTGTCTGTGTGTTGTTAGGGGTGAGCACCTCATGGATGCAAAGCCAGAGTTTTTGAGATCTACAGTGGGAAGGACTCATTAGATCCTGAGCGTCCAATCTGACCCATCTTTAAATAAATGGTCTGTTTTTCAAAGACAGGATGCTCAGCACATTTTCAAATTTCTCAGGCCTTCTTTATTGTGTCTCTGTCTTAGCCCATAAACACAGAAGGATCCAAAGCCATTTAAAATTGTGGTATATGTGTTCAACTACAGGGCTAATTTTTTTTTTCCACGTGCACATGAGGAATCCAGAACAAAAGGATTTGACTGACTAGGATGAAAGAGGCACCAGAGATGCAAACTTTATTGGTAACATAAGTATTACGCAAGCAACAAATGTATACACAAGTATATCTAAAAGCAAAAATATCCCTAATATCTCTGCTTTGGGTTCTTCTTTTTTCTTTTTCCCCAAAACAAGTATGAAGGAGCATATTTTAGATTCACTTTATTGTCCTAAGGCCTGAAAGTAGAGTGAGCTACAGAGTGAGTAGAAAGCAAAGGGAAGCCACACTTCATTGAATAACCCCAAAATGAATTAAAAGCAAACATGCAAAAAGACCAACAAATACATATTCAATACAAATTCAACTCATTCAGTTTCATCATTTACAATAAACTGTGACATTTCTAAAAACACAGGGAAAAAAAGATTTTTAAAAATCTTTTCAGCCAGCGGTGTCTATTCCAAATAATGTGCACTGCAGTGTTTACACTGGCTTCCCAAGGCCATTTCCTGAAAGAACAGCTCTGTGTTGTCTCCAGCCTTCAGCAGGACAGGATGTAGCCTATTAATGTCAGGATACACCGGACTACACAGAATTGGTGGAGGCTGTTCCCAAACATCTGCGTCAGATCAAGTAGAAAATAAAAACTCCATCCATACACGTTGAGACCAAGTTACGCCCGGGTCCTACTCTCACAGTTGACAGTGTGTTGGCTCCTCCTGTGGATACCCTTAGTAAGCAGATAACCCACCTCCCACTAGTAACTGCAGAGGTTCCCTATTCCAATAACCTGGCAGGGAAATCTGCAGAGCTTTGAAAGGCATATGGCTTTGCATACAGAAGAAGTGCCCACTGGCTCTGTGAAAGGACATTTTGAAGTAGGATATATTATTTACACATCCATCATACATGCTGAATTATTACAAAGTTAAGTCCTAGATTTGTGTCTACGTAAGGGAAGTAATGTGGACCAAAGTCCACATTCAATCCTGGTATCCCTGCAATTTTTCACACTCCTTTCCTGCACAGTTTTACATTTATCTCCCCCAAACTCCTTCCAAAATTCACAACCCTCCAGCAGTTCTGAAGTACAAGGTTCAGCCTGGCTGAGAAATGCAAGGGTGAGAATCAAAGCCTGAATCTGAAACTTCCTGAGCTCAGGGGAGGCTGGGGGAGCTAGACACAGGGTTTTGATCCAGAAATACCTCTAGCAAATATTTGAGTAGCAACTCTTTCAACTCCCATCGTATTCGAGGGTCTTGAGGAGACTGTTCTCTTTCAGTGAGCCAATTCATGGAGTCTCCTTTTGCAATGGAGGTTCTTTTATCCTGCACTGTGATAAACAGCCACTCCAGTTGTATAGCTGCCCTATCACTATCCAGGCTTTCAGAAAGAGAAAATCCCAGTTCAGAATGCTATCCTGGCTGTTTCTATTCAAATATCAAGCAGAAGGAGGAGCAAGGAACCAACTCTCTCTGTGCAGGTGAGGGAAGTTTTTAATCCTTGGCTGTTACTGAATTCAGCTCACACTTAGTGATGGGCATGTTCTTGGACACAATTCATTTCTTCAAAGGATGCTTGAATAATGCAGCATGTACTCCCTGGGGGTCCCAAATACCTCTTGAAGTTCTCTGTAGCCTGGAATTGGCTTAAAAGAGACATTAAACCTAATTCAGAGAGGCAAATTTAGTCCTGTATCCTAAATGCAACTAACTTGTCCTAAGCAGTAGCGCTAGTTAACTTGAAATACATTATTATGAAAGACAGCGGTGACAAACTAAACAGCCTTTTTTTTTTTTTTCACCCCACAAAGGATTCCACAAAGCAGAGATCAACCTTACACTGAACCTTGCCAGTCACAGCACACTATTAACACAGGCAATTACAGGCAGTCACAGCAATTACTAGTAAAAGATTATCAAGTATAATGGAAGGACTAATTACTACCTTTCATTTCGTGACTTCATCAGAGGTCGTGGCACAACGTGATCAAGCAGGACAGCCCTGCAATGATTCCCAGCTCTCCTTCTTACAGTAGAGAGCTCGGGCCCTTAATGCAATCTCACAACTGCAGTACAGGTGCAAAACCAACAACGGGTTCAGGGACTCGTTCCCCTGAAGCAGCTTTCAGGCTTTGAATGGAAAGCAGCAGCAAAATATGAAGTAGCAGCAAATTTGCCACTCCTTTTTGCGGTTGTTCAGCGAGACTGAGGTGCTCTAAGGATGCCTTAAGAAATTCAAAGCCAGCGCTTCACAAGAGGAGTCAGCAGCCAAACGCCGACTTAATTCTTTGCCTCTACAAATGCCAAAACTTTACCGAGACCTAACCTCAACACTTGTATTGCAAAGCTGCAGCAGGGCACTGTGCCTTCCATCACAGGAGTACCCATATCCCTGCTCAAAGCCACCCAGACAGACGTATTTTCAGCAGCGCCTACTTTGCGCACGCAGGGAGAGCGGATGCAGCAGCCCCCAGGATCCCCCTCGCGTTTGCCTGGTGGGGCTCGTGCTATGCAGCAAGGGTGAGGAGACAGTGCTGTGAGGTTGCTGGGCTGTCTCCTCCCCCACTGTAGGTCTCCATCTTTAATGGCAATTGAGGAATGTAGGAGAAAACTGTTTTTCCAGCTGACCTCCTGCCTTCAGAGGTTTGCATTTTACCTCAGTCTCTGATTGATTTCTCACTTTTTGCATTAAAATATATATGAGTAAGTGGTGGCTTGTGTGAGGGATGACATAGATCATCATCAGCAGTTTCCATTCTGAGAACTACCTACCGCACTCTCTTGCTTCCTCTGTTAGAACAGCTCTATTAAAATGGATGTTTCTCCCTTGTGTGAAGAAAACAATGGCTTCTGTAACCTGCAAACAATGGCTTCTGTTACCTCCTGTGTGGCCCTTAGTTAACTGAGGTGCATCTGGAGCCTGGCTATCCTCGAGCTGGGGATTTCTCACTGTGAAACCCCTTTGAAGTCATCTGTGCCAACACAAAGAGTATGCGAGGAACATGCAACATAAACCCATTCTGTTTAGATAGGATTTGCATACTCTGCAGTAATTGAGACTCACACCTATAGTGAGAACTAAAGAGAAACTTAGCTTGTTTGGTTTAAATAGATATATAGCTATATAAAGGAGAAGAGACTTAGCAGTGCACAGGAAAGAGAAAGGTTCAGTTTTGCACCAAAAGTGAAGCACAGAATAAAATTTGCGGTCCTTTACATGTCTTCTAAAGTTTCATACTGATCCTTAGATCTGAACCATGCTCAGTTCCCAGCATATGAAGTTTTTTTTCTCCTGCTACACAGTCCCAACAAAATATTTGTCGTCACAGGTTAAAGTAGAGTTTATTGGTTTACAAACTCTTGTGTATTGTCACAAAAGAAACAGAACTCAGGCCAACCCAGGCCAGAACACCTACATGTTGCTGAGCACAGAGCAAATTCCCAGAGCTTTTTATTGGATTTCTATATACCCAGTACCAGGCAAATTACCCAGGGGGATCAAAATTGCTGCAAAGTCCAAGAGGAGCAAAAGTTTCACAATAAATATCTGGAGCATATCCAGTAGGAATATTGGAGAGCTGCCAGCTGCCATTGCTCGAGCAAAGTCGGTTGGAATTTGCAAGTCAGGTCCGAGCCATGCAAGTAAGCTCAGAATGATTAGCTGGCCCATCAGCAGCTGCAGAGTTGTTTAGGGTAGTATAGGGGGAAGAAGTCACACATGTCTGTTGAGGAGGTGAGAGAAGGGAAGGAAGGAAGAGCAAACCACAAAGAGCAATGAGAAAACCCCCATCAGATCCATACACACACCACTCACCCTTCTGTTACTGAAAGCAGCACAACAGAGGCATTTGCCTCTGTTCTGCAAGCCAAAAATGACATTAGAGGCTTGTGTGCCATGCACTGAAAGCATATGTGTCAATGGTTACAACAGCATCTGGTTTACAAGCGGTGGAAAATCATTAGGAAAAAAAAAAAAAAAAGCTTTTAAATCATTCTTATGCTGACAATTGGATCTGTAGCTAGACAGCAAACACAGAAGAAGGATTTTGCTGGGAATTCTCAGTAGAAGTTTCCTGCAACATATTTTGATAATGTGCCTAAAGGCCTCCTGTCTTTCAAAGCATGCTTTATAGGAAGATGAGGGCAACTATCCTACAAAGCCTCAGCATGGAAGAGAAAGGCCATAAAATCTGAGCACTCGGATAGACATACACTCGGATAGACTCCAATAGTCGCAGAGATTTCAGAGTAGTTCATTGCCCTGAATTACTGAGGCATGGTATCCACATTGCAAAATATCACTGTTAAAATTTCACCAATTTGAACATGACCCTGTCCTGCCGCCAGAGACAGGCTGCAGTGAGCAGCTGTTGCGCCGTGGTGGAAGTTACCTTTTGAATGTGCTTCATTTTCATAATTCTGCTCTGTAGTTGACCCAGAAGCCTTCACTTTCATCTGCAGGGCACACTGTGAGCTACTATCAAATACAAGTTTATCAGAGCTGAACATCTGCAATAAAACAATTTGAGAGAGAACCCTTGTGACCTGCACCATGAGGTATAAACCATTTTGCCAGACCATCCTTATTACACTTCCGAACAGGGCATTTCCTGAATGGGATGCAGAATCAAATTTATAGAAACCTATGAGAAGTTCTGAGGAATGTGAAAGAAATGCCTTGGATCTGGCTGAGGAGCGAAGCACTGTTTTTCTTCTGAGCTTTCTCCACAAACATTTCCAAGCATTAGCAGCATGACGGGCGTAACTTAAAACATGCCAATGAGTAGACCAAACATATGGAAGAGGTATTTACATTAGGCTAACAGCAAGTTTATGCTTTCAATCTGCATAACATTGCTCAGAATTTAAATCCCTCTTTTTGCACAGTCTTTGAGGTTGCTTTATCCACCTGTTGGGAAAGCATTCCCTTCCTCCACTGCAGCATCTCTGTCTGTGAAAAAGAGGCTAATAAGATTTGCAAAATATTTTGAAATCTCTAGATGAAGCACACAGTGCAACTGCACCAGAGAATTTCCAGCAAACAAGCCTGGCTTTTCTATCCTGACTCATTCACAGGTTTAGGCCTGCATATTAAGTTTGTACACGTGATACAAAGGATAAGAAAATCAGGCACACCAAGAAGCAGTTCAGCTGCTTTCTTATCTGAGAGCCCCGTGTGTGATCCCGGATTTCACAGCTCGTCGGGGCGGTGGCTGGGCAGCGGAGTGCAGAGCCTGCTCTCTGTGACGGGCTTTTCTGGAAACGATCACTGGCTAAACTAGCAGAAAATCCTCTTTTGTGGCTCACGTTGCCCTCTCCAGGACCATCTCAAAGAGATGCTGAAGTCACCCATCTGCAGACCACTGAAATATAAGCAGAAACAAGCTGCCAGAAGAGGAGAAAGGTCTGCAGGCCCAGGAAGCCTATCCTGGTGTTCCTCCTTAAGCCCAGGTGCCATTTCTACCTCAGTGTGGCCCTGAAAATGGAAAACAGCACTTCTTTCTAAAAACACAGTGGAAATAAGATGACTTTCCAAAATGACTGTTGAGGAAACTCCACATGAGCTCTTTGCAAAATAATGGTTTAGGCCATCAAGTGTATAAATTGTCCAGCTCAAGGAGATGAGATCTCCTACCTAACTGCTACTGCAATGCAAATTGTAGTAATGAGTGGTTAACTTAATTGTGGAATTTCCCACCTCTTACAGAAACCTTCCAATATTAGAGCAGTGTGTCTGTGTGCACTTATATAAGTGATTCTGTATATATGCATGCATGCACACACATGCACGTGCAGTCCAACTGTGTTAAATAGAACTATTGTATCATTTCTACATTGTGTTGCTTCCACAGGTATTTCTAGAGATGACTACAATAGGCTCCATGGGCCCTGTGTGATTTCTAGAATGAAAAAGAAAATTAAACCCTACTCAGACCTCATCCAAGAGAGCAGAACAGAGTAATAAGGCACATCTGCCTAGCTAAGTTCTTGGAGGGCATTCAGAAAACCCCAGCAAGACAAATACTTGCTCGTCAGATTAGAAGGTGGGAATTCCTTCACAAGATCTAAGGTCTGAGCCACCTGTGGAGAAAAGGAATTACTTTCCGCTGCTAAGTTTTGCAGAATCCATTCCTTGGTAACAAGGGAAAGCACAAAAGATTTTGTAAATCTGTTAGCATCGTTGTAGAGGTTTGGGAAAGAGCATGTTGACAACCTTGTGTAAGCACAGTTCCAGCCAAGACGACTGTGAGATTAGCAGCCTGCTGGCATGAGGAAAATGAGGTCTAAACCTGACCTCGATGTTCATTAATTCAAGTCACATTCCCACCAGTGGCACTGAAGTTCAAGTGTACCTCTTCCAAGTGCGCTTGGATCAGGTTAGCATGACATTTTATTTTGCTGTCATTTTTCCATAACATCTGCTAAGAAGCAGACACAGTGGGGTGATGGTAAACTCTGGTCATGTGGAAGCAAAGTAAATTCTCACTCAGAGTCTTTAAAAGGCAAGAAGAGATAAAAGAAACAAGGCTTCCTTGAGGAAGGCATGATGTATGCATATTGCTGTGTCAGGCCACACAAACACAGCTGCAAATTTCCATGCAAAGTCAAGCGGTTTTATGGGGTGTTTATTATACATCTAGATAGATGTCTCTTTATATACTTATAGAAAACAAATATCCGCATAAAAACACACTTTTGCAAATGCTGCGCAGGCCGCCACTCTGCACTGCAAAGGGATTGTTACAAGTGGAATAAGAGAAATGCCTGATGTAGTGATATGAAGCATTCAAATCCGAGTGAAGACTACAGGCCAGCTATCTCTGAAATCAAAGCCACTAATGGTTGTGCACATTACAGTCTAATGTTACCTCAGCACTCCATGCTAGCAACACCAAAGCATCTCCAAGTGTCCTGCAAGCACTGCCGCTGCCGGGTCTTTTACGCAGCAGCCGGGACCATCGATCACCCGCCAACGTGCCATGAGTGTGCGGGGACAGGCAGCTACCAATGCAGACAGGAGCAGCAGTTCCACTCGATGTGCAGCAGCAATTGGCTGTAAAAGAAATGTGGAAATAAAACCCAGTAAAATCAGATGGCCTTGCGAGGAATCCATCTGGTTTATCAAAACATTTAGGGACTCAAAGGCAGCGTTGGCTTTCCTGCACGCAGTCACCAGGGAAAGAAGTGTGGCCAGAGGGATAGGTAACAACTGTTCTTCACTCCCGGATTTGACACTGGGTTTTGCACCTTCTCAATAAACTCTCTTCAGATTGCTCGCAATTTGCAGACAGCTTACCAAAATGCTGCTTCTTAACCCCATTGCACCCCATAAATACATAGCAACCCAAGCTCATTTCCCCCCCTTCACCTTTTTATAAAATTCTAAGCCATTTTTGGTTTGCTGTATTTATTTTCAATACAACCGTGAAATCAGCTCCCTAACCTGCAGCTGCATCATCTCTTGTGCCAAAACGAAGACAGGCCCAAGAACGAGCAGCCAGGGAAGAGAGGCATATCTCCTTTTTGCTGGAGGCTCACGAAACCATGGCTTAAGCTTTTATTTTCAGCCAAGCCTGTGATTCCCTTTCCCTCCTACCTTACAACACTGCTATGAATTCCAGTATCACACGTAACTTCCCTTCTCTCCGTCTTTCATTTGATTTCATTTCTTTCAGAAGGCCTAGCTAGGCTGGATCAAAGGAAGAGGGAACGGTGCTATCCGAGGGCTGCAGATGGAGACCGACCTGCTCGCAGCACTCCAGCTGGGAGAGCTCTGGGTATGTTCAAAACAGCTGCCAAAGGCTCCTCTGCTCTGGTGCTTTGCTAACTAAGAGGACCTCTCCCCATCCTCAGGGCCTCACAGAATGGGAGCAGTAGGACATTGCAGATCCAAGATGAACTCTTGGTATTGCCCCAGGAAGGCACAGGGGCTTCACTCCTGAGCAGCTACCTGTTGTACCCGAAACTGCAGAAACAAGTCTATCAGAGCGTGTTTCTCCAGTACAGATATTGCTGAAGAATTCAGAGAATAAAAAGGAAATTAGGGCATGTGGTGGAAATGGAAAGCTGAAAAGATGCCATCTAACCATCTGCTACAGGAAATTTGAACTCCCAAATAGTTATGTAGGTATCTGCATAACTACCAGGGATGACAACACCTCTGAATAATCCTTTTCCAGATTCACCTTCTGTATTAAGAAAAAAGAAAAGAAAAGAAAAGAAAAGAAAAGAAAAGAAAAGAAAAGAAAAGAAAAGAAAAGAAAAGAAAAGAAAAGAAAAGAAAAGAAAAGAAAAGAAAAGAAAAGAAAAGAAAAGAAAAGAAAAGAAAAGAAAAGAAAAGAAAAGAGAAAGGAAAAGGAAAGGAAAGGAAAGGAAAAGGAAAAGGAAAAGGAAAAGGAAAAGGAAAAGGAAAAGAAGAACTTGCTAATCATATCATATGACTCTTCCTAGCAGCAGGACAGCCAAATGCAATTAATCCAAAGTGCCAGCTATCTTAACAGTGATTCTCTGAGACCACTGCCAGGCCTACACTTAAACTTTCAGTGTATTTTCAGTGTATTTACAGCAAGGAACATGATTTTTCAGCCATTACATATTTTGTTTAGAGAACAATTATAGACTGTATCTCTGCGTAAGAGCTACTTTACCAGCAGAGAATTTCTGATGAAAATGCCTTTCTCCAGCAATACTACTGCCCCCGAGTCCCAGCAAAATAAGCTGTATGGCCTGACATGCACGTATGCTGCCTATATGTGTGCCTTCATTCTAGAGGTTGCCAGACTTTGTTCAGATCAACAGTATTGGATTAATGGAGCATGGGCTTGGTGGAGGGAAATGTGGTCAATACAAAACAAAAATCCAAGGCCCCTCCTCTTGCCCAGAGACCCTGGTATGACTAGCATGCCAGAGGTGTCCTGTTCACATTGTGTCCTGAGCATGATCCTTCCCGCACCCCTGCTCTCCTCACTAATGTTCCCAGGCATTGTCTGGAAGAGCCAAGTCATGCCAGAGAGTGGGTCAGCAGCTAAGAGTCGCATGCAGCACTCCAGCTTGTCTCTTGTACCCGTTTAGTTTCATAAAAATAGACCAAGGTTAAAGACGTTAAGAAGTCCTCTAGTGGTCTCTTTGTAGAGTTTCCTGTTAGAGGTTACAGGTTGTCCTTGTTCCAGTTGCACCCCAGTAAATAGGATGGGAAAAACCTGGCTTATTTCCTTTTTCTCTGGACACCCACCCTGCAGCAACAACAAAAGACAAGAGCCTCCATCGTGGATTGGTCCGGGGATGACGGCCACCCAGCATCCCAAGACACGGTCGGGAGAACAGGGAAGGGAAATAAAATCATTCCCCCCAAAAATGAGTGGTGCCAGG
This sequence comes from Nothocercus julius, assembly GCA_013398735.1. Taxonomy (NCBI): domain Eukaryota; kingdom Metazoa; phylum Chordata; class Aves; order Tinamiformes; family Tinamidae; genus Nothocercus; species Nothocercus julius. Next base: position 1,193,653 of record VZSV01000064.1, on the reverse strand, counting down.
ACACGTAACCTGCTTAGTCCCACTTCTGCCGTCCACGTAAGGATGGCTCTGAGGAGCCCTGTAGAAAATGCAAGTTCTGGTAGGAGGAGAGGCAGCTTTTCTCACAGCTGAGTTTTTGCCAGCATGAGCTAAGGTTCACGAACTCACTTAGCCTCCGGCCCGAGGCTAAATTCAAGCGAGTCTGAGGTCTGATGAAATGCTTTACATAGCCTAATACCAATTTTTATTTCAGCTGAGTCTTCTCCAAGGCAGGCGTCGATTCCTCTGCCTCACTGAAGTACAGGCTTTAAGCTGTATTTGCTAATGTATTGGAAGGGATTTGCTTCGTTAATTTTAACAAACACCAAGTCCCTTCTATCAGCATAATAAACGTACAGAAAAAAAAGCACAATCCATCTAAGGAACGCAGCAATTCTGTTTTTGTTTTTGTTTTTTTTTTTCCTCCAATAAGTGTCCAGATGAAGTGATCAGGATCCTGAACTTCATGATTTCATAATTAATAACTACAGCCTATGCATTAAAAAGAGCTAAAACTTTCCAAAGATAAATTGATAGTAGATGGATTCTAGGAGGTGAAAGTGTCTTGAGATCTAATGTCTGGAAACTTAGTTTAGAAACGAGATACAATTTATTCCTCAAAAAACATTAGAAGCAGTTAACTAAACTAACACTGAATAAAGTGAAATCTTCATTTCTGGGTTTATTTAATTAATGCTAGATGTTCCTCTATAATGTGCATGGTAGCTGAAGCAGAAGTTCCAGGACTAAAGCAGAAATTACTCAGCAAAATGTTATGACCTGCATTATGCAGGTCAGACTAGATGATCTAAGATGCTCTAATGATCTATGACCCTTCTGGCTTTAAATTTGGTGAATTAATGCATCTAGGGTGCTTTCCTCAGAGATTTTTTTTGCTAACACCGTGTAATCCACCCGTGTACAGTCCGTCAGGGTGAGGGCTGTATATCACCTCAGTGTCCCAAAAGCCATGTTGTCTAAATGTAACGGTGGCCTCTAAAGGGACAAGTTTAACCCATTGGGGAATTAAATTTTTCACAGGAACAGCTCCCAGACTTGAGTACAAAATGGAGCAAAGTTATCTCAGGCTAACAATACGAAGCTTGAACTAGCTCTCATTTTTTTCTTCACTGAAAATTGAATCAACTGACACATCTTTCTGAAGTACAGGCAAAGGACCAGTCACTCCTAGCTTATGTACTGCTGAACCAGCTGGGTTGCAAGGCAGTACAGAGTAAGAGGGAGAATACGCTCATGGGGATGCTCTTACAGCAGTGCTGAAACCCATGTATTGCCATCGCTGGCTATGAACTACCTAGAGACAATATTTAGTTATCCAGGGATGGCTTATCTCAATGGCAAGTTAATGCTGCTCTGGAGACAAAGATGGCTCTATGAAAATTCAGCGCGCACCTACAGACTCCTCTGCCTTGATGCTAAAGATGAGCTCCAAGGCAGCCCAGCTCCAACAGGAATTTGCCCGCTTTTGTGTAGAAGGGAGCCTGCGTTGGTCAGCCAGCCTGGCTGGAGGCAGAGGTAAGAGCCAGGCAGGTGAGAAGTATCATAAACAGAGAGCCAGGCCGTGCCCAACAGCACAGCAGGGCTGGTTGGACCCGCGGGCTCTCGCAGAGCTCCTCGGCTGCCCGTGCACTGCACCGTGTGCAGTGGATCTCAAAGAGGCCCCGTGTATGGGGCTGAGCTCTGCTCAGGAGCTGTGCCCACAGCTACGCTCTGGGCTGGACTCAGAGATGCTGCTGCAAGGCTCTGGGAGGCAGCATTTGCCCCGAACAACCAGCCCGGCATGGAAAGCCCACCAGCACATGGTTTCCACCACCACGATGATGGTAGCACACCTGAACCCAAGTGGTTTCCAACAAATACATAAAAACGGCTTTGAAGACTTTTCTGCCTGATCATTATACCCAGTCATCATGATTTCCATATAATCAACTTGCTGTGGAGACACCCAAGTCCTGGGAAAGGGCTGGGTACCCTTAGATCCAGTTTCTAAGTTATCTAGATCCGTCCATTACCTGGTACACGGTTCAGATAAAGGAGGGCTGATTGCTCCAGTACCAACTCCTGTAGTGAAATAACTGTGTCAACATCAAGGCTTAAAATAACTCTAACTATGCAAATTTCTAAGTGAATCTAATCACTGCAGTACCAGAGCTGCTGAAGCACGGTTTGAGAGCAAAAGAAAGGAAACGAACCCTGAGTTCATCGTCCCAGGCCCCTGCTTTAACACCTGGCTTCCTGCTGCCACAGCTACACTGCTCCCCATGCAAAAGTGAGTAATGTAAAACCCTTCCAGGCACCTCTCCACCACAATCACCCCATCACAGCCCTCTTATATATGAAACAACCATAAAATGAACCTGAATGCTTTTCTGCAAAACCCTGGTTTCAAATTTACTGAGGTGATATTGCTGTTAACTGCAGTACTTTTCCAGCCAAGCCCTATAATAATTGTTTTCTGATATGCTACTGCATTGTTCTTCATGCCCTTTCTCTCCATTAGTAGTTATATGGTTCTCTAATAAATGGTTTACTGTTCAGTTTTATTTTGACCCGAGGTAGCATTTTCAGCAGGTAAACAACACGTGAGCAAACCAACAATTTAACAAGCTTGTGAGTTGCTGCGATTCTTTAGGGGGAATGGAGAAAACACCCTTGCTCTCCTAAAGCACTGCTACAAATAAAAGCCAACCGAAAGAGTTAGGAAGCCTCGGTTCTGATCAGAGAGTTCAGCCTGAGGTCTGCTCACGTCCTGTAACCCCTTCCATAAGGGAATAAAAAGGGGGGTGATGGTCTTTGCTTCACTGCTGAGCCATTTCCTCTCCTTTTGCTGAAGAGTCCTTGCTTCTGGAAGGACCAGTCCCGTTTCCTGGGCCTGCGGCATGCTTGAGGCTCTTCTCGTGCAGGAGTTACCCAGGTATGAGGTAGGTGTGAACTAGAGGTAGGTGTGAGCACGGGCTCTGGGATAGGGTTTACTGTCTGAGCTTGTGTCACAATTCTTTGAGACTTGGCTAAATAAATTAAATATAATAATAAAAGATTTACTAAAACAGATCTACTTCTTTAAATAGGGAAGAAAACAAATGCACATGCCTTCTTTGCCTTAGTTCCTCATCTGCAAAGTATCTGCATCGTCAATCTGATCTCAGAGGGATGTTCTCAATTAAGGATTGTGAAAGACAAAGATACCACAGTAGTGGAGCTCTATAAATATCTTAAACAAAAACACATGGACAGACACATGTAGCTGAAGGACTTCATGCTTCAGTGGGCGTAACCACAATATATTGAAATAATTAAATTCTTCCCTTAGAAGTCTTGAAAATAATTGTGCCCAGTCCCCCCCATTTCATCCTCTCCTCTTCTATAAGATAATTATAGTCAATGAATACATGCAGTTTTTGGAAGCAGGAATCTGCAGCCCCTTCTCTTTCCTATCTGCATCCAAAAAGCAGGCCAGAGAAACAATAGCCAAGTCTGTGCATAGCTTGGTCTGCAATATGCCACTGGCTGTCCTCCATACAGCTCCCTCCGAGTCAAACGAGCTGATTAGCTCCGCGATGCCCATCTCTGTAGAATCGCTTTTCCCACCGCCAACAAAAAACGGGGAATCGCTTTTGTGGCTGCCTGAACCAGAACAGCGCTTCTGGGATTTTTCTCATGCACTCTCCCTGTGTAGAAGAGTCAACATCATAGTGCAACATGACAAGATGTTGAGCCACAGTGCCAAGACAACTTGCACACTTTGCATTTTTCCTATTAGAGATGCACCAGTGATTCTGGGAGAGAAGGGGGAGGAGGAGAGAGAAAATAATCTAGAGCAGTCAAGCCCAGCACAAAAAAGCCTTTGTGTTTTCGTGTTCGCATTAAGATGGAGCATTACAGGACACTGATGATTCTTAGCGCTTGTTTAAGTATTGCAATAAATCTCGCCCTTTATTGAGGCTGTTTTCTCAGAGGAAAAACAAACAAACAAACAAGACCCATAAGATTACAGATGGTGTAGTGCTTCCTCAGCTGCAGACCTGGCTCTCTGATGACCAAAGAGTGAGCAACTCAAATCTAAACCTTTCCTTAGGTCCCTCCTGTCAGCTTCTCCAGCAGTTGTTACCCCCAAATCACAGCAACAAAAACTGTGAACTGCATTTGTTTTCTTAAGAAGCAGGAGATATGTTGCAATACAAAGGTTTTGATTGCATTTTCCTGTTTTAATTTTTCTTCTGAATTTACAGCAGGTTTAAGGCAGGTTCCTTGGGTCCTTTTTCATTTAAGAATATTTTAAAATCTCAAATAGACAGATATCTATGGCGCTGATGTTTCTGAAAAGACCGGTAAAAACTGCTATTATAAAACACGCTACCTACCAGCCAGGAGACTGAATTAGATTTGAAAGACTTTGACCTATGAGGATGAAAGGGGCAACAATTTACTATGCTATCATGCAGCAGCTGGATCAAAGAAGGAAACTCTTTGATCAAGAGAGAGGACAAGAAAATTCCTTCTCAGAACATCTTGCAAGATGAAAATTGAAATTTTCTTCTGGACTTCAGGAGGGAAAGGGGTTTCATAGCTTATCTTTGCAGTCTTCCAAATCCAGGGTGACCCCAATGCCAACGAAAGTGACAACAGCTAGAAATGGGTCTAATCTGCTGCAGTCTCACCTTTACAGCAGCCTGTCAGACAGACACCCGCTCCGCGGTCCTCAGTCAAGACTCCCAGTCCCGCTCTGGCTCCTTCTCTTCTACCCCAGCACGTGTGTAACAGAGGGCCTTCAAGATGTTCCAAGCAACCCCAAGTCTGGGGTCACATCACCAGGTCCCTCGTGCTCTGCTGGTCTAGGCGTCCTTCCCAGCAAGGGCTTTGGAGCAGGCCTCGGTGGGAAACTTGTTAACCCCCTTTGCTTGAACTGGCTACTGAAATCGCAGCTGGTTCCCCAACTATCTGTAACAACTTGCCCTGCTCCCAGCCACAGTTGCTCCTTTCCCACATCTGCCCACATTTATCATGACTGCTAAGCTCTTCACAGAAAGGTTGGAAGGGACCTCTAGAGCTCACCTAGTCCCACCCCCTGCTCCAGCAGGGACACCCAGAGCACGGGGCACAGGGTGGCAGCCAGGCGGGGCTGGAAGATCCCCAGAGAAGGAGCCTGCACAGCCTCTCTGGGCAGCCTGTGCCAGGGCTCTGGCACCCTCACAGGAAAGAAGCTCTTCCTCACATGGACATGGAACTGCCTGTGGTTCAACTTGTGCCCACTACCCCTTGTCCTGTCACCGGTCACCATGGAGAAGAGCCTGGCCCCATCCTCCCTACATTCACCCCTCAGGTACTTCAGGTATATGTTGATCAGATCTATTCTCAGTCTTCTCTTCTCTAGGCTAAACAGGCCCCCTTGCTTTGTCTTTCCTCATACGACAGATGTTCCAGTCATCTTTAATCATCTTTGTTGCTCTGCGCTGGACGATCTCTAGAAGCTCCATGTCCCTCTTGTACTGGGGAGCCCAGACCTGCACCCAATACCCCAGGTGCGGCCTCACCAGAGCTGAGTAGAAGGGCAGGATCTCCTCCCTCGACCTGCTGGCAACGCTCCTCTTCTTCCCAGCTTGCCCATACAGGCTCAGTGTCTGCTGTCCTGCGTGAAGAAGTCTAATCTGTGACAATTGCCCATCCTGATCCCTAAACCACAGCTACAGAAAGGCCAGGGAATGCTGCGGGAGGACAGTGAGCATGGTTGTTCCCTCACTGCAAGGTGGACACAGCGCACACACCAGCAGCACTTGGGCAGTCCAGGGCCAGCCACTACCATCGGTCCAGTTTGTGCCCAACAAGAAAACAGTAAATCTAGAGAGACTTCACAGTTCTTCCGTTGCTGTGAATTGGATCTCATGGGAAGCAAGTCCTATACCTTCTTACAGCCCTCAAACCCACCTAATCCCATCTAATTTATAATGGCTGGGAAGGCAGTCAGCTATTACCAAGGTCCTTTATGCCAGGATGGGCCTTTCTCAGTGCTCCAGAACATACAGATCCATTACAGCACTTCCATTTTCAAGGGTAAGGAAAGTTTATTTTTGGCCTTTTTAATTATAAATGCATGGGGAGACTGTTGGGAAGGAGTGCTCTATGATTTCTAATGGAAATTTGCTTGTTAATTATAAAATAGAATCAGAAAAATAGGATTATCCTCACAAAATATTAGAATTTAACCACCATAAAAACCTACTGTTCTATTATTCATCACAACCTTAACACCTTCAAACCTCGAGGCCAATAACAGCTCACTCTCAGTACTCCGGTTTTCAAGTAGATAATAATGACGAGGTATTTGGATTAACTTGCCATCCCCCACCTCCCCCCATACTTTTAAAGTGCCAAAACTTCCACACCTTTAAACCTTGCATCATGGCCTTACTAACCCATGAGTTGGGCTGTAGGCTGCTGCTCCTAAAGGTCCACAGACCCCGACCGCTTTTCAAGTGCCCACCCACACCTGGGGCTCTGGTAGATATTATTAACTTTACCATTTTGTTGGCTTTCTGACAGAGATTTTTTTAATCTAGCAAATTATTTTTAGAGAGGTTACATCAAGAAAACACATACGTTTCAGGGCGGTATTATCACCTATGAATCAAACCCTGGCTGCAACTCACAAACCTATCTACTTGAGAAGAGCAGCATGTAAGTATATTTATATTTAAACATATTTAGGAATATGACAAACGCCGAGTCGCTCATATCCAGCTTCAAAGCTGATCGGAGGGCTTTGCATTCGTGACAAGAACAGTCGAGAGTCACCAAGCGCTCCGCCGCAGCCCCAGCGTAGCTTCGCCGTAGAGAACCGTTCCCCTGATGGTGACGGCCGGGTGTGCTCTGCAAGCCAAGGGCAGTATTGCAAGCCTGCAGAAAATTAATTGGTGTTGTGTTTTGAACTACAGCTCAGGGAGGAGTTACTCTCTGTTGAAGTTCTGACTTGCTCACAGACCTGATCAATAGATTTCGGCAACTTCCCTCCAAAAATAGCTTGTTCTCTGTTAAGATTTAAAATATAGAAACTAGGCAGAGGAAAGCTACCTTCAAGATGTAAATTGCTTTTCAGTAAACATTTCCTCTTCAGCCTTGCTTTTCCATTAAAAATATTTTTCGAAACTGACTTCTGTAAAAATGAGCAAGTGAAGTCTGCAAAGGTTGAACCTTTGTGGAGGGGCCAGCCTTTTTGTTAGATTTGTTTTCAAACAAAGAAGTGCATTACATAATTTCTCAGAGAAAAATCCCTTGCACTTCAAGGCAGCTTCACTACCATCTCGTTTCTAGTTCAAAATAGGTTGGAAAAAAAAAAGTTTATGTGCTCTTTTCAAAAAGATTTTTAAGGTGTGTTAAAAGACATGCTTTACATTAGCTAAAACTACTACTTTTATTCGTCTGTTCTAAGATCTGATCTCAGCGGGATCTTTGCAGCTCATGATTTTTTTTTTGATCTTAAACAGCACTTTTGCTATTCGGCATCACAGAAATCAGCTTAGGGAATAAGGGAAATGACTGTAGGCATCTTCCACCTACTGTAAGGGAAAATTCTAAGCAACAGAGTTGGAAATATTCTGGAAATATTCAGGAAATGAGGCCATCTTCCGCAGCTTCAGTGGAGAGAAGCTGGCACATCCATAAGACCATTCAGAGCACCTATGTGGACACAGCACGCTTGAGAGTGAGGGAAGAAGAATCTGCGTGAATTTTCATACCTAAATGTGAATTTGAATTGGATTTCCAAAGCTCAAGAAGTAGTCTTGGGAAACACGGCAAGCTCTAGCTACCTCTGGAGCCCATATCCTCTCCTAAACAGGAGATAAAGCACTGTCTTTGGAGGAAGAGGGACCACTGGCTCCTCCTTCAAAGCTCTGAGCATCAGCAGCATGCTGGAGATCCCTCACTTCTGCAGGTACACCTCTGCCAAAGACACTGATGTAAAAGAGCCCTGCAAAAGCAGCAACCTACTAGCCAAAATGGGCATGGCAATGGGTATGGGATTTGCCTGTTATTAGCTATGGATATACCAGGATCTCTTCCAGAGCTGGTTGGGATGAAGTCCTGTAAACCTAGCAGAGTGGAAGCCAACAGATATACTGTGCTGACATTCATATCCTCAGATCACCCTTTTGCTCTGTTTATGCATTTAGGCTGTATGCAAAGTTTGTGGCAAGTTATTAATTATAAATCATAAAAGGAGTTTGTACTGTTAACATTTCTCATAATCTATCATTTATAGAGTCATACCACAGCATTTTCACAAGCAAAAGGATGCTGCCTGAAGCCAGGAACAAGGTGATTAAGTCATACAGTAGAAATATACATCCAGTAACCTGAAAGGGGAGGGAACACAGAAATGACACAAGCCCTTACACAGCCATATAAGGTCCCAGGGATAAGTAAAAGACGTCACAGGGTCATCAAGCAGGAAGAAAACAAAGTTATGCCATGTGGAAGAGAGAGAAGAAACAGGAGGACGAGAGCAGTTTCTGCAGCAGCAACCATGAGGGCAAAGGAAGAAGGACCTGAGAACACCCCAAAAATATGCCAGCTCCAGGCAAGTGCAAATGAAGTGAGTCAAATAGTCATTTTCTCTTCCATTAATTTTATTGAAGCATCACAAGTCTACATTCCTAAATAAACATGCTTTTATCCTTCAAGCTCCTCTAGCAATAAAGCTGACTCTTAAGTAACACGAAACAACAAGGATTTCCATTCCTACCAGGGTGGAATCAGAGGATTAGCAAGCTTTTCCAATACTGATGAGCTGAAAAAATATTTGCACATTCTAGCATGCAAGTATCAGCATGGATCTCCACTTAGGTGTTTCTGCAAGAGGAAGAACCACCCGCTCATGGCCCGCTGGGCACAGGAAACCCTCTTCCCCACAGCAAGGTAGCAGCACCCCCCTGAGCCCACATGGCGTCCCAAATCTACAGGAGCAGCTTCGAAGGCCTTTCTGCCACGCTATAAAAGCCACACATCAAAATGTCCATGGCGCAAAAGCCCAAGGAACGTGCCTCCGGAGGGCGGGAGGCAAGGAAGGACTGCCACACCCGCGGATGAAGAGAGCCCCAGGAAGCAGCCCCATCAGTTCCCCTCAGGGCCTGCGTGCAGCTCGGCCTGAGGCTGCCCCCCATGCCCCAGGTGCCTCCTATCATCTCGTAACTCCTCAGACCCCCCCGAAAGCCACAGCCGAGGGGCCCCTTGTTTGAACTGCTCGTGACCTTGAGCATTACTGCAACCTGCCTTGAAGCCCCAGCCCTGCTCACAGCTTTGTGCCTGCTTTGTTTTCCTCCCATGAGGAGCAACCCCAGGGATTTCAGGACAGGTCCTGTTAAGCACGTAAGAATGCCACCAATCCTGCGCAGACTTCTCACTCCCCTCCTTCCAAGAGCTGTAAAGCAGATCCAGGGAAACCAGCCGGAGTGCTCCCGCTGTGCTAGTGGGCACTGCAGTGTCTCGCCTGGCTCACCAGACACGCTGGGCACCGGTATTTGCAGCACACTTGGGTCACGGCTCCAGGCCCTGCGCTCTCACGTGAGCTGCTCAGAAGGGGTGACTTCCCCTTCCAGTCAAAACTCATCAGCTGGTGTAAATCATCTTAGCTCCTCTGACACTGCTGCAGCTATAGGGATTTACATCTGAGAAGGCTCTGGTCCATAAAATTAATCTCGGTTTCCTTTGCAGCTCAGAAGAGAAATCTTGATATTTCCTGAGGTTTTGGGTGGGGAGCAGACACAAACAACATAGTGAAATGTTTAAGTAAATGGAGGCAGCAGCATTTTGGAATACCGCTTGCTCCTCTAGAGGCTTTGCCAAATGCAGAGCAAAACAAAACAGAAAACAAACAAAAAACAATAGTGGTGTGACCCTGTGACTTTTATAAAGCCAGCAAAATCCCATTACCTCAGAAAGTTCGAAGCAGGATCAGCTGCTTTCATTGACTGCATCCGTGCAGCGGGGCTGGGCAGCCTAGTCCCCGGACAGTACGTTACTCTGTAGGCGCTGCTCAGGCAGACAGGTTAGGTTCAGTGCTCCCCTGAGCTCGTTCAGGACAGCTACTTTCCATGGCAGGCACATTGTTACATCTTTTAACTGCCTTCACCTGAAAAACAGCCGCAGTTTTCAAAGAATTAGACCTGGGGAAGGGGAGGAGGAGGAGGAGCAGGCGAAAGAGGACATCTTTCATTGCAGATCTGAGGCTGGTGAGGCCGTGACGTGATTGATGCCAAACCACAGGAGAATATATTGCTCACCTTCACAGCGAGCAGGGCCGTTTCTGGACGCCAGCAGCAAACTCCTTTGCCCATGACTGGGGGTTTGCTTTGGTTTTAGAGAAGCAGAAAATTCATCCACTAGGGACGGCGGTGGAGCCCACTACTCAGTGATGGTGCTGGGCTCTACTGGCTCCAAAGGCTCTCCCAGTGGGTCTCCCAGCAGCTGGTCACCTCCGTGGAGCAGTAGCTACTCTGAACTAGAGGAAAGCATATGATAAAGATGAGGAAATGATCATTACAGAGGTGTTCCACAGGAAACAGACAACAGCAAAAACACACCTGCAAACCTCAAGGGAAAATTCATGCATCAGCACTGATGCTGGAGAAACACCACAAGAAGAGTTGATTAATGAGTATTTGGAAGGATATTATGTAAGCCCTGATGTCTGACCTTACCTCAGCATTTACCCCATGTACTGTCCTCATGCTGATCTTTGTAACAGCCTTCATAGCCATGGGCCACAAGCTGCCATTCCTGTCAAAAGACATTTCTGGATGAACTTGCTGTGGGCATTTGACTGATGTGTCAGAAGTGCCCAGAGAGGTCAGAGGGAGGTGACATTATTGCTGTTACAGATAAGAAGTGCAGATAATGAAAACTGCAAGTGTGTAAACAGGGCAGCTGAGGAAAGATTTCTCCTCCTTACTATTCTGTTTCTCTAAAACCAAAGCAAATCCCAAATCACGGGCAGAAGGTGTTTTTGGTAGCAGCCTACTGAAACACGCATCCAACATGAAGCCTGGTGAATTTGCTTGCTCTTCAAGCATCACAGATGCGGTGTTCCTCAACAGAGTCCTCCAGCAACACAAGATACCGCTGGGTAAAAAGGCTTTTTTCCCCTGCATTTTCCTTTCTGTCCTTCCTTAGGGTAATCACTCTTCATCTGTTGCATCAGCCCAGCTGTGTTCAGTCTGTGTCCTTCTTGCAGAATTTATTGTTATCCAATTAAAAAGAGAAAAAAAATATATATATTCCCTATCTTTGAGGCAAAGTTTTAGAGGAAGGTCCTGAACTGCTGCTGAAGATCCACACTTTTGTCTTTATGGGCAGAGAAGTCATCCCACAGAAGGTGATGCTGGCAGTCATCCACTTCTAAGAACTATTAATCATGACTTCCTTAAAGAAAAAAAGTAACTATAACTGAGCCTTTAGGAGCTCTTGTGTATATGGGTAGAAGCTTTCCTGTGATGAACCGAGCTCAAAGAGGTTCAGCTGGAGGAACCTCTCGCAGCAGTGAAGCCTCCAGGGCAGAGAAACTTCATTTCTTTCTCAAGCTTCCTCGGTACTGAAAACACATGCTGAAGCCAAGATCTTCAGGGCATCCTGCTGACTTCAAGGGAACCAATAACAAATAGCGGGATCAGCTTAGTTTTGGCTGCTTTGGATCACAAGGCTCAGAGTTCAGCATCCACGAGGACATCGTCTGCCTATAAAACAGTCAATCTGCACAGATGATTTCTGTTAGTGGGCATCAATTCTTTAATCTCTGATTGACTACCAAGAGCAGCTGTAAGGAAGGGAGGGGGAAACACGGGCAGACAGGGGCCAGAATCTTTATCCTGTGTCTTAAGGGGAAAAGATTTATTCACTCACGCTGCCTCTCTTCCTAAGTACTTCTTGGAGCCACCGGCCACCTTCAGCTAAATTCAAAGGAGTCTCAGAGGGATAAGTCTCAAAAATAATTGAACTCCTACCGGCTCAATAAGAAATAGCAGCAGAGAGAATGAGAGATCCCGGTTAGCGTCCTGGGGAAAAGCACGCAGCCAGGACTAGGCTGCTAGGCCCTTCGCATCAAAGACGATCCGCGGCACCCAGCTCTTCCCTAGCCATCCGTCTCCGGGTGACGTGCCTTTGGGCCAAGCCATCCCCCCCAGTGAACAGGACGGCCTGTGTAATGGGTCTCACCCCAAGCACGAAATGCTGTGAGCCAGGTAGCTCTTGCTTCCCACAGTACGGAGAGGAAAAGGAATCAGACTAGACAGCAGGGAGGGTGAAAGCATCCACCCCGACAGGGTGTTGGTTCGTGTGGCGAACCAAAGCATTTGTGAACCAAAGCATTTTCTTTGGCAATTAAAGAAATAAAACATAAAATGCACAGACTATATATGTCAAACCTGAAGAACGAACGTAGGATTACCTTTGAATTACACATAGAGGGAAGAAAAGGACAAATTGATCTCATGATAACAATACCTAGCAGGATAATGTCAAACAGAACAGAACATTGCCGGGGAGGGGAAACAATTTTTAATTTGTTTTCTTTAATTGTTTTCTGAACTGACGTTTAGAAATGAAACTTCAGGAGCCAACCCTATACTTACACACATACACATAACCATGTTGGTAGTTCATGTGAGATACCTAAGTGACAGACACAACCTGGGGGCTGGGCAGGGGGTTTCCACACTGCAGATAAGATCAAATTCCCTAACTGCAATTTGAAGATACATAATTTATATTGAAAATAATTAACCTATTTTCAGAGGTGATTATAAATTCTCAAAAGTGCTGCTATTCTACAGGACTCAATGTTTTGCTCAGGCTCACATGACTTCTTCACTGACTTCCCACCAGAGCTATGAGCCTGATGCAGGAATAGCTGGTAGGTGACCGCACAGGTCCTTTGGGCCTTAAAATCAGTTCATCAAAAGTATGAATAAATTAATTACTTTCAGTTCTAATTAACTAGGCTTCACATGATATCAGACACTTGCGTGTTTATCAGTTATCTTAGTCTACAGATGAGATTACAAGCAAAACAAAGCAGAGAGGAGAACAAAAACTCCTCTGTCTGTCTTCTATGCATCAGAAAGCAAATATGTAAAGGAAGAAAAGGAAAACATAGCAAGGAGAAAGATTCAAACCCTTCTTTCACAATTCATTTTACAGATTCCTTAAAAAAAAAAGAAAAAAAAAAAAAAGGAAATAGGGTTCTCCAGTAGAAGACAACTCCCGTTTTTATCATTTCTGACTTAACTTATGGAGGTATCTTAAGTTTGTTTTGCTTACAGTTCTTGTTCTTGTGCATAGCTTGTGCTAATTTGTTTTATTCTTAGTGAGCAATGGGGCATTTTTTTTTCCCAAAAAATCAATAAATATTTAATTCATAAATGTAAGAGAGGTGATGAGCAAAAAATATACAACTAATAAAGATAAATGGCTTTCGTACTCATGAAGGCTTCTTAATAAACAGACAGTGGAAAAGTGTCCCTGCTGGGCAAAGAAAACAAAATAAATTGCAGACCTTATACTGCAAACATAGCGTTAAAAAAAATCCCAGAAAACAACGTTAATGCATCATTAAGGTCGAGCATTTAAATCTACAGAAGCGAGCACAAACATGAAGCCAGGTTCCTACGGCAACATTAATTGGAACTTATTGCAAACTGTATTATTGATGATTGCATACATTTCGTTGCATAAACAAATCGCCAAAGCTGCATGCAGCCCGAATGCCAAGGAGGGATGCGCTGCCCGGTGGCTTCTCCCGCATGAGGAGACCCGCCAGGTAGCAAGTGTGGCGGGGATGGCCGACGCGCAACCTCCCCATCCACGCCACCATGCACACGCATGCGTACGAAGCGAAAAAGCCCAGCAATTCATCACTCCACAGGGCGTATCTTCTAGTTATTTGTGTTCATTTATCTGCAGCCAAGTTAACGAAGACTCTGGCTAGCGATTTGTCCCTTTAGTGCGTGCACAGTTTAATTTACTTCGCCTGTTGTGTCTGCAAACATTGAAACATGACAAAAATGCAACATTCCCAAAGTCATAAAGTACTTCTGTTTAGTCATTTCTATGGCCAGATGAAAACTTCCTGTTATTTCATGTCCCACATTGCCAATAAAAATGCAGCTGAGCTAACACGCCCCAATCCCTACGCCTTTTTTTCCAAAGCACAGTATTCTGGGACGTATTCTCTAAATTGCCCATGAAGGCTTTGGAACAACACAAAACCAGCCCACAAAAAGACCCCATCCATCCTGGCAAGCAGGTGCTCGCGCTGTGGGGAGAGGCCAGTGCAGGTCTCAGCTCCACCAAGCACCATCGCGCCGTATCAGCGCCAGGAGATCAAAACCTGGGAAATGGCATTCAGCTGACGCCGTGCAGGCAATTATTTGGATTGCTGCAGCTCCCAGAGATCTCAGCCGAGATGAGCGTCCTACTGCCTCAAGGAGAGAAGCAACAATAGGAAATTGCCACTGCTGTCTGGTTTGGCTATTAACCTTTCCTACGCGGGCTAAATGCGGGTCATTGTGCAGAATGATTCCCAGCTCACAGGTAAAGAACTGAAGTATGTTGCTCCTTCCACTTAATGCTATTAATTTCCGTGGGAATTTTGGGGTCATGAAGTGTTATGCAAGATCAAATCAGGTGCAAATTGCCGTCCTGGACACTTAATCAATTTGCTGGAGGTCGACGGGTGTGACAGAGCCCAGAACTGAGGCCGGGCTGCCAGTGTCCCGACCAGGGTTTCTGAGGTCTAATCAGCCTCCTTCCACCTTTTTGTGCCTCTTCTTTTACCAGAAAAATAATGCCATTGCTTCTGCAGTGCTGCATTTTCATCGCTGCTTTTGCTTCCAAGTTTCACAGCATCTGAGCATGGGGCTTAGCAGATGGGGGTGGGGGGGGACATTTTGCTTAGATGATTTAGCTAATCTCATGCAAATATACTCCACATTCTTGGTTCCCATCAGGCTTTCACCTACATAATGGCCAGGCCAACTGAATATTGTTTTCCCCAAAGCTGATAGCATCTTATGCATTATTCCTGAAAAGCTTTTTGTGCTCACACGCTGAGAAACGGCTTCAGCTGAAGGAATAGCTGAAGTCAATATCCCTTTATCCTTCGCCTCTGTCCGTCCCTCCTCCCACACTACCTGAAGAGGACATGATTATGATAGGACATCATTAACATGTCTATCTTTTTCCTTTTCTTATTTTCAGCATAAGAAATGGAGAACCAAAGTTAAACAGTCATCTTTACCTCTTTTTTTTTTTTGGCTTACATTAGAAATGCTGCCTGCTTGCTGGCATTATCCTGCGTTTTGGAAGCAAGCAGGATTTTGCAGGCAAGAGCAAACATAGAGGAACTGATTAAAAAATAATTAAAAAAAAAAAAAAGGAAAAGGAAATCTCCCTCTCCCGATAAGATTTTATACAACTTACTGATTTCTGAAATGTCAGAGTCCAGAAAAGCAGATACCTATTTATTGTTTCTGTTGTTAACAGAAGCAAAATCAAACCTTTCCATAATGCTAACGCAAGAGTCATGAGCTGCTCTTCCAACCCCCCTCGCTCACTCCCAAGTTAATTTACTAGTAATGTAATCCACTCCAAGTTAGGCCTCAGCACAAATAATTAGGATTGATTAAGAGCACGAATGCTAGAGATTTTTCCCTCTTCACAGCTGACCAGGCATCGCTCTTCCTGCAAGGCTTCACCAATACACAAAGACTTTTGAACAGATCTTAGGATTGCAAATCTGAAACCAAGGGAAAGTTGCAAGAGGGTAGCACCTGTAACAGCACACACATATTGCCTGTACGTTAGGAAGCTCTAATCTGCATATCTCTAATCTGCACACCAAGCCTTGCTTAAAAAAGAAATGATAACCAGCTTAGGAAAAATACGGTTTGGATACTGCAGTGCTAGGATTCTGTAACAACCAACCTGAAATTTCCCTCTTGGGATCTGATCTGTTGACTTCCACGGGCTTTGGGAAATTCCTCTGACTTTGGTGGTAGTTAACTTTTCTCTGTAGTCCAACACATTTCAGGAACATAATGTCTATTTTCGTGCTATGAAATGGATGTGGAGAAAGTTCTAGTCCCCCTCCCTTCTCCCTTCCCTCTAACTACAAAAACACAACTACTTTCATAAGCAGTTGTGTGCTGTGCTGTGCTGTTTGATCAGCATTCAGTGTCTTTCAAGCTGTTTCCATTAGCAGGAGAAATTGCTGATGGAATCAGGTATGTTTGTGCAGTTCTGTTGATCTCACAAAAAAAAAAAGTATAAAAGCCTTGAAGATAGTAGAAATCAAACCAAAGATAATTTCTTTATTAATTTCTAGTCAGCACTCAAGTTATAAAGAGACTTTTCAGCCATTCTCTCAGGATCGTAATGCTAGGTCTTTTTTTTCTGCCTGTCTCCAGGGCTTTCTAACTCCTTTCCTTCCCTGCCTGTTTCCTGACTGTGCCAGACACATGTACTCCAGAAACAGTATTTCATTGCTTAGGTCTGAATCCAGGCCCCCTTTTTTAATGTTTTTGGTTAATCACCCAGGGCCTAAGTTTGGGGCAATGAAGCTACTCATTCAATTTTTATTCCGAAGAAGGAGGTAATTGGCTTCTTGCATGTCTCCTGAATGAAAGAATTCATCATTGCTGACAAGCTTTATTAAGCTTCACGCAACGACCATCCACTTGTGACATATTTTAAAAGCAGGACTGAAATACGGCATTAGCAAAAGTAACATAAAGCAAAAGGCAAAGTAAAGTAAAAACGATGGAGTCAAAAGGCTTCCCTTGTGAGTGAACGGCCGAGGAGTACAGAGAATCCATGGCTTTCGGATTGCCTGCTGGAGAGGAACGTGGTAACCCGAGGAGCAAGGTGTGAGCCCAGCGATGTAAGCCCAAATATTCCCCTTCAAAAGGGTTAAACGTAGAAAGTGATGGACTTCAGTTGTAGTTCTAGTTGGTTTTGACACTTGAAATCATTCCCGAGAGTCTGAAGATCATTTGTCACGCGGAGTCCAAAACCACCTTTACCAGAACGACCCTGTGGACCCTGGCAAAGTTTGGGACGTCAGTTTTTGTTCAACTCTTCTGGTTCAGAGTGGCTCCTTCCACCTCCAGCTTCAAAAATTTCCGTCTGCACTGAAAGAAAGTGGCTTGTGATCAAGCGAAGCTACTACTGGTAGGTCGTGTGAGGCCAGTGCAAGGTGAATGGTGCGGAAGAGGCTCAAACAACTGCAATGTGAAAAGGAGTTTTGTTTTTGTTTTTTCACTTTTTGGCCAAATTCCATTTCCAAATAAGCCACTCCGTGAATGCAATATTTGGCGAAAGCAAGGTGAGTTTTCCACTGAAGAGCAATAAAATGTTCAATAGGCTTTGTGTTCATCCCCAAATTAAAATAAAACAAAAAATCGTACTGAAACAGCCAGACTGGATTGCTATTTTACTGAAATCATGCTATTTATTGTCCTAAATCTGAAAAACACTAGAAAACAGGCAACTCCCACTTTACCAGTAGCGACTATGGATGCTTCATCCATGGCAAAGCTTTGGTAAAGCTATGGTATATTTACAGGCCTACTTACCGCCCGCCATCCTGATTTAAGCGTTACAAGGAAAGTGCTTCCCTTTTACAAGATCTTTTAGCCAGAGCCCTGGTTCTCCAGGTTCCTTGAGCACATGTTTAATTTAAAGTGCACGAGCAGCTTCCTGAGCTTAAGAAAGGAGCTGACTCCGGTCCACGGCAGACGACAGAGCCAGGTTGTTTGAAGTCAAGCACATGCTTAAGTGCTTTTCTGGATTTTTGCCCAAAGTGTCAATCTTTCGGAGTTAATCATTCATCGCCCTGCTTATGTTCTGTTAGCTCTGCTTCAGTGTGCAAATATGTAAATGGCTTTCATAAAGCTGCACGCAGCAAACACCAATAACACTTTCTCAGCCTTTTCCAAGAGTTCGCCAACTTTGTGACGTTTCCCATAGATCAAACAGTAGTTAGAACTGGCAGGAAAGTTCCTTCTCTGCTAATTAAATAGCATCATTACTGTGTTCCTGCTCCTAATGGCAAGGCGTGTTCGCAGGCTTGCAAAATAAACATCCAAATAAATAATGCTGTTTAGCACTAATCTGACAGGCAGCGCCCGCTCTCCCGTTCGGAGCGTGCAGAGCTATCCATGCTGCGCACGCCGCCCCTCGGAGAGGAGGAACGGGAGCAGGCCGTCTCTCCACGAGCGCGTTGGCCCAACGGAGGCAGGGATCACGTGTAATGACTGCCCACAGCGAGCACGCCAGCCAGGCATCGTGAAGTCATTTTCACAAAAAGAAGTGGTCATTTCAACTTCTTGTTGCTGTTGTTTTCTCCGGCTGAGGTTAATTGCTGGGAACTGTGAGGGACGGTCATCTCCCCTGGCCCTAGCTGGGCCACCTCCTTTCAGAAAGTTCTCAACTCCTGTGACTTTTCTTTTTCATGAGGAATTAAAATTGTCGCACAGAGAGAAAATGCTGCCACTGCCATTCAGTTCCAATATATTGTATTTGAATGAGAGGTGGCAATGGCATCGTGCTGAAATACAGACCCTTAAAATACGATCAGCTGCTTGTTCTGCATTCGTGCCTGTGGGGCCTTCCATGCACCCGCCAACGAGAAGGCTGCTTTTCCCCAAACGTCATGTATTTCTGCAGGAAAGGAGCACCAGGAAGGGAGAATCACAGAAGCTGTTCTCCCGCTCTGTGGAACGATTTTGGCAAAACTGCCTGGAAAAAAAAAAGCGTTCAGCCGCTACGAGGAGGTCAGAGCACTCCTCATTGCTGAGTCGTATTAAAATGAATTAATGCTGCCTAGCTGGTCTCCCATTCTCTAACTGAGGAAAAAAAAAAAAAAAAAAGGCCCTTTACGAATCATTAAAAAAAACAGAAAAAAAAAATCCCAAAGCAGACAGCCACGAGAGCTGAGCCAAACCAAGGGGATGCGCCGCGGCAGAAGGGGCGGCATCGTGATCCGCCCCGAGAGGACAAGCTCCGTGTGCCGACCCGCGCGGGGCTCAGCTCCGCCAGGCGGGGAGCCCGGCGCAGCATTCCCGCGCTGGGAATGACAGCGGGAGAGAGCACGCAGCCGGGAGACCCTCGAGGGAAGGCACCGCGCAAGCAGGAGATGGGGCTCCCCGCGCTCCCGCCCGGCACTCGGCGCTGAAATCAAGTCCCGGCAAGCAGAAGGGTCTGGGGCGCTTTATACGTCTTGTGGTCGAGCTAGGGCACAGGACAAGCTTTGGCTCTCATCCCCCAGGGGACACAGGCAAGAAGTAATTACTTGTGGAACAGAGCGGGTCTTCTTCCATGATTTAACTTTTCACATAGGTCACGCACCTTTTGCGGCAAACGCCTGTCGATTGCTAAGTTATATTAAAATTAGGTAAGTTTGTTACATCTGGTGTGAACTATAACGTGTTAACGCAGGCTGGAGGAGAAGCAGCAAGACACTGCTTGTATAAAAAATGCATGGCGGCTAAACGGATGTTTTCCTTTCTCAGTAGGTCAGATATAAGAGGCTTCCTCCTCAAAGCCCATGATGGAAAATATCCACTCACTTTTGGAGATCTGGTGAGATGAAGACATGAAGACACAAAACATTCAAGTAGCTAAATATAGCTCTGGAGAACAGTGTTTTTGTACAGTAAGTTCTAGTGTCTCTTAACTTAATATGGAAATTGATACAAAAATAGGAGAGCAATATTTTTAAAGCCCGTCTCTGCCCACGCGCTCGCCAGGACTCCCACCACAAAGGAGAGGCTGAAGTGGCGCTGCAGGTTTTTCTTAGCCTATCTCTCATGCCGAAAGGCAGAATAACCATGTCCAGCACAAAAAGGCTCCGCCTGGGGAGACACATAAAGGCTATTTCACAAAAAGCCAACACGAAAGCTGCGCTCAGAACGCTTTGCCCTTTGGCGTTCATGCGAATAGCAATAAGCGAAGCCGAATCAGAGGGGCTGAGGCCTCGGTCAGGAGCTTCCCCAGACCCACGCGTCAGTTTTGCAGGGGCTGGCGCGGGACGCTGGGGGCACCTTGCCAGGGCGGCGCGGCTGGCGACGCACAGCGGCCCCCCTCTCGCCCCCGTCTTGCTGGGAGGCCGAGGGGCTGGACCCCTCATGCTCGGTGGCCCCTGAGAAGCAGAGCTGCGGAGGGCAAGAAGGGCCGAGCGGAACGGGGGCTCCCTCGCGCGCTTCCTGCTCTTAATTCACTGGATGATATCCAGCCATTAGCAGGTCTGTCAGTAGTAATGATCCAAGTGAATGGTAAATCCCATGTCAGCTTCACCTTATAGAATATTAAAGAAAAAAAAAAATTGCTGCTACAACACGCCTGGAAAAGAAAGTGCAAAAAAATAAGGTGCGTTCTCTTATTTCCGCGTGATGTTGTGCCTGTGGAGCGCCAGACAGCCAGGAAGCTTCCTGCCAAACACAAGTCAATAAGCAAGGAAGCGCAGAACATGCCGGCGAGCGTGAGGCCAAAGGCTACGGGGACGGGGCGAGCGCCACACTTCCAGCTTCCCCCCCAGCGATTCACTTCACCCCTGCTCAGTCCGGGCTGGGAGCCCAAACGCTGAGGCCTGCCCGGGGCCTGAGATAGCAGCCCTGAGACAGGAAAGCAGCTGCATTCAGGATTTCCACGAGGTGAACTGGATCCAACCCACCCTACTGACGTTAGTGGATGCTGGGACCCTTCCCTCCGAGGACAGAGCTGCAACAGCAGCATCCCTCTCCGCTTGCCGCAAGCACTTTGCCCTTAACAAGGTGTGTTGCCCAACCTGCCCCAGCCCCAGCAGCTCACAGGGCAGCTGCCCAGAGGCACTCGGAAGGCACAAGGGGAGAAAAGGCAAAGTCCCTTGACTTAAGGGCGGATGACGCCTCGTAGGGTGGAGATGGCGGCTCACAGAGCATCCCAGCCACCACGATGGAGAGCACGGCCCGGAGAGGGTCGAGACAGAGGCTTCCGACCTTCCCCTCTGCCACGGCACCTTCCCAAGGTTTGAGTGAAACTGCGACAGTTCATTCACGTCCTCAGGCTCATTCAAGACTGGGAAGGCTGTAGCTGTGCTTCCAACTAACAGCTATGGCATGCTCTGAAATTGCCAGAGCTTGTAAAATCTGATTTACTCTGTGGGGAGAGAGGGGGAAGTCATTTAGTTTGAGTCATAAGAGACCTTGATACCATCTAAGCTTCATCATCTCTGAAGAAACAGCTCACTCCCTGGACTTATATCAAAAGGCTGTGTGCAGTCTTGAAAATCCAATAGCAGAGAACAGTTCAGTTCCTAGAATGGGTGAATACAAGATCTTTATAACAGTGGCTCTTCAGTGCAGCTTCGCTTACCTTGCAACTCCTGCTGGGCACTTCAGTCAGGTTTATGACTGTATCTTCAGGGATCCGTGGCTCTGAAAGCCGACAAATTTAAGCTTTGCAGTGTGTTTTTTATGCTACCAATATACTTAAGAAACATAGCCCCAGGCAAAAATAATGATGTCAATCCATCTGCATTTCCCTGCTTGAGGTTTTCACTGTCTGGAGCCTCACCTCCTCTAGGAGTCAGCGAGTCTGTGACTCTGCTGCAGGTGGAAGGAAGGTAGGAGGGCTTGGGGTAATTCTGCCCTCATGCCCTAGGAGAAAACACAAGAGCTACCTGATACCTGCACTGTCCTGCCTGCGCACTTCTGTGCCCAGAGGGATGCTCATGAAGAAGGATGATGCTTAAGAATCGCAAACAGAACAGCAGAAAGCCTAAAATCAGCTGAGTGCAACATTTTATTACCTACCTTAGCTTTTAAGGTTGTGGAAGACTTTTTAATGCAGATGACATTTGTTCCTGGGAAGGAAGGGAACACACATCCGTAGGAGGCCAGAGTCTACTTTGCCACATAGCCCATTGGGCTGTAAAAAGTAGCTGCGTGGGAGAATTCTTGACACCTCCCCGTGCTGGAGTAAACCCAAATGCGCAGGCCAAGACTCCAGCAAGAGCCTCCCCTGGGGAGATACAGGAATAGCACGGCCAATCGGTCTCTCTGCAAGAGCTGCTCTCCAGGACTCCCATGGCGCGTGCTAGGAACAGCGTTTGCAAACGACACGGATACGGGGGCTTGTCAGGGGAAAGGGAAAGGTCAGCTAAGGCTGCTACCACTACAGCCCGCTCAGGGCAAAAGGCAAACAAGAACAGGCCCCTTCAAAGGAGCACTGGGGAAAAACGGGCATGCGTGTTGTGACGGCTCCCTCACGCTCATCATCCCCTTTTGGATCTTACAGGAAGGAATACACAAGGGAAAAACTTTTCACAGCCTTCTCTGTGAAAGGAGACATTATAGAAGCCATAGGCAGAAAGGGTAACCATTGTGGGTTGCTGTTTTCGACAGCTGCTTTCATTTGCCTGCATGCCAGAGCGTGCTCATTATTCCTGCTGGTGGATATGGGCAGTACCACGTGCACCAGGGCTAACCCATGTATTACACCGAGACCCCGTGGCAATAAAAGACAACATCAGGCTTCAGCTTCTGTGCATCCTCCCAGGCAGCCTACAGCAACAGACAGTACATACCTCCAGTGTGTTCACTTGATAGGTAGGACATCCACTTGGCCCTGTCACAGATAACTAGCATTTTTGACATGTGTGCAGAAGATCTGCCTGCGGGGCGGCAGCCCTGTGGGTCCTACATTCCTACTTTCGGAGTCAGTTCCTTCACATCACACGGAGCAAAGGCAGCTGTTCAGCTGCTCCCACCAGGGAAGTTGCGCTTAAAAGAAGGGCAGCTTGGCAAAGAGCATCGCTGTGGCGCAGGGGCTGCAGCGCTCAGTGCTGCGGCTGCCCGCAGCCGGGTGTGCGGAAATAACGGAGCTGTGGACAGCGGGCAGGCAGGGATCAGTTAGGCCACGCAAAGCTCGCGGTTCGGTACCTCGTAGCTTGGGGCTGCGGGGCACGGCGTGGTGTGCCGCATGAGGCGGGCACCGTTCTCCCCAGCGAGGCCTTGCTGGAGCCGACAACAGCTTCAGCGGACTGCCCTGCCTCGCCGCGTCTCTGCCGGGGCCTCGGCCTTCTACCTGCTCGCGGTTGCTCCTGCACGCGCACCCTCCAGCACAGAGCTCCTCACGCTCGGTGCGGACCACGCGCGCAGCATCTGCCGTGCCTGGGGCTAGCTGTGCTCACCACGCGCCCGGCAGGGCCACGAGCCCGCGCGAAGCACGACTCCTTCGCCAGCGATCCGGTGCTCGCAAGCGGCACGCTGAGGCCCCGCGGGGAATGCAGGCCCACCGTGCAAGGCTTACCAGCACTCAACAAGCAGATGGAGGTTTGTGACTGGTCTCTCCCAGCCAAATTTCCTGCAGGGATGACTGGTTTCCAGAGTGTCAAGCAGCCGCGTGACCACGGCCAAATGCCAGATGGCTGGAAACCGGGTATCGGAGCTGCCCTCATGACGAATGTCCAGCCTTGGCTGCCAGCAACATGCACGTATCAGCTCTTGGATAGGAAGGACTGGCTGCAAGATGGACTTAGCACGATTTGTCAATGACGCCAACACCCATGGTGAAGAGTGGAAAAAAAAAAGGGTTTTCTTTGACCCACTTCCTTCGCTGTGCAAAGCAATCTGCTTCAAAGGTCCTTCTAACTGACAGTGTGGACGCAAAAAGCTGTTTCAAAGGCAGGAGAGGTAGCTCTGTGTGGTGTTCCCAGTGAGCAGGAAATACAACTTTTCCTCGGTTCTTACGATCAGCTGGCTGCAGGAGTGACAAAGCACGGAACCACAGCCGGGTGCTGCAGTTCTACCAACTCTACAGACTTAGGGCTGGCACTTGCTGTTGGGGAGGGACGCTGGAACGCTCACTGTTCCCTCTCCAGGTTCGCGTTCGCCTGCATCAGTTACTTGCCCTGGCTGCTGCCGCGCCTGCACGGGAGCCAGCGGCAGCGCGCTCGGAGGCGGCAGCGGGCAGCGAGGCCG
>VZSV01000064.1:1114726-1165834 GCA_013398735.1 Nothocercus julius | reverse complement strand
AGCAGACTAAGTAGTGGGTAACACTGACAAAGGATGAAGCATACAGGCAAAGGCATGGGAAGAGAAGAGGTCGCTGATGGATGAGTTCACAAAAAAAGGAGAGACCAAACATCAGTAGGGAAGGGGAAAAAAAAAAAAAAATCCTTCTCCAAGGAACAGTGTCTGTTCTCTCCAGACAGATGATAGCTAAGACACCAACAGGATTAGAAACTGGTAAGGTGGAGAATGTTATCTTAGTCATTCAAAAACTGGAACTGAAATAAAACTAAGTAGAACTTAGCAGCCCCTCTTGGAGAGCTCTTTTCAGGAGAGCTCGAGAGCCTCCTTTCTTCATGACGTGCTACCTTCAGTGTGTGCAGAAGAACAATCCTACACGTAAGAGTCCAGGTGTAGATTCTAAAATTTAAGTCTACTGCATTCTAGGGCAGTCCTTCTCGTCCCTCCCTCCACTTGAAAGAATCCACAAACTATGTTACTCTTAGCTCCTATTCTTAAGACTGTTGGTAGCGCTCTTGTTCCATTTACATGCCTTTTGTTTTAATGAACACACAGAGAAAACTCATCTCTCCAAAACTACAACTCTTTGTACTATGCGCCCCAATAATATGCACAGATTAACAGTCCAAGGCGCACTTTTTAAGCACCAACAGTGCTAGGATAATTCTCTCATGTTTTTTGGTATTTCAAGAAAACATAAAAAAAACAGTCTCCTATACTTCATCTATGTCCCCTGAACTCTGAAACTGCAGAAGAGTAGTTCAGATTGTATCTACCTCTATATTTTCCAGCAACCGTTATAAAAAGAGGGAGTGGTACAGCAAGTCTGTGAAAAAAACTATATAATATTGTCATATAAAACGAGGCTTCAGTGGTTTATCTCAACCATCTGCATATACAACTATTTAGAAAATTTATATTCTATACAGATACATCTTTGAAGCTATAAATATATCGGTAATAAAGTTTTTATGTCATAAAAATGTTGATTTTAATGACAAAGAAGCAGAAATCTAGCTATTCCATTTGCCTGTTATTCAAAAATAGAAGAATCTGTCGGAACAAACTTCTCAAGATCATGTACCACAAACAGATGTGTCAAAGATACTAGGAAGACTGTGTTATTGTTTTTACGAATTTTAACAGTGGATACTTTCTAGAGTATATAATGCAGCTTATGGTGACCCCAAGATGCACAGGGTAAGAGGAACATAGTAAGGTTGGCAGACCTGTGAAGCTTCTCTAAGTGGCCACTGCAAGATTATTACCCTGTTCTTATACCAAAGCAATGAAAAGCACTCTCCGAAAAAAAAATCAAGCTGATTTTGGTACCACAATTGTGCAAGGTGACAAAAAGAGGCCACAGATTAATATGGTAGTGGGTAATTTACTGAGATATGGGACTCAATGGGGCATTGATCATTTGCTGAATGTGACTGTATGTATGGATTTGATGTTACTCAGCATTTCGGTAGCAATCTGGAAGAACAGGGGAAAGTAGAAATCTCTTTATGTTCAAAAACAACACTTCAGTGTTATGGCTGCAATATAACCGAGAGAGTAAGGACATCATGTTAATGCAGATATGCAGCATGGTAGAATGAGATGTAAAGCCAGGGGACAAAATTACAAAATGGAAACACATGAGTAAAGAAGAAACACTTCCACATGATGAAATAAGTCAACAAGGCAACAGAACACCACCACACCATAAAACAGCAGTGAAGTCCTTATCTTCCCCGAGGTATTAAAAATCATCTCTAACATAAAAAGTTCTGAACACTCGCATTGAAATACTCAAGTGTTGTCCAGTGCGTTTGTCCTGTTGAACTTGCACATAGAAGAGAGAACATAAAAGGGTTTTGAAGCCTATTATTTAGAAAATCCAGAAAACTGTCACAGCAACAAAAGGAAATATGCACCACAAGCTTTCCAAATACAGCATGTATAACCCCGGAATCAAACGTTTTAGACAAATGAATCTCTCAAACTACACTAGGCAAATTGATGCTTTTTCAGTCCGTGATTTCAGTGAGCTGGTAACCACTAATGTAACATGAACGCTGATAATTACACTCCCCCCCTGGTTCCTATCTGTGTCACAAAAAGAAAAAAAGGTGGCAGCACCCATCTGTCCCTAAGGGCCCTCCTGTTCTTTGCTCCCTGAAATTTTCTACAGGCTTTGCTGAGATACAACTGGTTGTGGGAGAGGGGAGGCAGAATCTGACTCAGTCTTCTCAGGTCTTTTGGCAACACCTAAAATGTCAACTGAGTAAGAATATTTTCACAACTCGCTGCCAAAGCAATAGCAGGCAACAGGAATGCCACAGAACTGTCACAGCAGTTGTAGCAGGAGGACAGGAAAGAGCCACTTCAGTACCTGCCTCCCCCTAGGAGCTGCCCACAAGCCTATAAAATGCTCATCTTCCCTCTCAGGAATGCACAAAACATCTCCTACTGGTGTCTACTACTGTTGCCAAGCCTGAGAATCAGACAGCAGAAAACTGCTCCTATCTGAAGGTGCAGGGGTCAAAACGTTGCTTGTGTGAGACAAGAATTGCTTCAGTTCTGCCCATAGCCTCACCTGTTTTCTTACACAACCAAGAAAGCTTCGTTTTATACACGTATTTTACAGACACAAACATATAAGGTATGTAAGAACTAAAAATAATGGAGGTGGCAAAGTGAAGCACTCAAAAAGGCGGTAACAACAAATTTAAGGCTGCCTGAGCATTGTGGACTACCACATTATAAACTGGTAGCAAATTACTTTATCAAAGGGACCTTTTCAGAGCTTTCTTCAGAGCATAGAGCAAGCACACCGAGAAGAGAATTACACTGGTGCAGCACCAGCTTCCCTGAAGTCTTGGGAACAAGGCACACCTCCCGTTGAAAGAGATCCAAGAACGCACCATGACTATAAATCACTCTGCTACTGAGAGGAAGCTGGTGGTTATCTGCAAGGTTTTATTTTTGCTTGCTAACTCCCAATTAGAAAGCTTCTCATCCAGCAGAACATTTCTGGGTCGTTAATATACATACTAATCTACATAGGAATTCAAATAACCAGAGGATGAGGCCATCTGATTTACCAAAAGCTTAATTTCCTACTGGGAGCCTCCAAAAGGCAGCCACAAGCAGGAGTTTTTATCTGCACAAAAGAACAGGCGGAAAATACCTGTCTGTGTGCACGGGTATGTGTGCGTACACACGCACGTAGTCAAGGCAGCGTGGGGCTGAGCAAAGCAGAGCAAACAGAATATTAACCATGGGACACGATTCACCTTTTGCTTAAATAACAGTTTCAAGTGACCAGACTGGCTGAGTTAACAACAACATGTTCTCTCTCAGCCTTCTTGCAGAGTATTACCGACTTCCATAACTCAGGGAAGTTACATCCAAAATGTTAGTACTCTCTGTCAGTTCCGGGATAGGCAAAAATAAAAGAGCAGAACTGAAATGCCACCCTATGACCTTTAGGCTACAAGGCTACATCATGCAAACTGGAAATATATTTGTTATAGCTGTGATTTCCATGTTTAAATATCACAGATTTATTCTCCTCCAACTGAGGCTGGAAAACCACCTAGGTCTTGCTAGATACCAACACATTTACATGAGGCTCATTAATTCACAGGGGATCGTATGTGAAGGCTGAAGTACATTCAAGGCAATTAACAACTCTGATAAATTATTATTTTAGCAGAAATTAAAAGTAATTAAAATGCAAAACAGTAATTAAAATATATTGTGTAATTAGTGTTCTTTAGAAAGCAAACAAATAGTACTAACTGTTTTTCTTGACATCATAAATCCATTACTTATTTCATGTCGCTGGCACAAATTTTCAGACACAGGGTTTACGCTGAGGCACGTGCATGTGTTTTAACTACTGTGAACCTTACTCAAGCATTTGATTAGGGAGAGTAATTGCAAAAAATTACAAGAGTTCTAAGCAGATAAACAACAATATTAACCTATGAGCACTTTGAAAATGCAGCGAAGGCAAAAAATACTGTACCTTGTTCCAATATCGAGCCAGCTTCCATAATCTTTAACCAAAAAGAAAAAGTGCTAGGAAATAAAACACAAAATTAAAAACAATGTTTTTAGGTTGTTTACTTGAAGTTTTTAATTCTTCACACAGAACGAGGGCAAGACCTTTTCAGGAATGCTCGTTTGGACCAAAGTGAAGAATGTTCTAGGAGTGAGAAATGAGTTTAACGTGGTATTGAACACAGACAGCTAGAGAGGGACCAAGTTCTGTCAAGAGGATTTTGCAAGAAGCACGAAAGATCACCAGCAGAGAACTGTTTCAGGAAGAAAATTGCTGGAATTAAATTCAGGAATTTAATTGCTTAAAATAATGGATCTCATCTAATGTCTGTGCCAAAGAGAAGGCCCCATATTTTCTTGGAATTTTTCCCAAAATTTCTTTGGGAAACTTGGGCAGATCCCCATCTATAAGATGGGGAAAATGCTGGAAGAAAACATAGCTTGAGCTATGTAAATTAATCGCCAAATTCCAGGTGATGGCCACAGTAAGCAATTAGTAAGATTCAAGGCCACATAAGCCTTTTTCTTTTCCTTTTCTTTTTCAGTAATCTTTTTTTATTTCTTGTATACACACAGTTGCTGCACAACAAACCTCTTTGGTCATATTTTGCTTTGTACATCACTACACATTTGTTTTAAAGTCCTTAAGTCAAAAGAAAAATATGTTAGATATAAGACCTCAATCACAGTGGTACATATCTCCACTGTTTTTCCCTTTCAGGCCAGGTGGACTGATTTTATTAGTGAAATGTAATGAGTGTTGTTTACTGGTATTTTAGTCCTTCTCCTACGGCAGTTAAAAAAAAAAATCAGTTTAGTTGCAAAGCTTTTTTTTTTTTTTTTTTTAAAAAAAAAAAAAGCTACACAAAACTATATCTTTTCCATTTTTCACTCTACAGACAAATGAATCATTATTTGGTTTTGTACCTGCTGCTTTTCCTACAAGCTTAGATCCATAAATCACACTGTAGAATCAAGTCACATCAGGAATACTTACTCCAAAGCGCTGAAACTAGAACAGTTCATACAAAGTGAGAACACCAACTCTACCTGCTCATTTTGAAATGTCCCTGTTTATTTTGTGATACCACGGGGCACTGCTTGCTGGGTTGAAGGTAGCTTGAGGGGGCATTGAGTACATACTTTTAATCATATGAAAAATTGGGAATGATAACTTATAATGTAAGAGTCAGAAAGTAAAGTAGTAAGAATACTGCCTCTTCAGAAGCCATTAACTACATAAAATTCAAAGAGTGGCAATTGGAGGAGTTTTATCTCTAAATTATGCCAGAATTCTGATTCAATTCAGTGCCCTAGTTCCGAAAACTTTGAAGTCTGAAACAAATTCAGCTCTTCCCAGATGGAATTAGGAGAGTACTCTGCTTCTTGATCTCATTTGAACAGAATGTGCAACAGCAGCTTACCAGAGCCATCATGTCTGAAATCACAAGAACAATGAGGAAGAGGCTGAAAGAGAAAAAACAAGAACCAGACCATCAACTCATGGCCACAGACAATTACAAGGCTTACTAAAACCCATTAAGAAATTAATATGATACGATGTCTTTTCAATCACTCAGACATATGTCACTGTACTGGAGAAAATGAAAGGATATGACCAGAGCATTTGGTGCTTGTAATCCCACCCTGCTTGAAGACGACACTTTTAATTAAAAGAGTTCCAGTTTTGCAACAGAGAAGCCTAAAACAAGTCATTTACCAAAAGACAAGAGCAGCATCCTGAAGGCTGGGTGCTAGGCGGACTTTTAATTCACATCAAAAAACAAAGGCTACAAACCAAACCTGTCCAGCAGGTAGCACCCTGTCCTGACACAGGGAGCTTAGGTGCCAAATAAGTCAAATAAAGCTGATTTAGAAGCTTCAGGGTGGACTCCAGTGTGACCAAAAGAGCTTTTGTATATGCAAATACCTGACTTGATCAGCCCCATTCTCACAGCCTGGTTGGGAGGAGGCTAAGCAGGGAAGAGCCTCCCACCCAGGCCCCTGGGTGCCTCCAGCTGCTCCAGGAATGCCCGGCATTTGGGGGCATGTGCTCAGGCTCTCGTTGTCAGACTGCAGGCTACTTCAGAAAAGCCAAAAAGCGGGAGTTTTTTCTCCATTACCTTAATCTTCTTTTCATTAAAATATGTAAATCCTAAACTACATGAAAGGAGTTGCCGCAAACTGCTTAAAACTAGTTTCTATGTTAATGGCACTGAAGCAATGTTGCAAACAGCTGACCCATTAACAGAAAGTCTTTAAGTAGAACACAGTTCATTTACCAGTACCATCATCAAAAGTATGTGAATTGTGTGCGTGCTTGTGCGTATGTGTGTGTGTTTTTAATGTTCCACTGTAGCACAGTATGAGCATATACTGGGCGACACTTGTACCCCATGTCACCTGATAGGAAAGTTGTATCTTCAAGTATTGCTGGCAATGCTTCTTTAGTACCTAAGGATGCAACAACCCTACTATTTCTCAGACTTGCTGCAAGTCTCAGATGTGCTCGGATTGCGCGCGGCTCAGACAGGATACTGCAATACTGCAGTGCTGTGCAAGTGCTCAGCGAGAGGGCTGTCGTAACGAGCAAGCTCTAGGGACCTACTCTGGCAGAATATTCTCCATGAGTGGCAAAAAAAATCCTTCCTAGAAAGAGGGGGAGTTTGGGAGCAACTTGTCCAAATCACAAAAATCTGTGTTTTGCCTCCTTTCACAGGAGCATCCTCCTTCACGGCATCATCCATAACCCTACATGAGAAACAGAGGATCAGCCATGTCCTCTGGTGCCCTGAAAGGGCCAGGGAGGGGTGACAGCTTCATCTGGGCAGTACTGAATTGCCATGGAAAGGCATGCAGCCTGCTTTTTCCCCTTCCTTTTTCTCTGAAATTCTATTTGTGGTGAGGTCAGTGCTACTAAATTGGTTAGATTACAAATGGGTTATTTAAAATAATTGTACTGTAGGCAGATGTGTAATATAAAACAAAAATCAAATTTTAAATTCTACTCATTTTTCTACATTAAGGAAAAAAAGGTGTCCCTGCTGTGTATTGCCAGCAAAGAATATTAAATACCTGATTGTTTCAGACAGGACCAATACTTCCATTTATACTCATTTATTACTCAGCAAAGGATTCCTGAGCTTGCAAAAACAACAAAACCTCTGAACAATAATACCAAATAAAAGTAACAGTATGATCTCTTGGTTGCTTTGTTTTGTTTTAATAAGATGGAGATTGGACAACTACGAATTCTGACAAAACAAATTTGAAACCCTAATAATGCAGAAATATAGCACTTGCCATACCTTTTAGAAGAAAGTTGTGTTGTGACTTGGACAGCTTCAAAAGCACATGATACCAAAACAAATGGGATTACAACCTGTTTAAAACACAAATTATATCTTAGTTTACGACCACATTTATAAAACAACCTGGAAGGCTGACAAAACATTTTCACACTTTAGAAATTATCAGGAAATGTTTAAGGTGTGAAAATAAATATACTGGAAAGAAAAGCTTGAAAATCATTTTGTAGGAAGCATGCTTAGCAAATGAAAAACAATAGAAAAAACCTTCCGTGGTCACGGCTGAACTGCAGTGAAACAAACCATGTGGCAATATGAAAAAGGATAATTAAACCACGCTTATGATCCTCACTTTATTTATCCATTTTTGCATTGTTAATAAATTAATAAATACTTAAACAGGACTAGAACACAAAACTATCCAGGTCCAGTATCTCACATGACAGGCTACAGAATTCCAAGTACAAGGAGGCAATCTCAGCTTAGCCACAAATATCTAAATATAATTATATTCACTAACAAAATTGCAACACTGCTCCTCCAAAACCAAGTCAGGTAAATAGAAATAGATCAGTGAATTTAAAAAAAAAAAAAAAAANAGGTGCTAGAAATAGTTTCTTTCTAACTTAAGTCTGCTTTCTCTGGGACAGAAGGAGGAGAAACAGAGGCAACAAATGTCATTTAGCAATAATCCATAAACTCTGTGTCTCTCCTCTGTGCTGTGCTCCTGAACTCAAGTATAAAAATAGTGTTCACTGTAAAATGACCAGCTAGTCATTATGACATTTAACGTCTGTACCTACCTAAAGCACATAGATGAAGCTAATTTTACATATATATACTATAAATATGTATACACACTATGTGTATGTGTGTATATATACACACACACACACACACACACATGCTAGGAAACGCAGTTTTCCTCAGTGCTTCTGTAGGCATTACAGTATGGGTAAGATTTATCATTTGTTAAATAAATCTTTTCAATATTTACAATTTCTATTTAAATACAATAGGCCAGTTATATTTTCTATACACTTGAGTGTCTCTCTTGCAGGAGATCAGAAAGGTCTATTCAGAAACACCACTAAGGCTGCAAGCTACTCACGTGATTAAGCAGGTTAATGAATCTCAATTATATAAATATATCTCTTTGTAAATTGCAAAGTAACAACTATGTGCATGATATTAAACAGTTTGTCACAAAATTTCTCTAAGATTACTAACCTTCAGCACAAGCAAGCCTCCCATCATAAAAGGACTGAACACTGTCAGGAAACA
Source organism: Nothocercus julius (assembly GCA_013398735.1). Classification (NCBI taxonomy): domain Eukaryota; kingdom Metazoa; phylum Chordata; class Aves; order Tinamiformes; family Tinamidae; genus Nothocercus; species Nothocercus julius. The sequence goes on along the minus strand of VZSV01000064.1, from coordinate 1,157,189 downwards.
ATAGACAGAAGCCGGATCGAAACTAGAGAAGCATGAAAAAGGCATTAAAACTTATCTTTGAAATGGCAGTTTCCATTAAAAAAAAAAAAGTTATTTAGTTTCTCCTGAAACTCTCATTGTGCATATAATATTTCTGAGTAAGGCTTCCAACTTCCTCTTGTCTTGCCCAAGTATTAAATGAGCAAGGGCATTCACCTCACTTTTCTTTTCCGGCAGTTTTTCTCTACCTGTGCCTTCGGAAGGGCCCTGCTGCCGGGAGCAGGGGAGCTCTCTGAACTTACCCTGCCAAGAAACTCCAGTGGAAACTGAGACAACCGAGTCACCGACAAACTCTGGCTCCTAGGAGCACGTTACAGAGAGCAGGGATGAAAGGAGTTGTTATTCTACTGATTACTCTTATAATACTGTTGCTCTGATTTTGCTAACCAGATCTATATTCAGCATGCTCACTGTAGAAAGATTTTCTTTTGCACCCTGCTGCTCTTCAAATGAATGAATAAAATTTACCTGTTAACAGAAGCGATGTTGCCAGTGCCAAAAAAGGCTGTCACTATGAAGAAAACCTAGATGTATTTAAGGAAAATACACCATGGAAACAGTTGCAGCAGAACAAAAACATTTTCTGTGTTCCATTGCAGTTTGCTTTCAAAATCCTGCCATGAAACTACAAGAGGCTGACCCACTATTACAGCTCTGCACTGCACTTAGGAAATACAAAGTATGTGACAGGGAGGGAGGGCCTGTTTAGGATTTTAGGGCCCATCTCGAAGCCTCTGCTGGAGAGATGCAAAGTGGTTTGTTGTAGGCCCCAAGCAAGGTAGCAGTCATTGGCACAACAATCCCTGTTGCACTTTCAAACACATGTGTGTTTGCAGAAGGCAACAACGTGCGCGTGGTCCTGCGCCCCATCAATGGTCCCTTCCAGCCAGGGAAGAGGGCACTGGCTAAGAAACACGAGCAGAGGTTTTTTTATGCTGACCCTCCCATAGTTTTCTTGCCCAAAGGTTATCCTGATCCTGTCCATTGCAACACGGGATTCACGGTTATTCCCTGCGTGGGGAGGGAGGAGGATTCTGGCAGTATATGCACAGCTCCAAGTTTTTATAAACCTACCCTTTTCCAATCAGGCTAACCGCTGCTGCTGTATGAGCCAGGGAAAGGTGGAGGACGGGATCTTCCTACCTCTGGAGCTCACCAGCACTCGTCTCTGCTCACACCTGTTCTGCCAGTGTATGGGCCTAGACTCTCTTTTGCTTGAGGCAGAAGTTTGGACAGTGACGATGGCTCCTGCCTTTACAGCTGCCTCTGGTCCTTCCTGCAGCCCGGCTGTAGCTTCTCGCATAGGATCACTGAGGTCTCTGCACAAACGTCTTGCTACGAACTCTACAGGAGGAGAGTTGAGATTCTGCTTGCAGTATTTTGGAAGGATTATGCCAGCATAACTAAAGAAATTATACCTCCCAAGTGTATCACATCATTTCAAGTTTAGTAACACAGCAATCCAGCAACATAGCACAATTCTGCCAGTTAAGATTTCTAAGAACAACAATTCTGCAATAAAAGGAAAAAAAGGGAAAGAAAAAAAGCCCAGCAGCACACAGGTTGGAGTTGCAGCCTAATCAAGATGCTAAGCACATGAAATCAGCATCTTATTCTGGAAGACTGGGCTGTAAGACCCCTCGGCATAGGCTGATTCTTGGGTCAGCCTAAATGGGAATGATGACAGAGTCTTTTAAAATACATGATTTACAGGGTCATAGCTGCAACGTGACTGCTCCAGTAGAGAAGGCTTCTCTTAGCACAACTAATTCCAATTGCTAAACGCTTTCTAAATTTAAGAAATCCTTCTGAGCTGGGTTTGATGTGTCTGTTCTCAGTAAGAGACAAGTGGTTTTCAGGAGCTGAACAGAAAATGTTCAGGTATTTTAGATTAAGATGAGATTAGAGAAGGACTATGTTGAAGCTTAAAGAAATATAATCATACTGCTTTTTTGTTACAGACAGTTTTTAGAATCTGCCAATGATAGCTTTACTAATTTTAGGGTTTTTTTTTTTTTTTTTTTTTTTTTTTTTTCTTTTAAATATGTATATAGCAAAATAGCAAATGAAACAGAGAATTTTCTGCAACGTGTTTTTGTTGCTTTTTGGGCATACCCCAAAGCAAACACCTATATTCAGCACCTAGCAAATCATTTTTGTCCCCTTCTTTAGCTCTAAGCTTCATTTTTAATAAGGTATCAGTCCTACCTCTTCTTCTACAGGTTCCCAATACCAATAAATTCTCACAGTGTCTACTCTGCGATTCTGATTGAACTGCTCCGAGCTGATTATTCTACAAACTCTAAGGACGTTTTTCAGGCTTTTTCAGGCTGTATTCAGACCACTCCTGTCCCAGCTCCTGCTATGACAAACCTACCTACACAAGAAACCCTTCTATTCCAGACTTGCTCGTAATTTCTCTCCCACTTACATACCCATTACCCTTGCTGCCAAATCATTGTCACCTAACTGCAATTACATGATGAAAGAAAAATGGTGTGATTAAGCCTGTACAGTATTTAAAAAAAAGAGTCATCAACAGCAATTTCAGTTTTAGAAACGTAAAATAACTGTTACGTTAGTGAACAAACAGACAACACCTCCCACCCAAGCCAGAAGCATTTCTAACAGTGAAAACAACATATGCTATGAATAATTGTGGGACAGATTCTGGGAACACTTCTCATTAGTCTGCAGGAACCTCCTTTCTCCTCTCACTCAATTGGCCATGGTCACTGCCTGTCCCCTAGCTTTTTCTTCCTAATATAGAGTCATATTCTAAAATGAGAAAATGTGAATAATTTTAATATCACCTCTTCCAAACAGTCTGTCAAGGTTGAATGAGTTCCCTCCAGACAAAATGTAATAAAACCACACTGAAAATGAGTCCCTTTAGAAGAACAAGACTACAGTGTCCATAACATACAAATTTTTCAGCGTGGCCTTGCAGCCAGACCTCAAAGCAGCACAGTTTGTATAGAATCGTTGCATCAAAAATCCTGACGTACAAGGTCACGGCCTTCTGAACCACATGAGTCAAATTATCTCGATCAGAGTCTACCAGTTCCTGTTTCCACCCACTACCAAACTTCTGGTCTCAGTACCTTTGGAAAGGAATCCATCTTCTCACTGAACACAGCGACCAGCAAAAGGATACAAAGAAAAAAGACCTACGGACGTCATCCAAATGGAGCTGTCGAAACTGTGTTATATCAGTGGTGTAGGAGAAGCTGAAAACAGCAAGCTGGGAAAACAGCAGAGGAAATCAATACCTAATATCAACTGAGGTATTTTGATATAAGAACCATATTTTTACTGGAATGAATGAGAAATAAACCTACTTCCCCATCAATTGCTATTAGAGTGGCATCCTGATAAGAACTGCAAATCTTTCCTATATTTTCATTATACTTTAATGAACCAGTCAGAAGGATAATACAAGTGAGATGATCAAACGAACACAGCAGAGCTTCTGCTGTTGTCTGCACTGGAGAAGTTCTTCTGTTTAGATTTATCGTCTTTTTTCATGATAAATATTCTGCCTACACACACACACTTCCACTGCTCACATGAGCATGTGCATAAAAACCCACAGCAATAAATGACTACAATTATCCTCAGTTGACTTATGCTGCGAATGAGAATACTAAAATATTCTACATCTCCTTCACTCAGTTCTTAAGATGACGTCACTTGATCTGAAAAGAAATTATCTTCGTGGAGTTTAAGAGGCCAATGAACTTTTCACTGGGGAAAATTAAAAAACGAGTAATAGATTTTCAATATTGTCAACATTTTAATTAAAAGCAATCTCACATCAGAGAACTGAGCTGCATTCTCAAATTAAAATTTTTCTTTGGGGCAGGTATCAACAGCCATTTTGGAGATGATTTTTCCAGTCGAAAAAGGTGAGTGGGATTGAGCACTATCATTCTTTTCATTTGGAAGTGAAATAAAGGTCAGGAGACATACAGGGAGTGAAAGCAGAAAACTTAACTACAGCTCACTTGTGTCCTTACCATTTGCATTTGGTTCATCAGGGCTTCATAACTGTTCTAGTCTTATACCTAACATACAGCTTCAACAGAATTTTATTTTTAAACAGACTAAACATTAGGCCTCTATCAGGCAGGTGTGCATCAGAGGTGCCTTGTCAGAATACGCAAAAGGTCAAATAGGTCCCAGAGAAGGAAATGAAGCCTAGAGATGACCACACTGTGCTAGAAACCTCCTGTTGCTACCATGGCCTTACACTAAGGACACATATTTCACATTCGGATTCCTCTTCTGACATTTAAGATGCTTCAAAATGTGCTCACGTGAAATACCTTAAGTATCCATAATGAAAATAAAAAATTGACTAACTAGTTGGTGCTCACCAGCTTAGAGGCGTGAACTAGTTAAACCACTGGCCTAACCTCCAAGCGGCAGCAAGAGCAGCGCGGGCTTTGAACAGCGCTGACACAGTACATTCAATCTCCAGTCTCCACCTGCATTGATATCTGTTACAAAACTCCTTCTCCAGGCAAATCCACCAAGGTACTACTTCCAGTTCAGTCTCTGGCTATCTGGCTGCCTAAACAGAAATAAAACACTGTCCTTGAAAGAGAGAGAGTGGCAGGACTAAGTCAAACAAGATTTTGGGTATCTCTTATGGGTCATTTCAGCCTCTCACAAGCACATTTGGGACTCTTCTATCAGAAGAGCTGAAAGTACAGCAATATCATACCTAATTTGAACAAGGTTGTTATAACTTATTCTAAAATAGCATGACACAAAAAGAACAGAGCTTTGTCATCTATAGGATACTATAGGATACCACTAAGTCAAATGGATTTCCTGATTTCTCAGGAATGACTCTGATGAGGAACATCTTCAATAAAATCTCATATAAATCTCTTTTACAAGGTCACATTCCCATTTTGTAACAGATCTGATACTGGCTTTCCAAACACAAAAGAAGGAACTGCAAAGTGTTGTGCTATGAAAACCACTGAGATCATTTATTGTACCTCAACGAAAAGACAATAAAGCTGATAATTAACCTGATATAAGTATAACTATCTGCAGCTGTTACCTTTGGTTTGAGTGAAAGACCGTAGTGCTGCAGTGCTTCTTGCTCCATATTTATCCACACAAACATCAAACCAGACAGCACCAGCGGAAAGAGAGCTTCATATCTGAACAACAACATAGTTAGTACTTGCAGTCACCAAAAAACATTTAACATCAAATACTTTTTTCTTCCTTACTCATGTGACATACCAGAGACCAAACAGCACCCTCCTCCCTTCTCTACCCATTTCTGAGGTATATCCACACTTTACTGGTGGAGTTTAAAGACACACAATGATCAAATGGTAGATATAGAAGAGACAGAGGCTGCTTCAACTTTGGTCAATTCATACACGGGATCCTGAACATTCACATGGCCGTATTGGAAATGTGATTGCACAGCATCCACAACATCAGTTTGGTGTCCTTTGGTGTGATGATTAATTTTAACAAAATCAGACCAAACAAAAAGGAACAGGATAAAAACCACCATTTTCTGCAAAACATAAAATTCTGTAGTCGGAGTTACTTGAAATTGAGAACAGGAGGTGCAGTCCGGCTTAACAAGATAGTTAGCAAGGGTCTCTCTTTAGGGTCCAATCACAAACTTACTCTGATGACCTCAAGTCAGCTCCCAGAGAGAGGCATCCCATATGGTACAACAACCACCACATTTCACCAAAGTCAAACAGTCTTCTTCACACTTTCATGCATCTCAAAGGCTGTATCAAGTTATACTCTAATCAAGGCAGCTCTGCTACTCTAGAAATCCCCAATATTGAAGTCACTCATTTCACCTAGAGCACCTAGCAAAGACTAACAAGATTTTAATATTGTGGGGTAATTTGTCTGTTACTTTTATCTGGACATGCTGCAGGATGACCGGAGAGAGCTGGCAGCATTCAAGTGGTTTGGTGCGTGTTCACAGGACAGACAGGGAGATTATCAATCTCAGAGACAGCAACATCTGTGCTGTCCAGTAGCCAAGACAGAACAAGAAGGTTGAAGGTAAGAGTGTTTGGGTGGACAGGAGTAAAATTTGGGTCAAAACCTTAATGGAGAAGCAGGAGGAAGTGGAAGACAGATGGGAAGGAAAAAAAAAAATAAAGAGAGTCAAAAATGCTTCATGCAAAATGAATACATTCTCAAGGGGCAGCTATCGCGAAGTGTCTGCTGCAATATATTTTATTCCAATTAATTTTCCACTATAATTAAATCCAAAGGATAAGTGGGAGGTGAGGGGGAAGGAATGGTTCCTATACTCTCTATTAAGTATGCTCTGAAGACCTACTGAGTTTGGAAAAGAAAGCATGCAATTGGCTGACACTGTTTTCTTCAGTCTCTAACCCTGGGGAATTGCCTTTTATCTGAAAAGGAGCAAGTCCTGTTCTTTATGCAGGTCTACAATCCCTTTGGGAAAAAGAAAAAAAAGACAAAAACAAACAAACAAAAAACCATCTTCCACGAAAATATCTCCTTGAAGAAAACTATCCCTCATTTTAGGGCTGTTTCCTATAGGATGCCATTTAAGCCATAGTTAGATGCAAATGCTGAGCAGCTGAGAGACAGAAGTCATTTATTTTTGTTTGTGAGCAGAAAAACATGCACCAAAACAACAAAAGATATAAATTAAAACAGATTTCATTATTTTGGTACAAGGCAGCTTGAATACATATCCTTCCAACCACTCCCTGATCTAGCTGAAAGGAATGTCAACAAAATAGAGTGCTTATAATACAGGCATAACCTTGGAAGTTCCCCTGAAATTTTATTTAGTAAGCTAAATAATCAGATAAATGCTGAGTCTTCAATTGAAGCAAGCTTTACATCTTTAATAGAAATATTTATGAGATTCAGCAGACAACTTCACATTTAGCTCCTGATTTTCATATTTAGGATCAACACAAACAGAGTAACAAAAAAGTACCCGGTGCTGAGGAGCAGGTAGACGGACATCAGGGCGAGCAATATGCTGAACAGTCGCTGAAAGAGCAATGTGGGGCTCAATAAAGGCAACACTGAGGAAGAAACTGCAATAAAAAGAGATTCATCAGTCACTGCATGCAAAATATTTCACCCTCAGTAACAATGCAACATTCTTCAAAGCTTAACATTTTATATATAGAAATTCAAATGTAGTCATATATGCCCCTATTTTGAGAAGTTGCCTTTCCTAAAGAAACCCAAGTGTTCAGAAAGTTTAATTTTTATCAAAAGTAACTTTGGGGAAAAAAAAGTAACAACTTCTCTGTTGTTGTATTAACTCCCTGACTATCTAGCCCACTGGCATTATAGTATCTCAGGAACTGCTATGACCTTCAAACAATTCAGACAGCCGTACCCTCCAAAAACAGTTAAACTTGACAGTTTAGCATTAGCCTGAGAAACACTTATCATGGCTTTGAGGGCCATGGAATTTTTATATAACAATTTTATTTCATCTCTTTATATAGTGAGTTGACAAATAACTTGAGTGTGATGCTTCAATGTGCTATGATCTCCCACGCATTACTGAATCACTCAGTCTGCATCAACAGTAAGTCATAATTAATGAATAATTACCTGATTCAGTAATAAAACTAAAACACACAGGAAGCGCATTGTTTATTTGTGGTTATTTTTTTGACATAATAGAGGTTTGCAGTAGCACTTTTGGTTAATGCATTCATGAAATAGCTGTGAGCTTCTAAAACTTGTGGGTCAGCATGTTTTACTCTCCGGCTTCCAGCATCACCGCTGTTAGAATAACTGAGTGACTTTAACTCAAGGTGCTTCAACCTTTCAGCATCACTGGTATCAGTCTGTGCTTAAAGAAGGCCCCGCTCAAGGAAGGGAACCAAAGATGCTCACCACTACAAGGCTGGTAGGAAGAAATTCAGTGCAGCAACTGGCCTCTGCGAATGACACTGAACACATCAAATGTCTATTGCCTTCTGAAGTCCGTGCACAGCCGTAGGAGAGACCAGATGAGTGGCCAAGCAGGTTATAACTGTCCCTCCACCTCTGAGGCACCACATCAGATATTAAATGTCAAAAGACCTCTGTGTTTCTGGCAGACCTATGGAAACCTCTCTACCTGACCCCTGCCCACAGTTAAAACATTAAGGTCCTCAAAATTTGTCACTTGGTGAAGATAGATTTCTGCTGATGAAAAAGTCTGGTTGAAATATAAGGTATAGATACTTTAAAATATCTGCTAACATAAAAAAGAAGCTTCTGAAGAACATGGGAAGCAGCTGGAATCCACTGACCACAGGGCTTGTCTTGATCTGTTTCCTGGTATGTCGCACTGCAGCAACGATACAGTGCTACAGCTAAGGTCAGCTCTCTCCACAGGCCTTGGAGGAACACAAGACCAATTCACTTGCCTCGTTCTCCAAAGAGCACACTTTCTTTAAAAAGCTGTTTTAGACTTAAATTAAAACTTTACACAAGGTGGACTTCATATTTGTCAGAATGAATAGCTGGGAAGGGGGAAACAACCCGCTAAAACATCGGAAGTGTCAATTCTAGCTTATCATTATCTTGAATAAGTACTGAATAACTGTGCATTTGTAATAACTCAAATATATAAATGCACTGAGGTACAAAATGTGAGTTCAGACAGTAACAGTGCTATTCTTTCAAAATTCTCTTCTAGAAATGGATAAAGAGAAATCTCACATGTAATGGCGATAAGCTTGAGAAAGGTATATTCAGACCCTGTCATCATGTCACGTTTGTGGTAGGTGCTCGTTTGTGGTTAGACTAGTGACAAGGGTTATCTTTGCAACAGGAGTGTCAAGGACATCCTGTTAGATGCCTAAGTTTTCACCTGCCTTGCTCTGCAGTTTCAACGAATTATGCAAAGCTGCTTCAACAAATGCATAAAGCTCCCACCTTGTTTACCGTATCTAATACAAATGATTATGTCTAGTCTGAAGGATTTTGCTAAAATATTCAATTTCAACAGAAACATCACCCACAGCAAAGAGAATTTCTCATGTACCCTTTCCTCAACTCTAGATTTCGCTGACTGCCCAAGTCATTTCTTGGCTGAAAAGTCTTTCTCTCTGACCCTTACACAGAAGGGAAAACTAATCTTTACCCTCAATCCCTATTACAGTAAGCCAAGCAGCACATCATTGACTTCAATGGCTTTTCAAACAGCAAGGAATTCATCCACACAGCGATCACCACTTAGCTTAGCAGGCTATGAAGAGGCAGGAAAGGATGATGGTGCTATAAAATGCCCCAGAGAAAAGGAAGTCAGAAAGACAGTCCTCCTTGTGCACATGCTGATCACATTCAGTCCCATTAATCTTCAACTTGCTATAACTAACAAGCACTGCTTAAATTAAAGCAATGCCACTGCTTCAGGAATGTATACAATATATCAGGTCTCCAGCAGCTAGATAGCAAGAGTCATAATTCTGCCATTAAAAAAAAAATGTTTAAATATCCTAGCTTTGAATTTTAGCAAAGAGATGCTATGAAATCATCAATGGGATATGTTTAGGTCTAAATATCTCACATTCCAAAATTAATCAGGGATAAATAATTTGCAAAATTTTCTAACAGAGCCCTACAGAATTATTTTACAGCTGAAATACCAAAGGTTTTCTTTCACTGTGACTCATTGTCTCAATAATAATTATATCTGCTCTGTTTAACTATCGTAAGATTTTAATTTGACGGGTTACAAATCCATAGTTTTACTTTTTTTTCTTTAATAAAGTTTCCAACAGATATCAGACCTGCATTAATACCGGATCACAAACATTTTGTACCACAGCTCTGAACAGCATATCAACACAGCAAGAGTCTCTGCCATCAGCTGTGGCTTCAATCTTTATTGAAAAGTAGGAATAATTTCCCTCACTTCCCTGTATTTAACTGGTTTGCTTGAAGAACATCCCAGACAGCCCTTCTCTGGATTCAAATGAAGCAAAAATCAAATTTGTACCATTTTACCCCACATATCTCAAAGGGATCTTTGAGATATTCAAAATACTCAAAAAAAGAAAATCAAATAATTATTTTTGAATAATATTCAAAAATATTCAAAAATCAAATTTGTATCATTTTATCCCATATATCTCAAAGGGATCTTTGAGATATTCAAAATGTTCAAAACAAAAGATAAGGCTACTTGTAAATCAAAGTTTTTCACTTTTTGTCATAAACTTACAAAGGAGTAATATTTTAGAAGACTATTATATTCATTAGAAAAAAAAAATAGAAAAGAAGGATGGTGAGCACATTGAAAAACCAACAGGAATAAAATAAAGTAAAAAGTGCAAGAGGGAGCGAGATGTTAACACAAGGCCTTTCCCCATCTCCATTCCCCTAAAAAAGACATAAGACGCCCTCGAAGCCAACTCTCAGCATACAGGTTTGGGAGAGGTGGGGATCTTACCTAGAGTCATCCAGCTAATAATCTGGTTGAATAGTGGCAGTCCCTGTTTGTTCTGAAGACTGTTATGTGTGCTGCTCACAACGTACGTTGAAAGTGCAGTGCTCAGCATCTAGAAGGAATAAATCTCACAATGAACCACAGAAGTAGCATGGGGAAACTCTGCCATGCCATATTAAATATGTAAACTGCTTTTTCAGAGTTGCATAAACCCCTTATCTGAATCAATACAAGAGAAATGGGAAGAGAATGAGAACACCTGGTGAGGCTCTCTGATGTGTAAGTCAAACATTTCTAGTCTTTTTTTTTTTTTTTAATGCTTTTTAAAATTTCTTTCCAGACTTTATGCTGTTTTAAAATCACTTAAACAAGTGTCCTGGATCACCAACCTGAAATGCTATGCCCTTTTTCAATAGCGGCTCCTTAAACACTCGTGTAAATCAGAAAAAACACATGCCCCAATTTTTTGCTTTTACAAACATCTCCCAAAACAAAGTTGCCTTTTCTCTAGCATGTTTTAACAGACACACACACACAAACACACCTATTTCATATTTGCCAGATATTGCAGAGATCCAGGAACAAACCAGGGCTTAACAGGGAGTTTTGTTTTACAATGCGCCCCTCTTTAAAACCTAACCACCCTCCTCACACATGCTTCCCCACTCTTTAAAATAAGGTCAGTATGGACCAGTCTTTAAAATAAGGTCAGTATGGAAAAAAAGGCACGCAGCAAAGGATCTAACAAGCAGCGGAGATCACAGAGGCAGCGCAGCGCTTGTCTGCGCAGCAGCCACAAGGAAGCCGCGGAACCGCTGGCTGCTCCGTGGGACCACGGGAAGAGGCCGGCAAGTCAGGCAAAAAAAAAAAAAAAAAGAAGGGGGGTCTCCTCTTGACCAACTCAAGAGATACTCATCAGGTAGCTGCAAAATAACCTTAGGAAAATCATCCTGTAAGGCAGGTACTTTTGAAAGAAGCAGACCATTACCCAAGAAAATGCTTCAATTTTCTTGGTTCTCAGTTACTGCTGTTTATTCACAGCTTCGCCGGTGTCCCTAAGAGGCACACGCGGCACGCACAGCACTGGGCAGGCACGCCAGTTAAAAGGGCATCACGAGATACGACGGCGCTTGCGGCTTGGCGAGCGCAAGGCAGCTGGACGCTGCTCAGGGCCCTCACTTTTTACTACCCGAGTTCCTGCCATCCCCCCTCCATAAGCAGTGCCATCTAAATGCACCTGCAGAGAGACCAAGGTCTGGGATCTGCCAAGCACCTACCGTGGCAACAACCCACAGAGAAAACAGTGCAAGACCCACCAGTTTTTCTTGTCCACTGGACTATATACATAGCAGGTTCAAAATATTCTTTGTGTGGCCTAAACCCATGGGTTTGACGTGGATTCCCACCTCGGCCCAGCATTAACAGCCAATGGAAACAGCTGCTTTTTTGGAAGGATTGCAGAAACTGGACACCATCTATGACATTGCTTGGAAATGGTTACACAAACTGATGTTTACTCCATCAAAAAAAAAAAAAAAAAAGTTGTACACTAAACACCGCTGCTACTTGGCTGACAAATTATAACTAACTCATCTGCACCATTCCTGGAGCCTTAACGACTTTTCAAAGATAGCAATGACATTAGCCAAAAAACAACACTCTCTCTCCTTGCTACAGCACAGAAAATTCAGCCAAAAGTATTATTCCTGCTTTAATTATATTAACAAAAACCCTGAGAAACTGCTGGTAATTTTCAGAAACTATGGGGGAGTAGCTAGTATCTTCTGTCTCAAGCAACAGTGACTTGTATGAAAACAACAAAAGTAGGTCTAAGCATAACTGAAGTTACTGTAGCAGAAACATTGGTGTAAACACAAAGTTACTCAAGTTTCTATTTTTCTATTTCCATTTTCAATGAAAACTTTTTTTTTGGATCATGTTCTTTGGTTGTCTGTGACATTTTTTTGTGCTGGAAATCTGTAATATTAGGTACAAAGCCTAATGAACAAATTAATATCTATAAATGGTGTCTCAGGTCATTAGGTTTGTAGTTCATACTCCTTTGTCAAGTAGCAAGCTCTGGTGCATCCCTGGAGAACTCAACACAAAAGCACAGTCCAGGACTGGGCATAAGGATTTAGCTCCTCTGTGGAGAATAAAATGAAAACTGCCATTATTTTTGCCTACCCAGAGAGTCTCTGCCAACTGTGAGGAAGCCAGTGGTGTCTTTCACTCACCTTACCACAAGCGACAAGCACGAGGGACTAGCAGGCTCAGACAGCAAAGTAAGATATTGATGTTTCTCATCATGGTCACACCTCCCTATAAATCTCCTTAAGGATGGAGGTGGAGCTCTGACACACACAGCATGGAGAAAGAACTGCTGTGTGTATTTGTTATTAGTGCGGAGCCAACCTCCCATTTCTCCTAATGCCCTGGGCCTGGAGCAGCCCTTAAATTCCACCCTCAGGAGAGGGGAGGTGGTGATAACAAGGTATCTTTGCCACCAGCTAATCCGCAGGTGAAAAAGGCCTCACATGAGCAAGAGAGTAGAAAACAGGTGTCTTCTGAAGAGAAAAAAAATCTTCATAAGCACTGAAAAATGTCTACGCTATGCAAAACCCCTCTCTTTTCTGACAGAACAAGTGAAAAGGGGAGTGTCATTATTCAAGTGCAATTCAAGAGAAAAACTCAGGCAACTAGATAAAACTTCTTGAGTCTCCAGGAAACATTATCTGATTTCTTCTATGAAAGAACATCTCACCCAAAACAAGCAGGTGAAAACAATTGAGGTCCTGTCAAATGAGAGATTCAGAAGAGGATACTTGCACACAGACACTGCCATAATGAGGAGGGAAATGATTTTTAAAAAGGAGCAGGGGCATCCTGGTCAGAGGAGTTTAGTGAAATCAATAGTTTCTTTCCCTGCAAGATAATTAAAGAGGCAAAAAAACAGGAGCGATTCCTATTCCACTACATAATTCAAAGTGTTTTTTTTTTTCTTTTGTCCAGAGCTGAACCTATAAAAGGGGTCAGCTGAGTGGCTAAGGGAATCCCAAGACATGCCATCAAGACCATCGACGAAGAGACATCATGTTTTCCCTTCTACTTTAGCCACTACTTGCCAGGAAAACACAACACACACAAGAACGCACTGCAGCAGATTTAGCTGTCTTCTCACTCCCCAGAATGAAAAACCCTCAAACCACTAATCTCATTTTTTCCTGTCTACATAGGAACCACATATCAGATACAAGCGTAACTTTTTTACAGCTGACTCGTGATAGGACGTATCTGGGAGGTGAGAAAACTGTTTCTAACAATCCCCCTGTCAGAAGCAGAGCAAGAACCTAGCTGTGAGTGTTCACATGAATGGATGTCAGTAGCCTGATCAGTGTCATTTCACAATAGGTATATCTTGTCTGATGAGAAGTTTCAGCTTAGCCTTAAGCCTGCCCAGCAACTCTGCATGAAAACTCATGTGTTCAAAACGCTCCAAATCAGCATTTTTGAAGAGTTTTTCCTCCCACTGAGAACTCCAGCCTAAAAGGAAAAGCAAAGGGAGAAAAGGCAAATTCTTTTTCCAAAAATAGGATAAATCTTCTGGCAAACATCTCTTAGCATTCTGGTACGCTCCAGAGCAAACACACTGAAAAGCTCGTTGTTCATGAGCACAGGTGTGATGCCTCTGCAAGGCTCTTTCCACTTGCATCTATGTCTGAATTACCCTGCCCTCCTATCTTTCCAGCACTCAGGATGTGAATGGCAGTCTCCATGTTTTCCCTCCCTATAAAAGCTTTTGAAATGAAAATCCAATAAAGACTATGGTGTTACCCACCACTATTACACAGCACTATTGTGAAATATCCCCACTAAAGACTAACTGGAGGAGCTTTATTTCCTTTATTAAAAAGGGAAGATGTTTCTTCCTGAACAAGCAGGCAGATTTTTTTTTTTTTTCTTCTAATTATGCATCTCAGGGCTCACAGAATCTCCTGACTTTGTAAAGCTGGCTCAAGTACAATCTGTCATGTCTTGTGCCCTACACCTACATGTCTATTCCCACAAGATCTTCCACCCCCCTGCCAGGAAACTACTACACAGAGTTATGTTTCTAGTTGCTGAGATTCTGTAGCAGTTGTATTCAGGCAACCCAATGAGAAGAGCACTGCTGACTATCTTCAGTATTGTCTGTTTTAAATGTTTAAGAAAGGACTGGATACCTCTTTTAACAAGTTAAGCTAGAATACTTAACAGAAGCAGCCACCACATTATAAATGTGTATGCACACAGTTAAAGGCATTATAAGCATTCATTTTTCTTTCCTCTCCTCCTCTGAACAAATTTGATCTCTGCCTCTAAATCACTTATATAATGAATGCATTGCTCAGCTCAATAAGAAATTCCAACACATTACAAGTCATAAACGATAAAGCGTTTAAGAAACATTATTGGTCCTGAAGTAAAACCATTATCTTGGAACAAGTTTAAAAAGATGAGGACAGCAGACATGCAAAGCACTATTAGAATTTCAAAAGCCCTCTAGAACTTAACTAGCACTTCCTAGGAAAAAGATCTACCTACTTCAGGAAGCTATAAAGGCAGACTGCAGTGTACATTCAAAAGATTCAAACAACAAAAAAGCAGCTCTGTATCAGTTTCACATAATTTTTAACTGCCACCCAGAAACAGCAAAGACTCCCCTGAACAAGCAAGCATGTCCTATGCCCATGTGTGAAACTCCCACAAAGGTCACTGGAATTTACATTTACAGACTGAAAGCACGACAAACCTTCAGAGCAGAGCATCAGAATGTGTGTGCATAGCTAGGGATCAGTACACATAAACACAAACAGAGCATATAGTCTTCTTGAAAAAAAGTAGTTAAGGCTCTGAGAAACAGTCATTTTCTTCTTGAAAACTGTAGCCATGGTTGGAACAGACGGCAGGCTTAGACAGCATGCGAGCAAAAACTCCTTAATGTTCATAGTTACCGAAAAGCAACAACTGACCTGATAAAGGTGTACTTTCAGATCTTCGTTATTCACGTATTTATTTTTGCTTTTACAAAGAGATGCTAAGGAGGAGCAAGAGATCAAAAGAGTCAGCAAACCAGCTGCTATTCTGTAAAAAGAAAAGAAAAATAAAATCGCGCAAAGCTTAAAGAAAAAATCCCAAATCAATAAATTTTCATGGGTATGCTCTTCATTCAGATGAAATGAATGAATAATACTTCAGCATTCAATTTTGGAAAAATAAAATGCAGAAGTACTTTTTTAATTCAAATACATCTTCGCCATGTGTCACTGAATCAGCACCCGATATTTTTAGCTACTTTCAATTACCTTTAAACAAGACTTTGAACAAAGTGGTCAGAAAACTAAAGTTAATGGTTTCAAGGTTTGTCAACCTGCAGGGAAATTGCCTTTAAAATACACTACACATTTTTTAGTAATGGTGGTATAAAGGCATGATTACCAGGAAGGCTGAATAACAACTCATTAGGTAATCACAGAAGAATAGCGGATTCGCATTACTGAAAGAAATCTGCTGATTATTATTAGCTATTATGCTAATTATGTTCCAAAATAACAAATATGCTTCACTAAAAGATCCATACTAATACCACCCATGACTGCCTTCCTTCAGTCATCAAACTGAGGAACAGTAAAGGCAGCAGAAACTTTTGCATCCATTTCCCTATCATGCTACATTCTTGGTATGGAAACAACTGAACTGGACAGTCCTCAGGAACCTCTCACCATTGCCACAACCTCTCAAAGATTTTTAAGATCAGCCTTGCAGTGATGGTGAGGGAGGTGGCCATCTCCCTCAGCACTTTTAGGTGCCTTCTGTACTTCTGTGCACGTGCAGTTCATTTAAACGTTCCCTAATCCATCCATTCTCCACCAAAGGAAAGCCTTCCTTGCTCCAGACCTTCTCATGAGTCTCAGCGGCCTTGGGTTATTGAAGGCTGTCTTAGTAGTAAAGACTGAGGTGAAACAGGCAAAACAGGCATTGAGTACCTTGATCTCTTCCATGTCTTTTGCCACCGGGTGCCCTATTCCCTTCAGCAGCAGGCCCACATTTTCCGCAGCCTTCCTTCTGCTCCTGCCCTTCTGGGTTCCCTTCACACTGCCTGCCAGACTTAACTCCAGAGGGGTTTTGGCTTTCCCAATCTCATCTCTTGCACATTCAGAGTTTCTCTATTCCTCTTGGGTCACCTGACCCTGCTCCCTTCTGTTGTGTGCTTTCTTTTTATGTTTGAGCTCAATCAGCAGTTCATCCCATACGAGTTTTATTAAGAAGCCCTGACCTGACACATAGTGTTATTGCTCAAGAGCACATGTAGTAAGTGTGCCTGTTTTCCATCGGCACTCTAATTACTCCCTCCTGTATTTTGTCTTCCAGCATCTCCTTATCTTCAGCATCCCAAAATGTCACACAAACACACCCATACACACATATGTATCTTCACTGTAGCTTCAAGTCTCTTCAACTTCAGAACTCCCTAGACAAGACTGAGGCAGGCACAAATAGTTTCAGAGCTTTGATGTTTGTTATTTTAGAAGAATAAATAGGAAGGTGTATAGCCCGACTAAAATGAATGTAAAGAAACGGTGGGAAAAATGACTCGAAGGTAATTTAATTCCAGTTTGATTTCTAAGCTGTTGTATGCAAATGTTCATAGGAATAAACAAGCTCTATTTGGATGAGCAGAAACATATAAATGTGCATAAATGACCAGGAGACTGCAATGGGCAAAACAAATCTCATGTATGTGTATAACATGCCCAGACATCAAGACTAGGAAGGGCTTGCAACAGGCAGATTTAAATCACCGTGGAAAATATCAAGGCAGAATGTTGATGCCTTTGAAAACACCTGGGCTTATAATTCTATCTGCATTCATATATCACTGCTTTAATCCTATAATTTACTGAGGATCAGCCACTCTGGTGCTGATGTCAGACAGCAGAAGGAACTGTTGCAGTCTAGGTCAATTCAAGACTTTTTCTGAAGCAACTACAATGATACCATTAGCCTCCTTCAGGCCAACAAAGCAGACTGCATCCAGATATGAAAAAATTACTTCCATGATGAAAGAGTAGCTCACAAAAGGACAGGGAGAGATAAGGAAGACACAGTAGAAAGACAAAGCAATTCAACCACCAATGTAGAACAGTCAGAAAAGCAACACCAAGTAAATGGAGAATGGAGAAAAGAGAAGCAAAAGTAGAAAGACAGGACACAAAACAGAGAAGGAGGAAGCAGGGGGTTCTTCCTACCCTATTCACTCACTTCGCTAAATAACTCATTAGTGACTTTTATTCAAAGAAAAAATACTCAAAATTAGATGAGGCAATTCAGAAAGATGCTGTCAAAGTAAATTGCTTTTTAAATGTTCTTATTCACGTATGTCAGTGCTATTTACCGTGCTGGCACCCCAGTGAAAATCCTCCTTTAATGACAACCTTTATTTTCATGTACAACTTGCAAATTTTTGTATTGTGAGAAATGTTTCCATCCACAAGAAATTACAGAATAATGCAAACAGCAAATGGATGTAGCTTTTTTGAAGTACTGCAGGAAAATTAGAAGTCTATTCTCATTCACATTAGTGAATAACTGACATCTCTATAATCATGCTATTTAAATTCTGAATTTCAATACCTGTCTCAGCCAACTTTCAGTAATACAATCCCTCACATACATCAAAACTCAGCCTAAAAAAATGTCATTATCAAAGAGGGAAGTAAAAAGTCTAAAGACCAGCATAAGATGCTTACACCAGAGGAATGTTTGGTTCTCTTCCCACAACAGGCATTAAAGGAAATATTGCCAGAAGCACACACAGAAGAATCCAGATGAACACTGTTGTCTAGAAGAAACAAACAAATGGGATTTTTGGAGGTCATGTGGACACTTGCCTGCACAGAACTACTAGCAGCTACTAACATCTCCCACAGATTAAGGAAAAAAAAAAAAAATCTATCAAGAACATAATTAACTGAAAAAAAGAGCACAAGGTCAGTTGTATTACAGCACTTCAATTTAATACAGAAAAGAACCTCATTTAAACAGATGTCAAAATCCTATCAAAGACAATGAGAATTAAAGCTAAGCTTGTACTTAAAAGCACTTTCTCAAAGAATGGCCTTCACACACTTTGCAATCACCAGAGAGCTGATGAGTAACCTTAAAACGAAAGGAAAAAAAGATTACGAGCAACCTAGCTTACAATTTTCAAGCTCAAATCCAATTCTAGTGCCTGAAAGGTAATGTTCAGTGCCACAAAATCTTTTCTATGTCTACCTTGATTAATCAAATGCAATAAAAGATAAGTAATAAGTAAATAAGTAAATACAAACCTTGCTCTCAACAGTTTTTGCAGAGCAAGACTTAGCAACTTGCCTTTTTTTTTTTTTTTTTAATTAGTTTTACCCTAGGACTCCAGGTTTTAGGCATCTTGTGAAATAACAGAGGTTTGAATAAACTAATTGAACAACCATCTCACATATTATAAGTTGTGCCACTTCATATCCATACTTATAAAAGTGGAGCTTTTCCTGGGAAAAAGAGTATAGCAAGCTGCCTCTGAAGAACACCACATGCCATATGATTGCAGACAATAAAGAAATGAGAAGCATTTTCCAGTTATCTTCAATTTTTCTTTTTTTCAATAAATGATCGTACTTTTTTTTCACCAATCATGGATTGGTGAAGCATTTTTGTCACTGTGACAATCTGATAAATGACATGGTACTTTTTGGATTTTAATCCAAATATTTTTAGATATGACATCACCAAACATTAAAAAACAAAAAGATAGCTCTGATAGCTTATTGACAGCTATCCTGATCTGAGGCCAAAAGCATGACAAATCAACTCAAGACAGTGAATTTCAGACTAGCCTGTTGGGTTAGGATTATTCTTGCCTAAATGCACTGCTGACTACCGTCCAGGACAGCTGTCAGTCAAAATGTCAATCAAATCAGCAGGTTTTATTCTTAAACAGTCTCATTACTTGTCTTGTATACGACTGATCAATCCAGATCGTGTTGCATCCTCTTGCGTTGCTACACGCTGCTCATCGGACAGATCTGAATATGGTCATGACTAAGAAGCAGACGCTGCGTTCAGAAAGACGTCAGTTGCAATCAGCTGTCTGCCATCCAAAGGGCCTTTTTTAGCAAAGCAATGCAGTACCTTTGCTTGATCACACAGCCGAGTGATCACTGGCCAGCCAGCAAAGACAAGAAGTCCAATGGACAGCGTAGAGCGGTAGAAAAAGCTGAAAACCTAATGAAAAAAAATAAAATCAACAAAATACTGATAAACAAACTCACTAATAATAAGACTTGAAATTCCTCAAATGGATAAATTCAAGCAATGAAATTCTCTGTTAACACATATGAATAAAATACTTACTAGTATTTCAATTCCCAGTGCACAAACCAATAGAAATCCCACAGACTGGCCAACAGGAAGTGACGAGAGATTTGCAGCAAGGTTTTGAATAACATGAAGTCTGTTTAAAATGACGGCACACGGTAATTAGTACTTTAGCAGCACAAAAATAGCAGAGGAGTTTTTCTCAGAAGGGGTCACAGCATGAGCAGTGATTTAGGTATTGGCACCCCTGTCTGCATCTCGGAAGCAGACCAGGTGATTGCTTGAGGGCCCTTCTGCCTGGCTTTCTTTGATTAAAAAAAAAAAAAGGCAGAAAAACCTTTCAGATTTCTTTCCTTCCCATTTTTCTCATCTTCCCTCGTATTTGGACAAGCCTCAGATTACTCTTTATCCAAATTATCTGCAGGTTTATGAACATTTCTGCTTATGCTGTGTTTAATGTCAATCATACGATAAAACATGCAGAAGAAAACTACTCCCCCATTAGCTTCTTCACTATTTTACGAGGCAGCTCATTATCTAACTGCAGTTGGTCTCTCTTTCACTGAATAATACCTATTTGCTGCCTACAAAATTGCCAGTAGATTAGGGAAGCAATGGCAATCAGAAAGTACCAAATTCTTTTAAGTTTGGGACATTTCTTCAGGTTAAATTAGAATCGAGCAAGACACTTTCGATACATTATCAGAGAGCAAACCTAGACATGACTGGCACGTATCCTCCAAAAACACTTGGAGTGCAGAAGACTTGCCACTTTGCAGGATCAGGCAATTTTAAATTACCTAAGGAAAGGAAAAACTTGTCCTATTCTAAAAAAAAAAAAAAAAAAAAAAAAAAAAAAAAAAAATCAAGTAAGAGCCACAATCCAAGATTTCAGCATCCTTTTTTTGTTATGATTACCAAAATAATGAAAACATTAGTTTTGGAAAGACTTTAATTTAATTTGGCTAATAGAGAAGACATTATCTTGAATTGGCAGTTGTATCAGTCAGTTTGGAGATTGCTCTACACACCAGCTGAAATATGAACCAGAGCACCCCAGAACATCTCAGGAAACATTTCAGGAAGCTGAAAAAAATTGTATGTAACAATTTTTGTCCAATTCTTTGGGAATAATTTAATTGTCAATAAAAGGAAGCACAGATGTAGCTTTATAAAGCATGGCTTGTAAAACTTGCAGTCTTTACTTACTCTTTCACAACTGCATACCACACCGGCACTGGCAACAGGCAGTATATGTAGTAGGTCCAAGGACATGTTTGGATCAACAGGAAGAAAGCTATTACTGCTCCAACAAACGCAAAACCATACAAGAGAACAGTGGATTCCTGAAGAACAAACAATTAGACAAACATTCCTGAAATGGTTTTGACTAGCAAAAGTGGAAGTGTATTTTCCACAGTAAAGCAAGCTCTATTCTAACACAGCCACTCAAGCTGCCTGGTGTATGTGTACACACAGTTTTCATTCAGATGGAAAACTAATAGTAGAATTTAAAAAATTTAATTCTAAATAAGTTTCTGCATGGGATCCTGCAGCACACTACGCAAGCAAAGCACGCTTATACCATCTGGAAAATCTTTCCACCAACATGACTTAATTTCAACAGATATTTAAAATCCAGTGGAAGTTAGAGGAGCCTTGCGGGGGATGGGGGGGGGGGGAAGGATTCTTTTACATTTAGATACTAGATATAGATCTGGAGCATTACTTTGTAAGTTTATGGCATTATGGTCAAAATGTTTAATGACAGTTCCATTAGCACACTTCTCCTCCTGCTTGAGCCACTTTTAAGAGAAATAACTAGATTAAAACACAACGCATTAACACCTATGGAACAAAACAGCTCTTTTCAGGATTGAAGGGACAGATGTGAAGAAGTTTCCCAGGAGGACAGGCTCTCACTTGCCCCACAGCAGCCGGCCAAGCCGTTCGGCCAGGCAGGGCCCTGCCTGCCCCCTCCTCCCGGCCACCAGCCACAGCCAAGCGTTCCCCAAGCGGCTCCTGATCCCGCTGCAGCTTCCAGCCCCACGGACTGAGCTGAACCAGTGCTGATTTCAACCGGCCGCCAAGGAAGGGAGGACGAGAAGGGGGTCAGCGGTAGGGGAGCCGCCCTGTGAGGCAAGCCCATTCCCAAAGGCGGGCTGCGGGCTGCAGGGGCTGTGTGGGAGCGGGCGGCAGTCGCCTCCGCAGTCAACACTGCACCCTCGCCACGTACGAGCCGGGTGCCTGGAGCCGTGGGTTTGAAAGAGGCTGCTTAAATCATGAAGGAATTCCACGTTTGCACTGTCTGCTGGCACCAAATTTGCAAATGCCTCTGCTGTTAAGACTTGCTGCCGTTCGAAAGCGCCCAGCTGTGCCAGAGATGCACAAAAGAGATCGCCTCGCACAGAGATCCTAAAATTTCCATATGCAACACAGGACTAGAGCTGAATGTAGTTCAGACAGATGCACTGAAAGGTTCCCAGACAAAACTAGCCCAGTTGTTACATTTAGTCCTGAACTACAAAGCCAAGTTTGGGCTTCTCTAAAAACTTTTAAGACCTCTATGAGATGGGAACATTCTCCCCACTATGTACCAACACAAATAGCACCTTGAACCATGAGCTGTAAGGAGGAATATCAAAAAGAGATAGGAAAGCCTGAAATGGACGCTCTCAAGCAGACAGGCTAATCCTTAATACAGCATCGGTTAACAGCAGCATCTCATTTGCACAAAGGGGAACTTGAAACAGATCCTCCATCTGCCTTTTACCTGACCATCAAACCACTCCGAATTTAGGAACATTTGGGTATCGAAGTGTCACTGCTGAGGGAAGATTATGTACAAATTTTAAATAAACATTCCTGTCTTTATGTACTGCAACCTGACACAGCAAGGGCAGCCTCAGTCCTGAGGCCGTCAGTCTATTGTGCAGCTAATGACAGAAGAAACTTATTTTCTCCTGAATGGCCTTTGTGTTTCTCTGAAGGAGTTAACTTGACAAACTCGCAACTGGGTTGTCTAAGCCGACATGACAGACACTCAATTAGCAGTTCACACCAAGAGGTTATCATTTTTTTGCTGTTCCTCCCCCCACACACTGTAATTGATATAAAGCTGCCTTGATCTAAACTGACAGCAAGTGTAAGACCTAAATGATTTCTAAAACAGAATTTCTGGCAAGATAAGCCATTAAAGAAAGACAAAGTACGTCATACTGAAAGCTGACCTACTGCAATTTTAGTCTATTAGTTTTAAATTTCACGTTTGTTGACATACAGACGGAATGAAAATATATAGATATTATATGCACACAATACAATCTGTCGGAGAATGAGTAAACGCACAATCAACGTTTTATTCCATATAGAGATATAAATATTAAAGAATCCAATAGTTGGTCATGTGCTGAAGACAGAAGCAAAACTTGCATTTTCTGTGAAATTTTAAAAATAAGATAAAAGGCTGAGCTTCTCACTAACTGAAACAACACACCACTTTAAAAGAACAAGGTTTTTCATAAGCACTGTAAGAAAAGAAAAATTTTTGTAGAAGACGTGCAGAATATGCATTTTCATTATTCAAAGGTTCCCATCAGATTTTATGTCTGTGCTATGCAGAAGACTGTTTTTTAATGGTAGATTAATTTCACAGAAAAATTCTTTAAGTAGCTTCAATATTAGCTATAAACCAAATAACTTCCATATAAGAAGCATTAGTCTCACACTGTGACTTCCTCAGTATTTAGGAGCATTAAGAATAAAATGGCTTCTACAGAAAAAGGCCTGTTACTACAACTAGGGAAAGAGAAATCTATAGACAAAAAACATAAAAAAAACTCACTTTGTTGTATGTGTGTCGTGGGAATAAAAATTTTCTTCAACACAAGAATTGTTTGAGAAATGAAAATCTGACATTGATTAAAAACACAAACATTTTCCTTATTCTTGTTGGATCAAAATATAAGGCTTTGCTTTATGTTGTTATTAATATACTCAGTCTATTTTCTTATAATTATTTTGTTCATGTCTAATGTAATAAGCATCTTGGATTTCTTCTCAGTTATTTGATGAAAGAAGATGTAAGTCACAGAGTATAGCACTTATGAATATTTTTCCATTTCAATTTTGTTTGATCATTTTCATTAAAGGCCAAGAATATCTCATTTCAGCCAGCAGTAAAATCCTCAGGATCACATGATAAGAATATTCTGAGTAATTTACTGAAGGTAGTACAGATGTTAAGTGAGTGCTCATTTTCCTTTACAATATCTAATTGAAACAACTCCTTTTAATTCTGAAACAAATTCTTGAAGTTTGGGCTTTTTTTTTCCTCCCCTTAAGGCTTTAATCTTCCTCTAGTGTTCTTTTTCCTGTTCAGCTTTGAGGTATCTCTTTTTTTTGTTGATGAATGATTGAAGGAAAATTGAATTTCCTAGGATTTTTGTACTTTGTGAAAAATCAAACTATAATAATTTTGTAAAAAATAACTTCCTTCATCTTTGATGTCTTCTGTTGCTCTCTGCAAATCGCAAGAAGCAAGAGAGCAAGCTGATCTTGAAACCACAGTTCACCTTTCTATTAGAACATGTTATGTATTTTAAAAATGTGATGATGAAACTGCTGCTCAGCTTCAGAAGACTGATTTTAGACTGCCATGACAGAAGGGAACAAAAAAAAATTTATATGCCAAACACTTTTTGGCCTTATAAAAACAGACAAACATAAAAACAAAAATATATTTGTAGCATCCATTCCTCCAAATAGTGCCAACTGTACCACAATTAATGCTCAAAACTGACATTTGCTTAAAGAAGACCCTCTAATAGTTTTAAATCACTATGTTTGCTTGCATTTGCATTAATATTTAGCAAAATGCAGAAGGACAGGAAGAAATAGCAGTGCTCCAGATGTGGGTTGAAAGAAATCATGAGAAAGGGATTCTTCAGGTAAGAGCTGAGGAGGAAGGTCATGAGAGCTTGAGGCTACCTGTACTTTTGTGGCAAGAAAATCATGGTTTGGCTCTGATCCAAAAACATCCCTTTTTATTTTTCCAACATTTATCCCCTGCAATGCATTGTGCCCACTTGAAGACAGTATGGCAGACATGCAGTGCTCAGGAATACTGATCCTCATCAAGGAACTGAAGAGTGGGGCTAGAGAGCATCGCAGCTTGCCAGTTTTCACAAGTCAAAAGAACCAGGTGCCTCTCAATCCCCACTGGGAGATTGTGCAGACATGTAATGTTGATAACTGATAGCGAAAAACACTGCATGTTTGTGACCTACCTTGCCATGACTTTGGGCAGCCTTGGCCAGATTGGTATGGGTCTTGACAATCACCAAAATCACATAGGCTGTCCAGCCCACAAAACCCACTGCAATACTCAGGCCCAGGAATACTCTGTCGTAAGTATGGTAGTAAGACAGGCCTTCCAGAGCAAGCTTAATCAGGGTTTTGCACAGAGATACCTAGAAAGACACAAAACACAGAAGCAGAAGGTTAGAATATTGCAAGCTGCACTCTTCAAATAAAGAGCTCAAGAAGCTTTGCCACTCTTGGCACCTGCTTTCTCCATCCGTGTGTTCAAGCAGGGCGCTGGGGCCAGCAGCTGCTGTGGACACGAACACGATGCTGCTCTGGGCTCCTGCGGGATGTGCTTTCAATTGTCACTTGGTTCTTTTGCCACCAACAGAGAAGATGGTGTAAGTGACACAGACTGCGCACCTCACATGACACTTAACGTAGCAAGCTGCTTCTTTTTCCAATGAGCATTTGGCCGTACATGTTCCAGCAGGGGTGAGCCACAAGGCAGCTACGCGCTTCTAAAGGCACAACATTCATATGGCAGGAGGATTAGGGATGGGGTTAAATTTGGTTGCTCTCCACTGCCTCAAATATCCCCTCCTGGGAGGGACACTCTCCACTTCAGCAGCAGCAAATACTTCAAGCATCTTGCCTAAGCATGAGAGGTAAATTCAGAGACTGATTTGGGGCACCACGTTAACTCCCGAAAGAGTTGCTTTGGCCTCCTGAGACACAAGTCATTTGAACACAAGAAGGGCTGCGCTTCATCCAACCACAGGTCCCTTAGCTCAGCACCTTTTCCTCATTAGTAGTTGTTTTGAAACACCATAACAAAGACTGTGATTCTCCCACAGCGAAGGTCATTCCTTAAAGAGAGATGTGCTGACACC
This sequence comes from Nothocercus julius, assembly GCA_013398735.1. NCBI lineage: Eukaryota > Metazoa > Chordata > Aves > Tinamiformes > Tinamidae > Nothocercus > Nothocercus julius. The sequence continues at coordinate 1,131,107 of VZSV01000064.1, read as the reverse complement.
TGCGATTTCCCCAAAGGTGGGAAACCCAGCTATATAACTTGGCCATACAGGACTCTCTTAGAGCTCAATGGATAAAAACAAGAACAGGGGGCCAAGAAACAAGTTGAACATACAGGATGATGCTTACTATGTGTATGCTGGTATCCACTAGCATTCTTTATTATTGTCTCTGTTAATTGACTCAGTAGGGACCATAAGTCTAGGCACAGTTAATGGAAATTTGATACCCATCTCCCTGCAGAAGTAGTAACGCTCTTTTCTATTGACACACTTCATTTCCAGTCCCAGCTGAATTTCAGCAGGCCTCAATCAATAAGGTGCCATGACCCACAAAGCACTGTGACACTTCAGAAAAGTAGAGGTTGTTCACTGAGTATGTGCCAGTCAAGTAAGAGTCAGGTACAAGGCGCAGGCCAACATTATTTTAAGATATGTGTGCCTCATTGACAAAATCCTTTGAGAGGTGGCCTTACATACAAAATATTTGAAATGGCATGAAGTCCCCCAAAACAAATGGATCATACCACCTCCTTGCAGTTTTTAGATAAACTGATAGGACACTGGCATTCCTATTTAAGCCACAAAAGTGGAAAAAAAATCCCAGCAACAATCAATGGGAAAAGGCACATCAGCTACTGAAGCAATCACAAATCTGCCAACGGGCAAACACACGCAAGATCACGTCACTCTTCATGATACAAACATGAACGTGCATTTGCAATGAAAAGAGCTGCAGAGAGTTGAGAAGGCAAAGTGTCTTCTATGTCCCAGCAGCTAGGAGCACAACCACCTTTTTGCCTTCCAGTTCAGGGAGCTGAGGATAACGAAGGCTCAGACAAAAACCCAGTATGCGTTAGCAATCAAACAGTGACCTTGAACATGGGGCACTCAAGTGAACAAAGGGGTAAAGCTCATATATAATCAACAAAACATTCAAAATCACAGGTTATACCAGTAAAATGTATAAAATACTTTCTATAAGAAAAAGTATAATAGCCAACAAGTAGTAGGAAAACAAAACATAACAAAAACAAAATATCACAACCCTGTTGCCCAATCAATGAATCCCCAAACAGATTCATTGATTTCCACTGAGGTAATTCCAATTTACGAAGAGGTAAATGAAAAGGCATTAAGATATAAAATAGATGTAGCTATTCTGTGCATAAAATAGTAGTTTGATTCCCTTGGGAAACCTAGGAGAGAACAAAAAAAAAGAGCTAAATCCTAGCACATAATGGAATTACCCTTGAATGTATTTGCCAGATGAAATCTATATATTCAACTTTCCCATGTACTTTTTAACACAAACGACAGTTACTAGCCTAAACCTGTTAAAACTTGAGACTTCTTTACATCACTTAACTCTACAAATGATTTCTGTAAATATCAGAATACAAGCACTGCTGAACCATGATCATCACATCCCTTGTCTGGGAGTGACTTGTAGCAAATGTTTAGAAAACAATGTAAGAACTGGGAAGTAGAGAATGGTTCTTTCTACCATTTTCTTTTCTTCTCAGGGTCTGGTAATCTGGAATGTGAAATTAAAAACAAGAACACCTGGTTCAAGTAAGAGAAGAACAAAACAAAGTAGGATCTATAATAGGGAAGACATACTTTTTTTTTTTTAATGGAACTAACAGCCTGAGAAATACAAACACGAGCTATACACCTTAGTTTCTGCTTGAAACTACCCCTTTTCACAGTGAAAATGAATGCATACATTGCATCTTAGTATACTGTGTAGTAGTAGAAGAACAGTTTAGAAGGTGTGAGAAAAACAGCAAGTCAGCACTGTTTAGAACTAAATGGCACGGAGTGAGGAATTTTGGAGACTTAAAATGATCATATATTCCATTTTAGTAAGTGAGATGTGCATTAGAAGAAAAAAAAACGACAATTTTATTTCCTAGTTTCATTTCAAGTTAAACAAATTTAAATACATATTTACATAAAGTGGAAGTTCTAATAAAAATTTTCTAGAAGGTAAATAGCAAAGACACACTTACCGCTTCATCGTACTTTTCCTGCTGAATATAGAGTCTTGTTTTCTTTAAAAAATTAATTTGTTCAGAATCAGAAAGGGGCCTGTAGAACACAAGAGAGAAATACTAAAGTTGCTTCTTGTCGTGAATAGAGGAAGAGGTGAAAAATCTATGACTCTGGAATGAAGCAAACCAAAATATTCTGAACTTCATTAGAGAAGTAATCCATTCCTGTATATTCTTCATGGAGGAGTCAACATGGCTACTGTCTGATTTATCCCAAGATCTTTGTATTAAGCGACACTTCCTTCATGTAGGCGTTCCCACCTAATGGTACCAGTGAAAATTCTACAACTTCTGCACTATTGTGGGTGATTGCTCTGGACTAGAAACACCGCACATGCAAGAATTAAGCTATTTAACTGATTTCATACCAACAGCTGTAAGCAGGTTATAAGCCTGCCAACACAGGATCAACTGTTCAGGTTCCACACTTAAAATAAGTGACACTTAACAATCTTTTCCTTGAAGAACAAGTGCTTCTCTCCTCATCACAGATCACAGAATGTTTAACGCTGGAAGGAGCCTTTTGCAGATCTTCCAGTTCAACTGCCCTGCAGAAGCAGGGTCACTTAAAAGCGTGTTGCACAGGGTCGCATCCAGGCAGGTTTTGAATATCTCCAGAGAAGAAGACTTCACAAACTTTCCAGGCAACCTGTTCCAGTGCTCTGTCACCCTCACGGTAAAGAAGTTTTTTGTCAAATTGAGGTGGAACTTTCTGTGCTTCAATTTGTGGCCACTGCCTCTTGTCCTATCACTGAGCACCACTGAAAAGAGTCTGGCCCCATCCTTCCGACACCCTCCCTCAAGGTATTTCTACACATTAATAAGATGTGTATAAGGCTCACAGCCCTCTCTTCTTTAGGCTGAACAGGCCCAGCTCTCTCAGCCTCTCCTCACAGGACAGATGCTCTGGACCCCTAGTCTTCACAGCCCTATGCTGGACTCTCTCCATTTACCTCTTGTACTGGGGAGGCCAGAACTGGACACAGCCCTCCACATGCAGCTGCACCTGGGCCAAGTAGAGGGGCAGGATCATCTCCCTCGACCTGCTGGGAACTCTTCCTAATGCACCCCAGGAGACCATTGGCCTTCTTGGCCACAAGGCTGCATTGCTGCCTCATGGTCCGCCTGCAGTCCACCAGGATGTCCCAGGCTGCTCTCCAGCACGTCAGTCCGCCACCTGTCCTGGTGTAGGGGGTTATTCCTCCATAGGGGCAGAACCTGCATTTGCCTTTGTGGAACTTCAAGAGGTTCCTCTCTAACCCACCTCTCCAGCCCATGCAGGTCCCTATGAATGGCAGCACAGCCCTCTGGGGTATCACTCACTCCTCGCAGTTTTGTATCATGAGCAAAATTGCTGAGGGGGCACTCTCTCCCTTCATCCAAGTCACTGATGAGCAAACTGAACAAGATTGGACCCAGTACTGACCTTCGGGGGACACCACTGGCTACAGGCCTCCAGCTAGACTCAGCATCACTGATCACAGCTGAGTTCTGCCGTTCAGCCAGTTTTCAGTCCACCTCATTGTTGACTCATCTAACTCCCAATGTTTGAGCTTGCCTATGAATATGTTATGGGAGACAGTATTGAAAACCTTGTTGAAGTCGAGGAGGACAACACCCACTGCTCTCTCCTCACCTACCCATCCCGTCATCCCATCATGGAAGGCTATCACATTGGTTAGGCATGATTTCCCCTTGGGGCATCCATGCTGACTACTCCTGATTCCCTTCTTGTCCTGCACATGCTTAGAGACAACATCCAGGATGAGCTGTTCCCCTTTCCAGGGATGGAGATGAAGCTGACTGGCTTGTCATTCCCATCTTGCCCTTTTTGAAGACTGAAGGAGGAGGGTGAAGAAAAACAGATAAGGTGAAGGTAGGTGTCTGACCACCTTCATTTGGTATGTGCAGGGGAGAGATTATAGAAAACAAAGACCTGAAAAGTAGCAGAGAACATTAGTTCACTCTGCACCTTCGCACTATGTCCCCCTAAAAGCCAACCTTAGGGCTTCACAGGCCAAGAGTGAGAAGCACGCAGGCAGTGCGGATGGACCAAGGCTGATGTCAGAATCAGCTCTTCAAGATGACTAACAAGACCCAAGTATTGCCTTATAGAAATATTAATCCCTCAAGTTTTGCTGTTTCTTGGCAGTAGAAAGCGAGGGAAAAAAAAAAAAGATATCTTAGGCTTTAGGTAGAATTTTAAAAATCCAGAATAAATATTAAGCAGCTTTAGTTAAGACTCAAATACATCTAAGATGTTCCCATGTGCACTGTCTCATTTTTACTATTTTACACCTGTACCTTTTTCTACCAATTTTATCCTTGTCACATTCAAAGACAAGGTTTAATATGCTAAAAAAGCCCTATTTTTATCTTTCACTTTATATCTTTCCATGTAGTCATTTAGCTATAAACCCTTTAATTAACTTTTTATTCTCAGAGAATCATTTTATTATTAATGAACAAGTTACAGCCTTTTCCTATTCCTTCTTAGATGACAGCTCCTGGGATCTCTGCATGTTGTACAGTGTAACTGAACAATGGGGCTTTTAAGCAGTTAAGTTTCAGCAAGCCAAATACAGAATACAATTACTATGTCAAAAGAGCTACCATTGGCAAGTGCATTGTTAATTTTTAAGAGCTAGCTAATATTGTACCACACCTTTTATCTTACTTTTATCATGCTTTTCTAGATGCTAAACTTACGATAATACACAGATTCTGTTTCTGCAAACTTTATGAATACTACCAGGAACTAAGGACTGTTCATATGTACCTGTATGAAAATGCAAGTTTTATCCTGAACGCAAGGCTTGTCTTCTCAGATATTTTTGCCACCATATTGAGCTCTTACAGAATGACAGGACAATTTTGCATCTTGCAACAGGCTAGAAAGTAGAGTTATTAAATATTTTAATTACCTTTCCCTTAAGGGATGGGCATAGCTCACCGTAAAAAGTTTCTTATCCGTTGAGGATCCTGATCACTTGCTAAAGCCGACAAAGACGACGGAAGATTTAAAAAAAGAAGTCCCTTGTTATATAGAGCAGAAAGAGTGGAGAGACAAGGTTGAGACATATAGAAGAGTCATCTGTAAGAAGGCAGAAGCCAAGAACTTCAAAAAAGGTGAGTCCAGAAACCCGGCGAGACTCTTGACTTTAGCCCAGAGGAACATACAGAGTAGAGAACAAAAAGACAGATAAATGCATGCAGAGTAATTTGATTTCATGAATTTTTGTACTTCCAATTACTTCTATAATTCTAAACTAGCAAGTCATCTTGGAGTCTTTGCTAAACTTGCCCATTTCTGCTTACTTCAGCAAGAATATGTTGCAGAACAAATGGCCTGTATACTCAAAATAATCACAAGGTGGAAGCCACATACAAAAGGGTGTGCGACAGGTCACCGGGAAAAAAACAGCACAGAAGTCGGAAGAAAAAGGAAGAGGAAAAACTCATGCAGCTGAGGACGTAGACACAGCGGGATGGCATCTCCAGCAAACAGAACTGGTGCCTGCTCTGAATCTGCAGTTCACTCAGGCTCAGGGAGACTAAACACTAAATTCTCATGTGCCAAAATCACATATGAAACACAGCATGCTGAGGCATGTGCAACACCAGAGGTCTTTTTTATTAAAGTAGTGCCGAGGATATCAAGAATATTTAGTGAGAATTAAGCGCAATGCTAAAAATGACTCAACTCAGCTCCATCCATATGCATTCAATATTGAGGCTCCATGCTAGCATAGTATTACACACTAAAAGATAGTCAGGCTCTGAAGAAGGAAAAATAAAGCCACATACTGCTGAAACTTGTCCCTTTTGAGGCAGACAGTAAGGAACCACCCAAAATAAATTAAACAAGTACCACCTGTATTTAAGAGTGATAACCATTATGGCTAATTTGAACTTTCTGAATACATGTTGGATTTCAGTTCCAGTCAACAACAAAAATTATCAGCTATCATAAGAATTTCACCATCTCAAGACAAAGTTTGAGATAGCAAGATCCTCATATTTCCAATTACCAAAATAAAAACTGTAAACATTTCTATAGGTTTTGACTTTGAATGTGACCAAACAACAAAACAACACAAATTTAAGTGTGAGAAATTAAAGCCTGAACTATTCTTTGAACCACTGTCCACCATTTGAAAGGTTGAGAATCCAAAATAGACAGTGAAAAAAGTTTAAACTGATCAGAGTTACTTCCCCATGCTTTAGTAGGCAACATATCGGGGGCACTGCTAGTATGCCAATGTACTTGCAAGGTTAATACATGCTTATAAGCAATTAATAGTAAAATAATTAGAAAAAAAAAGAAAAAAGAGTAGAAAAACAATTTACTAGTCAGTATTAAAAAGTCCTAAGCTCTGTAAGGAAACTTTAAGGTATCTATGCTCTTCCCAGCTAAATATCACCAGACTCCAGTTCTACAATACCTAAAACAGATGGAACAGTAAAATCAAGTCTTGTTTTCCTAAAACACATAATATCCAAGAAGTTTTGCTGTCTCTCCCAAAAATCAACAAATACACATAAAGAGAACGCAGTCAGTGGATTTAACTCTTATCCTTTTCTTCTTTTTCTTTTCTTTTTTTTTTTTTTTTTTTTTTAAGAATAAAAGTACTGGCAAGACTCATGCGCTTTCAAGTATAGATCTAGGATGTTTAACATAATGAAAAATAAGAGCTCTATGGTCACATGTATTCTAAATAACATATAAGCATCCACAATAATGGTGGGAATATAAAGTTTTGGAACTATATTCCTCTTAGGAAACAATGGCAGTACTAAGAAAGGGTAGCTTTGTATTTGAAGTGGCTATCAAAAAATGAGCTTTCTAGCTGGAAACAGAAATCAGAGCTTCATCCATGAACAAACATAATTAATGGTGTGACAAAACAATCGGGCTAATTGTGCAAGTCCTTGTAAACTATCCCTTAAGAGCTGCTAACTACCCCTGTCACAGGTATACCTGACAAAATGAATCATTCAGGCTTCATATACCCTACACTATCTGACAGCAGCAGTAACAAGATGGTGATGAAGAGCGGCTGCCGCCGCGGCCTCGTCTCTCCGTCCCGCCAACCATTCCAGTTTATCAGCATGTGCCCGAGCTCCCGTGCCCAGCACCACAGGGAGCACGGTGCAGGCAAACCACAGTTAAAACCTTAGAACAGAAGGAGGCATCTTGCAAATGCATCTGGATCCACCGCCACTTGTATGTTAATTTTATTATGCCTGGTTATACGGGTAATGATTTATAGCCATTTTATTGTACAGTAAATTTTCCAGAATTATGCCTTAAAAAAGAACCCCTCAGGATCGGTAGTAAATCAAGATTTATAATGCTCCAGATTTTATAATGAACATTGAGGAAGCATCACAAACCAGCAGGAGTGATGCACAGAGAAAAAAGCTGAGTTATTTGCCCAGCTCGCTGGCAATTTAAAACAAATCATTTAAGCTGCTTCATTCCAACTCCCCACTCCATACCACAGGCAAAACTAAAGTCCTCATGTCTGAGGACTCTGATTTTGTGCAGAAGGACCTCTCTACAATGCAAACACCATATACCTGACCCTTAACAATTAATATACAGACACTCCCTATCACTCCCCCTTATTTGCCTGCCTTAGGAAAAATACTCTGCATCCTACAGCCCCTTAGGAGCAGCAAGGTTTGTAGAAGACCCAGTGATCACACACACTGGCCCCACTTCTGCCAGCTGCTCAGCAGACCTTGTTCTTCTGTCTTCTTTACAGTATGAGTGTGGAAGGAAAAAAACAGAAAACAAACAACAAAAAAACCCCACCCTATTCCCAAAGTTAAAGAGCGGGAGGCTAAGGCATCCCTTGAATCCCCTGACACAGCCAACAAGATGGGGGAAGGCCATGTGAATAAAGCCCACCAGGAGTTTCTGTGCATCTGCTTCTTATGAATGCTGCAAAGGGAGGACTTTCCCACTTTCTCTGCTATGTGCTATCCAGCTCTAGTTTTTCCAAAGCAGCACCAGACTTCAACAACAGCCTCCTAAGAGAGCTGCCTTCACCCACTCTCACTACGCAACACAGCTGGCTTCTCAGCAAGCAGCAGGCAGGTGATGGGAAACAACTAGTGTGCAGTGCAGTACGTGCTCATTTGGCAGAAGGGTGATTGCAGGCTCGTTCCTGATCCATCTCAAACTCACAGCAACTTGCAATCTGTGAATGCAGAGACTTGGTATTAATGACAGTGCTACTGCACACTAGCATAACCTTGTCATTTTACTACTTCTTTTAAAGGTATGGTGCACAGGCAAGAGCAGGATGGCATGCACAATACATAAAGCCCTTCTACTTCTCCATCAAGAGCAGAGCATCATAATAAAGAAAGTGAATGGCAAGTGATGCAAAGTCATGAGTTCGTTCAGTGAACCATGGAAAAAAAAAAAAAAAGAAAAAAAGAACCAAATAAATATTTCAAAATGAAAGCCTGTAACCCTGACGTTTACTTGCAATTGAATTCACTGTACAGTACAGAGTACATGATGCTACTAGAGGCGATTAGAAAAAAAATACAGTGCATTACAGTCCTATGGCCTTCACCAAACAATATCTTTATGTGAATTTTTAGTCACTCTGAAGGTGATTTTCCCATTTTAAAAATGTGCCCATTGCAGCTCTTTAGAAGATGCACCTACTCAAAGAATTGTTTTACTGACTCTAAACAAGAGAAACTGAAAACACTACTGCTATGTTCGTACTATGAGATACAAACAGTCCTTCACGTATGCTTTAATGCTGATCAAAGGGTAAAATTTCAGAGATTAAATGATTCAGTGGTCAACTCAGTTGTTCCTTTCTCTCTGTTTAAATGACCTTTTAATTTCTTACTTAAAAAAAAAAAAACCACTTTCAGGAAGGGAAATAAAACTGACAGCTTCATGAAATTTAATTTTCTTAATTCAGAAACAAGATTCACCTAATTTACAAATGAAATATCTAGTTTATAAATGAAAAAAAAAGAAAGAGTCTGCACTCGTATAACGGAAAGGTACCCCACATAAGCCCACGGTAAAGGGTAAGGTTCCTCTATTGTAGCTTTTTAAAGCCTAGGACTCCCGGTAATTCTTTTTCCTGTCCATCTGCTCTCTCTCCTGCTACTCCACCATCAGTTTTTCAGTCCTGTAGTATTTAAAAGGGGAGTATGTTTTTGTGGCTTACAGTTCTGATCGCTGTTGGTGGGTATTCAGTTATATAGAAGGTACCACTGCATATATCAGGCATCCTAAAGAAAGCACAGAAGAGGCAATAAGAAACTACTATTTTCAGTTCTTAGAGATTTTTTTATTCTGTGAAGCATAATGGAATGAAGGGATGAAAGGCACACTTTCAGAGGTCAGAGATATCAGAAAGCATCTCTACTCAGATATTCTGAAAAGTCATCAGTATACACAGGCTTTTGTGTTCATATTTACAGACATGCAAGAGAAGAAACTGTGGGACATAAGCGAAACCGCAAGAAGTGCTCTGAGCAACAATGGTTTAATCCTGGCCTGTCAGATGCTAAAAAACTAAAACAGCCTTGCAATTTCCCACAAATCACTGTCCCCGACGCAGCATATTCATGTATTCAACAGCAAAGTGCCTTAGGATATTTATGTAAATCCTTCAGATAGCAAAGATGGGAGAAAAAGAGGCAGGCGAGCTAACTGCCAGCTGCCAACTCGCCTATTGACACCATAAGCAAGTCCTTCCCCCTGCAAAGCGCACGATGGGGACGCGGAGCTGCCCCTGGACCCGCAGGGTGAGGGAGCTGTAGCCACGCACCAGAGCTGCCCCGTGACCCCACACCCCAAACACCCAGACTGTGGCACCCGGAGGACACAGCCCCGTGTGACGGGTGGGCACGGATCTGCTGGAGGGCCCGGGGCTGCAGAACTGCACGTTCGAGGAGGCTGCCGCCTTGCCCTTCTCATCCCCATTACCTGTCTACACACATCCTCGTTACAAGCACTTCTGCAGCTTCCAAAAGACGGCCAAGAAGATTTTATATATGTAAACGGAGAAGCAAGCAACTCTTGTCATGTTTTATCTAATACCTTCGCCTCGTAGGAAAGGCCTTTAGAAGGAACTGTTTCCTACCTGACAGTAAATCCAATTAAGCCCAGTCCTTCTGTGCAGAAGCCACTGCCAGTAAGCTTTCAGTGCAAAAACTAAAGGCTTCCAGGTGTGCTGCTGAAATGTGAGAGGAGCAGGACGCCGGATTTCCAGCGGGACTGCACCCTGCCCATCCCCGTGCTGCCGAGCGCTTCCCACACGGCACGGTCAGCAAGGCGCGAGCTGCTGTTTCTGCTGAGGTACCTGCCCCTTATGGCATAGGCATTAGTTTTTCCCCCATCTAAGAGGTAATTCATCTAACTTTCAATCAGTCAGCCAATCTTATACCACCACTCCCAGCTGAGCACTACTATGCCTACAGCATATGGGTATATGCTGAGCCTGGAGCCTATGGAGGGGGGCAGACTCCCTCCTTGTCAGCAGCGGGCTATAGGTGTCCATAGGTGTCCAGGAGCAAGGAGATGCCGAGCTCCCCACGCCACAACGGAGCAGAGACAGAGAGGAAACAGCTCCCGGTGCCCTCCTTGGCCTTGGTTAAACCAAGGTGCTTCGTGAAACACCAAGCACTCAGACAAGTGCACTGAGACTCTATTAAAAACTATATGTGTGTGTGTGTGTATATATATACACACACACATATATATATATAAAGCTATAAAATAAGAGGCAGGGAGAGTTATCACTATTAGAAATATCTTTCCCTACAGCAACAGCTTCACCCTTTCTTCTCAACATCCAATCCTTAATGCTTGCTGATGCAACAAGCTACAGATACCCCACGTGTACTACCATTTATTTCAATAATAAAACAAAAATAAGATGAACTTCAAAGGATGAGCTATGCTTGACACCTTAAGGAGCACTGCCCCCATTTAATGGTGGAGAACAATCATACCACTTTGCTTCGAATGCCGGTTTTGCAGAAATACCTATTATTTACGTTATGAAAGAACATCAGACAGAATGGAACAACGCAGGGCTGCACCTCCCGTCATCAGACGAAGAAAACAGAATAGGTGTTTGTGCACATGGGATTTCTTTGCAGCTGCTGAACATCTTCAAAGACACACTCCACCTTATGAAAAAGTGATTTTCTTTTGTATCACTACGACAAATGTGATGCATAATTATATGGAAATACTCAGTCTACACAATTTGCTATTTTCTTGTATCAAACCTATGCAAACATTTAAAGTAGCTACATCTAAATCCATATTAGGGGGTGAGGGAAGGGGAAGAGTTACATTTTGGTATAGTGAGAGGCACATTTTTATTTAATAGCTTTATACCAGACAATCATTAAAAAAAAAAGTGACTTTCTATATAACAGCAGTGATATCGTTATAACTTTACACTTGTGTGTTTAACACACAAAATTGACATGCAGAAACCCCCCCTCCCCCCCCCAAATCAAGTTATTTGAAAAAATGCACCATCAAGCTATGACGGGATTTCTCATTCGAGAAGACACAAATTTGACATTAAACAGTAATAATAAGCTATTCCCCTGCCAAAAGAAAATTCTTATTGGTGTAAACTGCTCAAGACATTCAACAGAAATCACTGTGGAAAGCAAGCAGGAATTAAAATCCAGCTGGTCACATTCTGCTTTTTTTTTTTTGTATACGGCTCTTCTTAAACTACCACCCTTCCATCTTACTGTGAGGCAACGAGAACTCTAACAGCTGAGAGCAGTTTTCCCTCAAAAAAAAAAAAAAAAAAAAAAAAAAAAAAAAAAAAAAAAAAAAAAAAAGTATACACCCAGCACACACAACAAGCACCTCTGTGCTTTTGTGTGATTTAATGTTTTAAATCTCTTGCACCTGCTGGGATAATCCAATAGAATTAATTGGTTAAGAAGATTTTAGTGTGGCATTGATGTCCCATCTACTCACCTCAGTACAACAGTCCCCCTGCTCCTTTCAGGATTCTTTTCACAGCCCAGAGATGCCAGCTGTGGGGCTGCTTTTGCAACAGCATCTGGCCCCTTGGCGCACTCCTCCACAAGCTGTGCCAGCTCTGCAGTTGCCTCAAGGTACATGAAATGGTCGGAATGCTAATAACGCAGTGAACTTTCTTGGGCATCAGTTTTCCCCTGTCAGCAATCCAGATTTGTCCTCTCTCACTCCTTCCTTCGAAGCCATGGCATCTTAATGCCTGCCTTTCTTAACCATAAAGGTCAACACATTGTGCCTTCGTCCCTGGTAAGATGTGCTTCTGATTTTGCAAAGAAAGTAACTTTTGGAAACCTTGCCTTCTGCAGCAGGAGAAAAATGCAGGGCGTAGAAAGCAGTGGGGACTAAACTCATTTAAGACAGTAAATCTCTCCAAGTATCCAGCTGGAATTGCAGATCAATATTAAAAGCAATTCTTGAGTATTAGCCTTTCAGTTAACTTGCATACAAGGCAGGGGACAGTTTCCCGCCCTTCTGTATTCATGCCCTGGGAGCAGGCTGCATACGTTGCTGGGCAGGCTCAGCAGACACTTGCAGCTGAGCTCTCCTAGAAATGCTTAAATACTCTGTTCCACAGGTAGCCTCCACACAGGTTTCCATCCAGATTCCTTCCTTGATGAAGGGGCATTGATCCTTCCTTGATGAAGGGGCTAAGCAGCGTTACTGACAGCCAGACACATCCTCACGAACAGCGACAGCCACCCCAACTCCAACCTGCCCCAAACCCACCCAAGCAGGCGCTCCCCAAGCCTTCACAGCCCCACACAGCAAGCAGATGCATCCTCCTCATCCTGACACACTCGACAGCTGGATTGCACCCAGAGATCCAATTTGTTTGGATCCAAGCAAAGACAGGGCACGTTCAAAACTGCCGCTGCCATCCTCTGCTCGTCGTGCTACCCATACTGCTTCCAGAAAATAAATTCCTGCGGAAACTGGACGAATCCTGTAGCAGGACAATGAACCTCCTCTCTGCTGCCCGCTCTGTGTGAGCGGGTAGCAAAAACAGGCTCATCAGGTAGACAAACTAGCTAACGCGTCAGCTGTGACAGATTCAACGTGCAACCCAGAGACCAGTTTTAAGTTCAGTCATTACATCTGAAGGTCATGAATGGTTTTTTAGTCACTTGGAAATAAAATACTTGAAAATTCAATCTGGGAAATGCAATTTTCTCCAGAGAATACTGGAATGAACCTTTCTGTATTATTTCTGGTTGAAAAAAGCTCACGTTTCTGATAAGTCATATTTTCTACAGAATACATGGCCTGTGAACATATTTTTAGCCCTAAACATGCCTTTAACAATAATTACGTCAGCCTCACTGAAAAGAGAACATCTTAGTCTGACATTTTAGATTCTGTAACTCAGACCGACATTTCCACTGCACAAACTTAAATACCATTTGTTCAGTTACAGCTTTTAAGGCTATCTAACAAATTTTAGTCCGACAATTCTTATAGGCATACTTTATTCACTCTTAAAGTAATCACAGTGCTGAAATATACCTAAAATCTGTAATACGCTAACACAGAATATTTACATTTTTCTATTTCCACATAAGCTTGAAGGACCTAAGGCACCTAACAGACATGACTTATGCTTCACTAAGCTCTGAAAAAAACTAGGGAGGACTGCAGTACCATGCTGGCATACACTTCTTCTGAGCTTCGAGTTAAAGGTTTCAAGCACCAGAAGGATGAAAAGAAAAAGAATAAAGCCATTTCATTCCTTCGTACAAAAATTCAAATCAATCAACAGTGGTAGAGGTTACCTTAATGAGATGGATAGTGACAGGAAGACAATGCGGAATTGTGCTTAGCTGCTGCAGCAGACAGGGCTAATCATAAACTAACAGAAACTTGTGGGAAAGCTTCCATTAACACTATACTGAGACGGTAAAATACCACGCGGCTGTGCAGAAACAGAACCTCTGTACCGAGACCAAACCCTAATCACTCTGAAACATAACAGCAGACCAAGAGAGCTCCTGCTCCAGCTAGGGGAAGAAGCTGTCCCCAGAGCTTTGCCTTCTTAAATCTTTTCCTGAAAAAGGTAGAGCAAGATTACCAATCTTAAATCCTTTTAACCCTTACTGAAAAAAAAAGGAAGAAATCACTGGTGGCCAGTGACAGGACAAGGGGTAGTGGGCACAAGTTGAAACACAGGCAGTTCCATGTCCATGTGAGGCAGAACTTGGTTCCTGTGAGGGTGCCAGAGCCCTGGCACAGGCTGCCCAGAGAGGCTGTGCAGGCTCCTTCTCTGGGGATCTTCCAGACCCGCCTGGCTGCCACCCTGTGCCCCGTGCTCTGGCTGTCCCTGCTGGAGCAGGGGGTGGGACTAGATGAGCTCTAGAGGTCCCTTCCAACCTCAACCATTCCGTGATTCTGTGAAATACAGATTACTGTTTCTTCTTATCTTCATTTTCTCTTTCTTCAAAGAGGGTGCTAATATAAAATTGCATCCTGCTTCATTTTGCAAGTTTTTAATCCAGTATAGCCATACCAGTGGTACTCCATTACCTGATCCAAAGGGCAATGATACGGCTTCCTTTGGGGTTTGAGTCTTTCTGAGGTGCTCACTAGGTACTCAGAAGCAAAAAGCCCTTCTTATGTGCTACGTAGTCTGAGGGATCTGAAAAAGCTGACAAAGCTAGTTGTGATAACTTTAAATGTGCACCTTCCACCTGCCCAAAACACACACAACACCTGACCTACCTCCAGGGTCGCATTAGAGGCAGCAGAAAGAGACCTATCCACAGTTTGCAAATTTAGCTTGGACACCTGATGAAGGTCAATTTATTTCAATGCACCAGATCAATCACAGCAGCTGACGCTCAGTCTTGTGCTCACTGCAACCTGCAGGGCAGGGACAGGCCACAGATCTGTAGGCACGACATGTCAAGGTTTCCCTTCCCTTCCTGTAAGCTGGACTATGAGGAAGTTACTCCTCTGCTTAAAAATAAGCTGCTGCTCAACTGCCTCACCCAAACTGTTAGTTGGACAAGGTAGATAGGTCATTTCCCAGAGCCACGACAGCTTTGAGGAGTCAAAGAGCCCTCTGAAGACCAAGTAGCTAACACTGCCCAAGCACAGCAGTATGGGTATCAATATTAATACTCATACTAATACCATGACAGCTTGTTTATGAAATCTTTTCTTTTTCTAGGCTGAAGAATTGTCTTCTTTAGGAACCAAAGTCATTCTCCACACAATTTGCAAGTAACTCACACACCTAAATTCACACACCTAAGGCATTCTTACCTGAATTAAGTAAGAACCTAAAGTACCTAAAGAAAGCATTTTTGCAATCAACCGTACCAAAGTAACATTATGTTCATATCAAGTTTTATTCATATTCTTAAAGTAATAAATGTCTCTGGCATTTCCACTTAAAATAATCCAATGTATTACAAAAAGGAGAGAAAACACTTGTCCATGCGGCAATCAGTAACACTTAGTTTCTTCAGAGGCAAATTTAGCATTAACTTAAGAAAAATACATCCTGTTTTACAGAAACAAATTTCTTGGGAAAAGGAGACAAGAAGATAGTAAAATATAAACAAGAGCAGCAAAACTGAACTATCAGTTTTCCCCACAGAATCAGAAAAAAAAGATGACTGAGCAACCTTTCCATCTGGCATTTTTGCTCCATATGGAGCAAGAAGTTATTTGATAATGAAACTGTCATTCTTAATCAAACGTTAGCTAAAACATTCATTATGCATCCCAGATAATGTGGCCAAGACTTGATTGGGATCTCAGAAACTAAGTATTTTCAACCTCTCCCTTTGAAGAAGCTAGTGGTATAAAATAACACAGTAAATCTCTGTTCAGAAGGAGAGCAATCCTATTTAGCACTTAAATATACTTTATAGGAAAGATTCAAGTACTTTACAGCTCCTGTGATTTACAGACCTTAATTAACATCAGCTTTATTTCCCAAAGGAAAACAGCTGCTCCCAATGACAAAGCATTTTGAAGCACTCCACAAACTGAAGGCATAACTGACTATTACCACATACACCCATAGGAAAGCTTTCCAAAACCTTTCAGTGGAAAAAAAAATGAAGCTTTAATTGGGTAAGAGTGAGAGGTGAGCAAGTCTATACACTAGAATGCAGAGGTCACAGATGCACAAAAATTTTCAAAATCCTTTCATGACCATGGAAACTCTAATGCCAGACAGCACAAATTCTAAAGAGCCTGAGTTTCTCTTTTGGCTGCAGGGAGTTTTATTTGCCTTTTTTTTTTTTTTTTTTTTTTT
>VZSV01000064.1:1070721-1109600 GCA_013398735.1 Nothocercus julius | reverse complement strand
CTATTCAAAGTACTGTTGAGTACTGAAAGCACCAAGCTTTCAAGGAGTATCTAGCGTATTGTTCTGCATTCTTTCTACAGTGCCATATGACCAAATAGTTCCAAATGGTGTGATAAGTTGTCGTCTTCTTGTCATACAACAAGAGATGTTGTATGTAGTTGCCACATCTGTTTAACACGCAATTAAAGCTTTTTTATGTTATGTTTAGTCTGAGGGCAGTTCCTGCAGCTCTTCATTTAACACTACTTAACATATTCCAGGAAAATGTTATGTCTGTTTGACTGCTCATACACGTTCCTTCCACTAGTCTAAATCACACAAAACTTATAATTAAAAAAGAAAGTTTATGACCAACTAAATTAGATACGTTTAATACCTGATTGACATCCAGCCTCTTCAAGTTCTCCAGTTTCCATTCTGCAAGAAATAAGAAAACACATGAATAATTAATCTAAATAGATTTCAAATGGATAATCCAGTTGACATATAATGTCTTGTTGCCATTTTTTGTAAACTGTTGCTGCTAAAGAAAATTATAATTTGGCTTTCAGATCCCAGCTCAAGAGGGTTTATATATGGAATAGGCAGAAAGAGTAAAATACTTTCATTTCAGTTCACATTTTCTTTTATCCCTCAGAATAAATTGCAGGCAGCAATTGTGGCCCGGATCAGCTGAAGAAAGTCCAAGTTTTTTGAATTTTCTTCCTTCTTCTTCTTCAATACAGCATGAAGTGATGTATTACCTCTGTGCCAACTGGAAGATTCAAAGGCAGGTGTAGGAGAAGGTGTGTTTAAATCTCTTAAATAGTTTTAAAAAAGGTTAACCCAAGGTCCCATATACTGGCACGGGGCGGTAAACATACTTTACACATCTGCCATATGCAATACTGGCCAAGAGCAAGGTCAAGGGAAAAGTTCAATGATTTAGCAATCGGAACAAATACAGTGAAAGCATAGATGAACCAAATGTACCTCTAGCCCCTGAAGCTGTGGCACAGCATATAAAAAGTTGGTTCAAAACCAGCGTTTTTCTGCTCACCATTAGCGTCATAGGAAACAAAGAAGAAATTGTCTGATTCTGTGATTCTGTGTTTTCTTTGGGGGTGGAAAGTTACTTCAAAATGGAGTTTAGCTGTTTTCTTTCTTTACCCCATCTGTCCTCCACTGAAAAGCCACAACTAATGCTAGCAAGGGGGACACGGCCCCCTTCCTCTGTATACACAATAAGCTGAACAGGCCGCTCTCTGTCTTCTGCATCTTCTAGTTGACCTCAAGGAATATAGAGCAGCAGAGGCCAAACTAAGCGCCTTCCCAGCACCTCAGATTGCAACTGGCTCATTTAGGCTATTCCCTATACAACCACACTGTCCAAAAGCACCCTTTGTGTTCATAGAAGAGTGCAGGTTTAAATGCAAAAGATGCACACCACACTAGCAATACAAGTAAACTGGAGTTCAAAATTCTGGTCCTTATTTATTTTGCAAAGAACAACGCGCACACACAAGTCCTGGACCGTCCCCACCTCCATCTTTCAGTTGACCCTGTCCATGCCAAATCCAGCCTCTGGAGGCTGAAAACTGCCCAAAACAGGAAATACTGCTATTTTAAGCATGGTATATACAAAACTAATTTTCAGCTATTAGTTTATACTACAGCTCCTTTCAGGGGTGTGATTACAGCTTCACTGTAATTTGTGTGTATAGAGCACTCTTAACAGCAGCTGTGTATCTTAATAACAGTAAGAAATACAGTTTCAGGGCATTCCCATGGCAAGTACATGGAAGTATTAGCAGCATTAATCATGAATTCTGTATTAAATTTATGACAAAATAAACAAGTTGTTGTTTACTTTTGCTTACAGATTTGTATTTCTAGAGATATTGATTCTTGCCTATATTTCCGTTATATGATGGCACAGTTTGTTTTCCTTTAACATTTTCTAACAAAAGGCAATTGACTGTCTACAACCACAATATGTTTAAGGTAGGGAGAAAGTAGCTCTGCTAGAGAAACTTCTAGCTTGGCTAGAAGCTTTTAAATCTTGTCTTCCATTACTCAGTTATTTCCAAAAGGCACAAAACTTTTTATGATTATCTGTTACCACTGCCTCAGACAAGGTAGCACAAGCCTAAATGCAAGTGCTCATGAGGAATGGGACAAACTTCCAGTGCTGCAGATGCTGCCTCTGGCAACACCTACCCTTGCTGGGCATGGTGAGGAAAGAGACCATTCACCAAGCTGCCTAGCGCCAGCTTGCACTGAGCAGAGAATAAGCTGGTCAGCTCTAAAAACCTTGTGCTGTTTCCATGAACTCCTGACTCAGAGAAATTAGGAAGGATTGCCAGTGGAGGCAAGAACTTGGAACGCTGATGCATGCTGTGTCAGATGCAAATTGGGCACCTACAGCAGCACAGCAATCTCTGCTGCTCTCCTTTCCTACGCACAGTTCCAGCTTCTTCTGCAAGGAGCTGAAAAGGCAAACATAGAGAACTTTACAGAGACTTCTTACAAACATCTTTTCTCTCATTTCTCAGCTTTATGAAAACATCCAGGAGGTTGTAACTTAGCGTAGGAGCTGTTCTCTGTATTGACCTGCAAAAGTGCCAAGTTCCACCTCAGCAACCACTTTGTTTTTAAGCCACAGAGCCTACTGGGAGCTGCAACGGGCTGCTGCCGGGAGACAGCACTCAGCCACCAGAAGATACTCTCAAGATTATTCCCAGCAATTAGAAAGCTGTAAGCAGAGCTTCTAAGCGGACTTACACCGTGCTTTTCAGACTGCATAGTAAGCCCAGAAGAAAGGAAGGGGGAATTGTGGGGTTTGTTTTAAACCAGTGCAAGACTATCCAGGGGGACACAGCACAGTGCAGACACTCCCTCCTTTAGGAGGGCAAACATTTTCTAATGGGTAACAGCTAAAAATCCTCCATTGTGTGCCTAGATGTCAGCTCAGTACTTATTTCATCCTTTCCAAATGCTCTTACAGCATTTTCATCATTGCTTGCAACCAGATGCAGAGGTCTGTACCAAAACCACTGAAAATGATAAGAACTGCAACAGCTGTAAAAAATCAGCTATTATGGATTGACATTTAAAGATACTTCCAGATGATCCATCAAAATCAGTCATTTCCACTCTATTTTCCACTGTTCCACAACTTATTTTCAGATCTATTAGAGATGCTGTAATTTTATACCAGCCACTGACCACATAAAGTGAAACATTAGCACGATCTAGATCTGAGAAGTCATGTTTATATAATCTTAGCTACCATGAATCTTCAAGAGCAGGGTGGAGTTAAAACCTCAGGCTTGAAGACACTTCTGCCTGTTTTCTCTCCTCTAATGTAGCTTGACGAACAATTCAATAAAACAGAAAACCATTACCTCCTTGATCCTGAGTAATAACCTAACAGATTCAACATTAAGAACCAAAGCAGGCTCCAAAAACAGAGCATATATAAAAGGAAGGCCTGCACAGTTTTTCACATGCATTGTTAGAATCCCAGAAATATTCCAATAAGCCACTATTTATTATGTTTGAAATATTAAATAGGTTAAAAAGAAAAAAAAAAAAAAAAAAGTGATGTCTACTCCCCTTAAATAAACTACAAGGAGGAAAAATAACAGAGAAGAGTCATGACACTTTTTACTGAGAGAGACTGTTTACATTTCCACAAGAGCCACAAGGATTAAAATGAGATAAGACAGCCCCTGGCAAGTTCCCAGGGCTCTACTGTTAAGCTGGAAAAGGGTCTTAGTTTCATGTTTCTGTACAAATAGCTTTTAACCTCTAGAAGGCTACCTAAGAATTAAGCCTCCCTAGAACAAAGAGTATGCAGAATATTCTGTACCGAAAGAGAGAAAGAGCCTCAGTTCAACAATTAGAAAACATTACTCTGATACTGCCTACACAAGTTTGCAACATCCTCCACACTTACGTCCTGTCACCTTCTCTTTCCACACCGCACAAAGCAAGACACATGGCCTTAAATGGAGAGAAGCCACTCAGGGAAGCCGAGCGGGTGTAATAGTTAAACACAATCCTTCAACCAAAATTTTGCACTTAAAGTTTTGCATTTTACATACCTTTCAAAAAACTGTCTTCAAAGAGCTGGGATGCAACCCTCTGTGGATAATTCACTCCAGCACCCCAAGCAATGAGAGGTGTTAAGGTCTCTGAGGGATGGCCAGCTCCATGGGATCCTAAGGTGCACAAAATTAAAACTAGTGTAAACAAAATTCAAGAGGCACTGTGTTTTTTTAAAAAATAAAGTACATACATCTAAGTTTCTGTTACAGACAAACCGCTCTAGCTTCACACCTTATTGTCTGCTACTTAAGGGTGAATCCAAGATATAGGATGGAAATTGCTGTTATTTAAGCAAATCAAGTATATAAAAATATACAAGGTGTTTTAACTTTTTTTTCTCTTCATTTATAAAATACAGAAACAGAAATCAAAACAGAAGTATTGCAAAGGTGGACAGGTGTCCACTGCTCAAGAAGCGTGTGCATGGCTATCCTGAGTGTTCCATGCAAACCAGGCACAGTTCATTTGTGCAAAATCCAGCACATGCCTATAATTATACAAAATTCACCTCTTTGGCATTTAGATAAGGATTAGACCTCCATTTTGAAAACAAGAGACAATGTGCATAATGACAGCCATGCTTTCCTATTGATGCAAGTTAATTTTTACCATTTTAAAGCCCAGTAGTACACTCCTTAAAAATTGATAATACATGACTTCCTTCCCTGAGGAAATTGGTTTCCTTGAAATTAACGTATCAGCTGCCAAAAGGAGAAAGCTTTAATAATAAATACGATGTCTCGGCAGCAGCTACACTGAGGGAGAAGCCACACAAGCTTGAAGGATCTGCTGATCCCTCAGCTCAGTGGCTGCGATACTACATCAGTGACAGAAGCCAGTCCTGGAGGGAAGGAGATTCTCATACAAACTCTATGCCCGTCACTTCGCACTTTACAGGATTACATATTTTGGGTGTATAGACATACATTCTACTTCTATCTTTATGTGTGTACATATATGCATACACTCCTGTATGTGCATTTATTTTACAGAATCAGATGATACTGGGAATAGTGCTGACACTGAATGTGGAACAATTGCTACGGCAGAAAAGGAATGACAGTTTGGCTTCCTTTTAAACAACCCTAAGCTTAAGAACATACAGACCTGGGCCTGGTAAGAGAATCCAGAAGTAAAGAATCCCCTATCAAGGCATTCTCCGGCCTCAAAAGTAGCAAGAACTTTTCTACTTGTGGAGATCAGGAAATGAGCTGATGAAGAATTTTCCCTTTCCAAGAAAAGTGCTTCCCCCGTCCTCCTGGTGCCAACTATTTCTTTCCACGACAGGAGGAAAGTGCCGTTTTTGGCGAACTCATGCCAACAGAGGCCCGACGTGGTACCACCAATGCTGGAAAGCAACTGCTGCGGCAATTAGTGTAAAGCAAAATCGCACGCTGGGAAAGCAAAGGAGTTTGTTGGTCTTTGCCCGCAACCACAAGTTCCTGGGTTGCGCCAGGTTTAGATACCCTTGCTTCCCTCAGAGACTTTGTGTTTTTAAAAACCTGGTGTCCATCCCCATTTGGAAATAATCACTGTAAAAATAGGGCAGCAGTTGCTGAAGCTACAGCTCTAATTAAAAGGCTACTGAACCTGCCTTCAGCTTGCTCGCTGGGGTCCTGCATGTCTCCTTTGGGTTTGCTCTTGCACTCACTGAAGTCAATTTTGATATAATTAACTCTCCTGGCATAAAATCAGGCTTTTTCTTCTTTAAACAAAAAAGGAATGACAGAGAAAACTATGACAGAGCAGAAGCTCTCAAAGCTTAAGGGATCAGCTTTATCATCTTTTCTTCCCTGTTCAAAGGCTCCAGCTCACCAGAAGAATACCTAGGGATACCTTTTACTACCTTTTCCCTAGCTGCTCTTCTAGATGGATGCACTGCCAGCAGAGCTGATCAATGTTCACCTACTGACACAAACCTACACGCTAACTAGAAAGGAGATTCTGGTCCACGCAGGTATTTGAATACTCTCTAAGTATGCATATGTGTATACATACCCACACATACATATATACACACACACACAAAGATGTATGTATATGCGTATACACACACACAAGCCTGTGAAAAGGAGCTGAGGGCCTTGGCAGGCACGAGCTGAGCAGGAGCCAGCAGCATGTGCTGGCAGCAGCGAGGGCCATCAGCAGCACGGGCTCTATTAGCACTAGCAGGCAAGAGATCCAGGGAAAGTTACCCCCTCTCTATGGCGCCTGCGACACGGCCTCTCGCATCCACTTTTGGGTCCCGTAGCAGAGAAGAGACATCGACCAAGTGGAGCAAGACGAGCAAGTGCCCCAAGCTGACGGGGCGGCAGCCTCATCCTGCGAGGGGAGGCCGAGGGACCGAGGCTGCCATGGCCTGGGGCAGAGACAGCGCTGGGGAGCCTATGAGCAGCCCGCACGGACCTACGGGGATGGTTAGCAAGATGCTGGGCTAGGGCTCTCACTGAGGTGCCCTGCGGAAGGGTGGGAGACCACAGTTTGAAGCAAGGGAGAGTGAGACTGGTTATACAGAAAAACTTTCCATCCCGCGAGGAGAGGCAGGCAGGGGAGCAGGCTGCTGGGAGGCTGCGCAGGCTCCAGCCATGGAGGTTTTCGAGGCCCGGACGGGGAACCCAGCCTGTCCTCACAGGTGACCCCACTTTGAGAACGGGGGGTTGGACCTCCTGATTTCCCTCTGATCATATAGAAGAAAAATATGAAGTGGTAACGTGAAATAAAGCAGAAAAAAAAAAAAAAATAATATATATATATATGTTGGGTTTAAAATCTTTTATTAAAAGTGATAGCTCTAAATAATACTCAAACGGACTGTTTTGCAAGTAAGCTGATAGTAATTATGCCAGTTTTGAATAAGTAAATGAATACTTTTCTCATCTCTGATAACAGAACAAATCTGCATCCCATCCATGTGAAAAGTTTAGGATAGCACGGAAAAAGTGTGACCTTGAGTTCTGCCATGAGCATCCCCGGTTCAAAAGTATACAAATTAATAGCTACAAGTATACCAAGCATATAAAGTTTTCTACAAATGCCAGACACCAAGATTGTCAGGCTTTACTGCTCCCTGGAGTATTTTTTTTGCAACTCAGAATTATCAAATGCTATATCTGGCCATTTATCCATTTATTTTGCTTTACTTCCAAGGTTTTCTATATTCAGAGACTGCCCATACTACTTCACCACCAAAGGCAGAAGCAGGTGGAGCTGGCAAACTGTTTCATCTTTTCTTTTTTTTCCTATTTTATTTATTTATTTATTTGCAGGGGTAGGGAGAGGGGTAGATGAGATTTGTGATGCACAGAATCACAGTGACTACTTGCAAAAAGGAACTTGTTTCATTTGGTACTTGCATTTGGTACTTGCTGTTCAAAGCAAGTGTACTTTCATTTATAGTCTTTTTAATTTACATTTCTCCTCCAAAGCTGGGGTACTTACTTTGGGGATTTTTTTGTTTGTTTGGCTTTTTTTTTTTTTTTTGAAGTTTCCACTAAAAAAGTTTAGGCATTTTCCACTTACATTCCCTTAGGAACCTGAAAATAGCACCACAGCACTCTAATCTCTGCTTACCAGCAAAAAAGGCTACAGTTACTTTGTAGCGTCTGTGACAGCACTACTGCTGCCTCATTGGACTGTTAAAATATCTCTTCCTTTTTATTGTTTGAAATGTAGCAGAATTACTGTTTTATTAATGTTTACAAAGATAGGCAGTTGAGGTTTCACAAAGGAACTTGCCCCTTAGGCACAGCCATTAATAATGTCTTAAAAGGCTAGCAAGAATATTTTAAGGGGAAAATCTGAGTTGATCAAAGAACACCATAGTAAGCACTTTCCCCTCCAATACGAAAGCAGTATAAAAGTGTAATTTAACCCTGCTAAAACTGAATTGAAAATTAAAGGTTAATTGGTATCCCAAATGGTATCCTTGTGTTTTCGGCATTAAGGGAGACTTTTTTTTTTTCCCCCTCACATTAATCAGCTGCAAGCAAGGACAGAAATGTTCTTAAAAATCTTAGGGCAGAGGGGGGAGTTTGCTTAAATAAGTTCACCACAATAAGCTCTCCCTAGTTTGCCCCAACCTCGTGATGCCAAAATGGCCTCCAGTCATTGCCCGCTGTGGTCGTGCCCTTCACGGGTGCCCCCTGTGGGTACCAGCCCAGCCAGGCACCTGCCTCACTCCCCTCCTGTGCTTTCTGCCTACTCTCTGGCTCCAGCCTCCTCTGGAAAGGCCCCATGGCAGTCCCATGCTTCCTCCTGAACCTAAGGGCCAAAATAGGCAAAAAGACACACAGTTTGTCTCCACCTCTCTGACTCCCTCCACCTCTCTCCGGCATTTCAGAGCAGCAAAGTGATAAACATTTCTGTCCCACGTGGTCCTGAACAAGCCCAGATTTGCTGGTAGCAGCCAAATAAGGCAAGCACCTCTTGCCCAGGCTAGTTTCCTTCTGATAAAAGTGGTATTTAGGGTTTTTTCTCCCCCTTCTCTTGGCTCTGACTCACCCACTAGCAGCTGCTGAATGAGTTGAGCTCTATCCTTTTAACTCTTTCTGCAGCCCAGATATCAATCTCTGTTTCACAGGGCTGTTGAGGTCCCCTGTAGCCCGTTACTTCTTTCCTAATTCACGTAGGCTTCATAAAAGGACAAAACCTAGGATGTTAAATCAAAGCAAACGGCTTAAAACAAAGCCAAGGCTTCAAACCTTCTACAGGCACAGACCTCTACCCCCTCTCCAGGTATTCACCAGGAAGTTTCACTAACTATCAACATTTAAAAAGGCTCACCCCAATCTGTCATTCCATGGTCAGAAGTTAAGATGAATGCAGTTTTTCCATCATTTCCATAAAAATTTTCAAGCATTGAAGCAATTTCTCTTATACCCTCATCAACTTTTTTAATATTTTCCTTGTATTCCCTGTAAAAGAGAATAAAAGGAGAAAAACAGTATTAGAATCAAGGTGGCTCTTGGACAGTGAGTTATCCATACCCAGTCCCATGATTATGGACAACATTGCCCTTTATAGAACCTTAAGCTAACAAAATGCATCCTAGAGTTGAAACCTCTCCTTCTCCAATTCTCAGATGAGATGCTACTTTATCACAGGACAGTTTTAAGGCTCATGAAACTACACTTTCAGAGGGCTTCTCATTTATGTTTCAAATCTCATCAGTCATTGATGGGTGACTATCATTTAACCACTTATATCAATTATACGATCAAAGGTAAATGCCAAAGCCTAAAGGAATTCCGGGAAACAGAAACTCAAAATCATAACTTTTGAAAGTTATTTGAAGCTAGTAATTGACTATCAGATAAAGAAGCAAGGACTGTTTTGAGATATTTCACAGACCAGGACAGACCCTTTTGTGGGCCAGATGCTAATCCCAAAATTTCTATATTTAAAAAAAAAAAAAAAAAAAAAAAAGGAAAGAGGTAGTGATAACTTTCAACCAAGCTTTCTGTGTGCGGCCAAAGTCAATTTTAAAAATGCACCTTTAAAATACTAACTTAAAAATGAGACATACATGAGACACATAGCAAGCCCAAAGGTTGCAGTGGTATAAGAAATTAGGGTGGGGATTTTGAAGCACGCAAGAGAAAAAACACAGAATTCTACATTCAGAGCATTGGAAGAAGTGAAAGGAAAGCTCTCAAATAGCATATTTTAAGTCTAACCTTTTTTTTTTTTTTTTTTCCTAGTCTCCTAGTAAAGCTAAAACAGGGCTGCATTATTTCTCAACTTTTTGGTTTTGGTAAATTCAACCTTACTCTTTTTGATAGATGGAATTCAAGAACTGCTTCGACTTCTACATTTAAAACTGTAATGCCCACATACCTTTACTGCTAAAAATCAGATATGACTGAAGGAGCATTACAAAGTGCAAAGGAAAAGAGGAACATTTGTCACTTCATATATGACCATCTTGAAACAGCAACCTCCCCCAAAATTAAGAGCATGAGTAGTCATAATGACTTACGTGGCCTTATAATAGGAACTCATCAAGACAAGTCATGTTTTTGTCTTGGTAAGTAGTACTGTTAAGAAAAACAGTTTAGGAATAAAAAAGCAGGAAAAAAAAGTTAATGGTATACACTCAACACTAATAGGAAAGCTATATACTTAGTCTCTCAAACTACCTTGAGTTTGGCCGATGAGCGTGCCCATTTGTGTCTATGCCTAGCAAATGCAGGAACAGAACCACTTTTTCTTCATTTAGTGCAGAATACAACGTCTGATTATTTCTGGAAGAAGTGAAGAAGCCCTGTATGGAATAAGACATCAAGATATTAACTTGATTATAACAGAAAAAGATGACAGGCAGCCTATTAAAACTAAAATGCAGCTGTTTTCAAGTCTCAATACTAGCAGTTATTAGAGTTATGAAAGAAAAATTAATTACTTCCCGATTTAGTTTTTTTTTTTTTTTTTTTAGTTTCTTTAGACAGTGATAGAAGGTAACTGCATCCTCCCTTCTTTGCCTCATACAACAGCATGGCTATGCACCATTCCTGAGCTCCGCTTATGGCTTTCCATTTCCATTAATTTCTTGATTTAAAGCTAGAAGCAAAGATCTCAAGCACTCTTGCTTTGGAAACAGGTTCTGCAGGACTGAGGCAACAAGCTACAATCATTTATAGAAATTAAAGTGAAACAGAAGAAAACAAAACAAAAAAAAAAAACAAATAACACTATACACATGCTTTGTAAATACTGTGGACTACAGGACATATATTTGCCTTGCACATATCCCACTTAAGCATCCTGAGGCTGACACCAGGGGCATTTCTCCCGCAGGCTGAATGGGTCTTGACATGGCTATTCTGTTGGAGAGCAGCCACATGACAGCAATACAAGATGTGGACAGACAGCTATCCCAGCATCATCTCCCCAACAGCAGCACTGCCCAAGGAAACAAAGTTGAGCAGGATTCAGTTCAAAAGCAAAAAAACTGAAGCTCATATATTATATAAACCAAAGTCACTGTCCCTGGAGGAAAACCAAGCTGGTAGCAAGAGAACCACTGTCAGCTTTGTCAGGAAACCATGACAATACTTGATTCCACCTTAATAAAAGCAAATTCAAGAAAGCAAAGACTTTCTGAATACACACAAGCTGCAGGCTGACATTCACGCGCAAATGCCATCATGTTCTCAACTTCAGCTCGTCTCCAAAAAATTATGACTAAAGTCCAGAGTTATTTAAAATAAGAATAATAATAAAAAAATCTGATTTTTAATAGGTTTCAGTTTCCCACATGGGTCCACCTGTACATATTTGATTGCAGACTGAAAAAGAGCCTTCCAGAGCACACCAGTAACATTTCAAAGCAGATGAGCAGTAAATTCCTGAAATTAACACTTTCAAAAGTTTTAATGATGTTAAATGAAACGTTACGTTAAATAAAATTTAACATTCTTAAAGAAAGGTTTAGAGAAAGGTATTTTTTCCAGCAAAGACTAATTGAATGAATAAAATTTTCCAGGAGCAAAGCAAGGCCTGAAATTCTTCTTTTCCACTCAGCGGGTTCCCATGACATTCCAAAGATACCTTACTTCCCTAAGCACAAGAAACCTCTTAACCCAGAGCAGCAGAAGTCAGAACAACTTGCCTAACCTCAGACTAATTAAAAGCAAGACAACAAAAGGAAGCAGAGTGTAATATAAGATGCAGCATCTTTTCCCAGAGCAAAGAGCAAACTTTATCCCACAGAACATTTGTAGAAATGTCTACTGAAAAAAGCCAACTGGAAGTTCACTGCAAGGAGTTGTCTTAGGCTGACAAAGGTGATGACTTCGCAAGAGGACAGCAGTCGCAAGAGGACAGCAGCAAACAAGAAGGGCAATAAGCACTTACTCTTGTTGCAGTGGTTATCAGCAGTAACCTTATTTGCCTTTGTAGTATATTAAATGCATCTTTTTTTTAGTACTCATTATCTGCCAAACTTAAGACCTACTTGACACTAATTTCCAAGTTATGGCTGTATGCTAACTACAATATTTTGTCTTGACATTTTTGATTTCTCCTTTAACCCTTCTAAGTGTTCTGTTCAGTGATATTACCTCCTTTGCATACTTAAGCAAAGTGACATCAGAACAAGCTGGGGGTTGGAGTACATGATCCACATTAAGAGTCTGAAAGAACTCATTAGAAGAGAAGGCTACAGAAAGACCCAGTTGCTGTTTACAACTACCTTCCGGGAGGGTGAGGGTGTGAAAGGATGGAGACGGACTCTGCTCTTCTCAGAAGTGTCTGGAAAGAGGATGAGACGGAACAGTCAATTCAAAACATTAAAGTCCACTTAGATAAGGAAAACCATGAGTGTAATCAGATATTGGAACAGATGCCCAGAGAGGTTGCGGAGTTTTGCTGCTGGAAGAAACTCAAAGTTGACTGAGCAAAGCCTGAGCAACCTGTTCTAACTGCACCTCCTGCAGACGGTTAGACCGTATGACCTCCAGAGCTCCCATCCAAACTACATTTTTCTGTGACACTGAGGTATATTTGTGAAAAGTTTTATGAGGAGCAGATGATGCATCTCCAGAATTCCAACCAGCTTTTCACTTTTCCAGCAAATAGCAACAAATAATGCCCTGGCTACAATTGATACACAGTCTAATAAGACGTGTGATAATAAGCAAAAACTGTGATTGAATATAAACAAGTACTAATTAAAATATTATTCAAGAAGTCTGGTTACAACTCTCTAATAGTAGCACATGAAATCTTCATATCATATCCCTTCTCGGACAGGAGAAAGCAAAAGCAAAAGATAAGACTACAAAGGTCTAGCAGATACATTATTTATACCAGTGTTTGAAAAACATAAAGGCTTCATAGAAGTTTGGGGGGACCGTTTGTTCCCACTGAGAGAGTCCTCCTCAGAAACAGATTCCTTTCATAGAACCGATAAATTTGTTGACTGCATGTATGCATAAGGAGGGAGACCTCACAAACCTGCTCTTGCTATAAAGTCCTTCCACATATAAATCCAAGACAACGTAATCAAATTGGTTGATTAAAGCAGTGCAGACTGATGTGTCTGCATGCAAGGGTTTAAACAGCTATACCAATTTTTAGATGCAAACTAAAATGTACAAAGGCAGGATAAACAGATACAAACACCAGGTTTATATCAATTGAGCTTGCTCATGCACAAGGCTGCTGCACCCACTTTAATAAAAATCACTCAAGCACTGAACTGCTTGCTAGAACTATTCATGTTGAAATCCAGCTGCAGAGATAAGCATCAGGACATGACACCACGTCTGCAGATATTCAGAGCTTAACATCACTCAGTTCTCAAGTCCACTCCACACCCTGCCTAGAGGCAGAGGCTGAAGTCTTAGCAGGGCCCTTTCAGCAAAACGGGGACACCGAAGGGAAAACAAAGCACTCTAGCCAAAAAAAAAAAAAAGAGAGGAGACATGTTTGCATCCGTATGTCCATGTCCATTTAAGTCAGCAGAGGTCAGCTTTTCATGACCATAGGTTAGGATAGACACGCTTTTAAGAAATTAAATTGTGGTTTGATGTGCATTATTGACACTCTATCATTTCCAAAAGTACCTGAGTGACTAGGATATTTCAATCAGTTTGACCTAAATGTTCAGTGTTAAATATTTTGAGAAAAATAATTTAATACATCCGAAATGCATAGAAAGAAAACATTTTTTTTTTATTTGTTTGTTTGTTAATCTAGTCTTTCAGTATTTTTCTCCCTATTTTTTACCTTAGCAGAAACCCATGGAAAAGCATGGTCCAAGTTAAAGACTTGCCACATCAAGGCAAATTCTGCTCAGTCCCCCAATTATTTTGAAGGCTTGTGGCAAAACTGCTCTGTTACACCCATTTGGTTCTGGAGCTATCCCCAAACTACTACCACAGAATAAAAAATTCCACAAAGAGTTTTAGCCTATCTATAAATGAAAGAAAAAAAAAAAAAAAAAAAAAAAAGGAGAAAAAAAATCTCAGTTTGCCAGAGGAAAAAAAACGTTTGGATCAAAGTGGGGGTCACTGTCCAATAAGCATAAGAGGAACTACAAAGCATCAATAAATTTTCTTCCCTTCCTTCATGATTTATAAGCAGCCTGCTTCTGATCCATACAATATAAACTAGTTACAGAGTTCACAGATCTCTGTACCAATTGGGTAGCATTGGTTGGTTAGCATTAAAGACAGAGAAAGAGCAACTTGAGGATGCCAGAGCTCACAGCCCCAAACTTTAGGGCCCATTTTATTCCTGTCCTCTTGTTGCCCACAAGCAGCCCTCCTCCCCCTTGGGACAGACTGACTACACAGCAAAGAGACCTCAGTGCCTTTCACTTCATGGAGCAGAGGCAGAAACCTAGGGACCACCTTGCTCAAAACAGGGTCAGATGATGTGCCATTTAATATTCGAGACAAAACTCAACAAGCTAGGGAGAAATATTTTAGTCAAAGCAGATTTCAAATTCAAATTCTCGTTGTTATTGGTGTAGTTGCTGGAATTACAGCAGAGCAACCTCAGCTTCAGCCAGCTTCAAGCTTTCATGCTTCTGAAGCAATCATCGATGTGCAACAGAAGTGATGATTAGGGGAATGAAGGCTTTAGACTAGTCAGTCAAGTCCTACCTAATTGAACCTAACTCAACAGCATGAAATGTAGATAGGCAAAATATGTATTTAAAATAATGAAGATGGTTCCAAGCAGGAAGTCACCAGTAAGCATTTAATTTTAATCTGAAAGAAGAAATGCTGTGAGTGTTTTGAAGCAAAAAGGATGGCACCACCCTCAAATACTTGTGCAACTCCAATTCACAGCAGGGTGTAACTTTAAGACAGCAGTCATTCAACTAAAATTAAAAGCCTAATTTGTTTTGTATTATTCATACATATTACAACATGTAACCCGGTAAAAGTGCAAATTCAGGGAGAGGATGGCAATTAGAAAGAAATATCTTTCTACTTCCAGACTCAGAAAAATCACCTCTTTGAGAATTAGCAAACTATAATGAATCCTTCTCCACCTACATCATTCTTTAAAGCAGACCCACCCTTGGCTTGCATTAGTGTAGTCCAGAGTGCCTGTGGGAAAGTTTTATTAAATCTTATACTGCATTCAACATCATTATGAGATCCAGAAAGTAAAAACTCGCCTAACTGCTCCATTGATATAAACAGTTAAGCCAATACCCACTTACCAACATTTCATTATCCGGGTCAAGAGGGATAGCACAGCACAACACGAACACAAGCATTCACAATAATTAAAATCCAACCTACGTGCACTGGGATACAAATATGTGCAAGGAGGGAATCACAACAAATGAACAGTCAATGGACCAGCACAGACTTGAGTGACCTGAGCACAGCACTGTGTGAGGGAGTCAGGCTGCTTCAGCGCCTAAGCTGCCTGTATCACAGAACTAGTTCAGGCTCCCCTGTGTAAGTCACAGCAGATAAGAGTCAACTCCACGTATGACATCAACACTTCACAGTTGTAGTAGGTAGGATCCTGACAGAATTTAGTCAAGAAGAATATTTTCCCTTTCTTTGTCATAATCAAGACTTATTGACATATCCAGGATTTTGAAGCGCTTGCAATATTCCAAAAGGATGAGGTTCAGATTATATGCAAATTTCAGAGGAAAACATAACATTTTAAAAGTGTATTTTTTAAGATTAGTGTTGAATGACAAATACTTCCTTTAAATTTTCAGTACACTAATGATGATAGTCAATTCAAGCACTTTTTAATTATTAACCCAAACAACAGATCTTTCATAAATTTGACACGTCCTAGATCTACAGAGAAAACTGTAATTAACATCATCTTCCAATTGTTCTTTTTATGCACAGGTAGCATAAAAGGAGTCTTTACTCACCTTAACATGATCAAACACCCAACTGTCAAGCTTTGCTGCATCTTGTGCTCCAAAATCTTCACTTTCTGCTGTGTAACAAAATGTATAAACATGATTTCCACTAGCACCTGCAAAAACAATATAAATGCAAGACAACAGTAAAAAGTTTTTCTTCCTTTTCTTTTAATTGAAAAGACACAAATATTAATATCCAGGAGAAGAAACACATTGAAAATGACAATCTGAGAGAAGTTAGAGAAAAAAGAGAAGGGATTTTCCCTTAATTTAAACTACTCCATCATTTGGGTATGGAAAAGCAGATAGGAGTAGAACAAAATCCAATTAAAGCAAATAAAGCAAACAGTTTAATTTTGAAGAAAGGAGCTTCACGGGGAAACTCAGCAGAGGAAGCTAAGCATCCAGGGGCTCATTTGAGCATAAAGGGGTCATTTTAGGACATGCTGCTTCCGCTTAGCAATTACCTGACAGAAGACAGATTAGAGTATCAGAATTCCAGACTCTTAAGCTTTAGTTATTAAACTGAATTGTATTAGACAATGTCCTGCCATTATACAACACAGGTGAGGAAAGCAATAGGATCAGTGCAACTTAGCTACTCTATATCAAACCTGGAAGACAACTCAGTGCTGAAAACCAAGCAGACAAGTATATAAAGAAAAAATTCAAGGTCTATAACTTTAAAACTTGGTTTTGAAATATGAAAGGGAGAGCTACTGGCATAAAGTTCAACAGTAGGTCCACTGATCTGAAAACCTCTGGACAAGACAACTTTACTCTGGACTCACTGTAAAGACAGTGATGTAGGGAAAGGGGAAATAAAGATGAAGACCTATGAGGAACTGAACTTCTGAGATCCTGGAAAGATCTGAAATTAGGCAGGTTTAAAGAAATTCCTCAGTGAGTGTCTGAGCTGTTAAAGCTTGGAGATGCTATTTCCATTATGTCTATGCAAACTCCCAAAGGGGAAATGTTCTTCTGCGAGTGGATAGCCAGACAATCCAACCAATTTGCTCAGCGTGGCCATTATATAATGTAGTTTAGTAGACCTCGAGGGTTGCAAGTGAGCTAGCATCCCAGTTTTAGAGGGCTGTTTTTCTGAGATAATGTGCAAACCCCTGTAAGTGTATGGCAGGTATTTCTGTCCAGGAAGATGAAAGCTAACACAGATAGCTTCTCCCATGCCCCAGGAGATGCTACTGCTACTCACAACCCAGAATACTCCTTGCAGTTTCTCAGTCTGAAAGAAAGGGGAAAAAAAAAAAAAAATACTCCAAGGCATAAAGAAAAAATCATTAAGGATTTTAACTCAGCAGATGGAGAGGTTGAAGGAACAAGAAATAAGCCATGATGATCACTGCAAGAAGGACCGATGTTCGAAGAGGTTCTGCACTGCTGTTCTGCAGTGTTACAGGAAATGTCAAAAGATAACTCTTGTGGGGAGGTAACATACCAAGGGCAGAAAAAGAGAGCTAAATGAAAAGTACGCAGTAAAGGAGCACATCTACTACTTAGGGATCCCAGAGGAAAAAACATCCAATACCACATTCATATAGATGAAAGCTGTGCCTAAATGGAGCAATCGCAGGGAAGTTTTGAAGTAGTTAGCAGAGGGAAACACGAGGAAATGGGAGGAAACAGGAGGAAATGGGAGGAAAAGAAGAAACACGCAGCCTGCTCAGCCTACCACTTAAAATATTTTGTTATTTGTCTTCTGAAAGGTAGTAGACAACAGTATGCCTGATATTTCCTTTAAATCTGAGGAAAAGGGGAGGAGGCAGTAAAGAAGGGATAGGGAAACAAGGAATCCTGAAAGTTTTACCAGGTTTGGTGCTACCACTTGCACTAACAGAAATAATTGGACACCAGAAACCTCTGTTCCAGATTCTAGCTGTCCCTGCTGCAGGCTTCCACCCAGTATGTTTTCTCAGCCCCCAATATGAAGACTCAAATATTAGGATAAGAGATCAAGGTACATCTCTCTTGCAAAAAGATTATATCCTGCAGGAAACAAAGCTCTAACTCTGCTAGTGAGGCAGCTTCTGTGTCTGATGCCTTTTGTGGGTCAACAGAGCTCGGACCAGAGGGAGGGTGAGGAATCTGTGGAATTCTGCTGGACTGGCACACTGCAGGAGCAATGACCTGGAATACAGCACAGCGGGTCTGTCCGGATTCAGGTACTCAGGTGCATAGTCTCTCCAGAACAATCCTGGTGAGAGCTGAAATCTTGTCCATTTTACAGTCTCCGTGGTCTTTATAGTACCTGCTGGGGGCTCAAGCTAAGCAATGGCCCTACAGCCTTACCGCTAATTCTCCAGACAGAGAATGGGAGCTCATGGAGCACACGACAATCTGGGTGCAAAGAGTTTATATTTACCTCCCTCAGCAGAAGGAGAGCTTCAGTCTATTCACTGTGACTCTTAATGCTCTGGATTACACTCCAGCCCAGATCCATGACAAAGGAGGACAGGTCAAATCTCAACTATTAACAAGTCTAGAAGAAGACTTCAAAATCTGAAAGAGCATTCTAGAAATAAAGTACACACATTTAAGCACCTTATTTCCAGGTAACTTCAAGGGCACAAAGCTTCTCTAGGAAATGATACATATTCTAGTCCCAAAAAGTCAGGAAACAAAGTCAGAATTTGCTGGTTAGTTTTGTGTCAGTGACCATATTGAACCATTAGAAAGTGACAAAGTCTAGTTCTGAAGATACTTTAGAAATTTTCTAACAACACTAATAAACTGCACAGCCAAAAAAAAAACAAAAATAAAACAAAGAAACCTGACACATCCAGACTATTTCCATTATAGACTATAACATCCAGACTATAACCATTTCAAGTTACTTTCTCCATAAGATCCATGCCCATTTGACCAAAATGTGTGGTGAATTATATATATATAGTATAGTGTGTATATATATATATATATATTTATTTATTTCATGATGGAACAAGAACCTTAAGAACACCGACAATGACAGGAAATAAAGGATTTTTCTCTCCAAAGACCAGCAAGCATGATATAACCTTTATTCATCAGCTGAGGAAAACTGTGAAATAGTTCTGAAAATTCTGAACATTTTGGTAGGACAAAAGAAACAAAACCAAACCCCAAAGTAGTCTTGCAAACAGCTCACTGATTTGCAGTGGGGGAAGTGTGTTCCAAACACTTATTTCCATTCCTTTCTGCACTGTAAAAAAAACCCCAAAGTTTCTCTCTCTTTGAAAGATTCTATCAAGGAAAGAGTGGTTTCATTTAGTCTATATAAGGCCAAAAAGAGATTGCTTGCAGATAAAGCTTACACTGGAGAGGAAAAGGGGAAATACCTTCTCCACTCAGAGGAGTTATTCCTCCTTTCTACCATGATAAACTACAACCCTTTTTCTAAGGCAGCATCTGTTTCTCAAATACAGTACTACACTAAGTGTCTCAAGCATCGTAGCTACAGGCCATACAAAGGGAACTTCTGGGGAGAGCAAAAAAAGATTTAAAGTTCCGCTACCAGAGCCTACTCAAAACAAGCCGTATTTTTAAACACACAGGAGCTGTAGTTACTACCCTTGCACAGCCCTCCAAGGAACATCAAGGCTGCTTCCAGTCCTCTGCTTATCTTCTTACTCAAATAAGACTGGTTAAAGGACAGGGCCCCGGGAAATTCTTCAATTTGAGAAATAGTTTCCCAAGAACACATGGCTCCAAGAAATGTAAATAATCTCTACAAGGGTAGCATACTATTACCTTACCCCTCATCCCAGACAAGATTCCCAAACAGAAGCTGCCATCAGAGGTCCTGGGAAAGCATAAATTATCAAAGTTATCAGGAGGAGATGTTTTAACAGCTTATCATAAACTGTTATGACTATCAATCCAGGAATGCAAAAAAAGAGGTGAATGTGTGGGAAGTATGGGGGAGGTAGGTTAGAAGAGACTAAATTTGAGATAAAGTTGAAAAATTCTCATGAGAAAAAAATACAAAATTTTTATAAAATTAGATTCTAGTGCTCTTCTATCATTTCTGTCTAGTTTGTGAATATCAATATTTAAATACAGCAGTAGGATTTGCTCATAGTTTGTACCTCTCTCAGCTCTCCTAGCCTCACTTCGAGATTGAGGGAAATGGTGCGTGTGCCCCCATTTTTCCACCAACAAAATGAGATTAAAATTCCGAGGCTCTTTAGAAGGCTGAAACGTTGTTTAACAATCACATCATGCCCATTAGGGATCAAGTGCTCTGGGCTGACAGAGATTGGCAACACACTACCCACAAGGGGAAAGATGTCAGCTACAGAGATGATACCGAGCTTGCACAGAGCTCTGCTCTCTGCACATTAGTGATCTGAACGAATCCACGTTAAGCTACTTCTCCAGATCAGGCACATGAAATGGGACAGCTCCAGCTCCATCAACTAATTCACTTCGGCTGCATGAAAGAGAAAGAGCCCTAGCTGCACAGGGGCAAACAAGAGCTTTGATGTTCAATCACAATGAAAGGGAAAAAAAAATAGTTCCTCTCCTTTATGGGTGTGTTTTTGTTTTAGTATGTCAACAGAAATAGGTAAGGCCTAACGAACAAGTGACAGATAGGGATATCCTTCTTAAAAACTTGCTTCTGTTTCTCCACTCACTGAGGGATTCACAAACTAGAAATGAAGATCTGTGAAGACTGGTGAAAACACATTTCCACTGTGAAGGGGAAATACTTCATTCACTTCTTTTGACTCTTAAAAACTGTAAGACTCTACTATCTGATGCATATTAAAGACTCACAAAATTTAAAACTTACCTTTGGCAAACATTGGCAAAATATCTGGGCTTCCCCAGCTCCAAGTATATTTGCTCTCATTGAAAACAGAGTCAAATTGCACTGGATTCTCCTTCCAGCCTGGTAAAGAAAAACAAGAACACCCACCACGCACACACACACACACACACACACACACACAGATTTCAGTGGGGTTGACGAAACATCTCATTGACTGTTAAGACTGACAGTGCAGGCAAAACATATTAAAAGTCTCCATTATTTGACAATGGACTCCACAGTGCAGGTCTCAGTTTTACTTCAGTTTCAGCCTGTTTGCAATTAGTGCCCCATTCAGCATGAAATGGGCTGAAAACCTAAACCAATCCTATTAGGCAGGGTTTCAAAAAAAAAAAAAAGTGGCGGTTTTACCTTTTCCTAAGCTAAAATTCTTCTCAATGCTATATTCCCTGCTGTCTGACCTCTGTGCTCAGTTTTCAACATTTCAGGCAATAAATTACACTCATATATCATATTAACAGCTATGTTCCACCCTTTCACAATAAAACCTTCAAGATTTTCTATTTCCGTGACAAGGCAGTTGACAGAGATGCTCTTAACAGCCATTCCTGCCAAATCTACATTTATAGATGTGAGAATGAAGAACCGTTCGATTAGAAACATGGACAACATCAGCTAATTCCTCTCACCTCCCCTTTCCAAAAACAACTCTGCAAGTGTTTGGGCCTGGAACAGGGCAGAGCTGCGTACAAATCAGCAAGTCTGAAATGTGAGAGCTTGCTCCACATTACTCACCATCAACCACACAGCAACAGCTCACTGGATAAAACACAGAGCTGGGGCTCCGGCTTTCATTTGCTACTGATCTTCTAACTCAGCTTAACAGTGTAGTTCAGTTCAAATGCTGCAGTTCACTTCTTGTTTATGGTTATCTACAGAACCATCTCCCAGTGCGTCCCCAATCATAATTAAAAACTGCTGACGTCAGTCTAGAAGGCACCTTTGCTTTTACAGTTTAATAACACTATACTTAAATTTCACTGTGTTGCAAAACAGCAACTTATTCTAAAATAAAAGCATGTGAACCTGTTTTTTTCTCTGCTGTTAATAATCACTGTTAACAATATCCCTCCAGAAGAAGCTTATGTTTTCCCTATAATCTTAGTATATAAACAATTATGTCAGTATTTAGCAATCATTTAGAAACCTACTGCACCACTAAAACACATTATTTTGGAGGATAATATTGAAAGCTTTATAACAAGCATACCTTTAGCAACTGCACTGACATCTTCATAAAATCCAGCTATAAGTGCAACATGGCCCGGTCTAGACTCGGTTGGAACACGGGTGTGAGAGATTCCCCAGCTACCGTTATTCTCTAGAATACTCCTGAAAACAGGATAAAAAAGTCATTAGTGTTCAACACACCATTGTACTTAAGAGTGACAGGTGCTAGGCAAGAAATGAAATGAAAAAAAAGCCCCAATTTAAACAAAATTTTCCCTGCAGCTTGCTCTGCAGCAACACAAACAGAACATTGACCTGCAAGTTGTTCAAAATTGTAGATCATCAAATCAAATGACAGAAATCATTACTACTGGGGGCCACCAGCACTTCAAAAAGGCAAGTTTAGCCAGAATTAGAATTAATGTTATTTTTTGGCTCTTTTCTAATACAGTTTACTTTTCTGCCACCACCAGACTATTGCTGTCTGGTATAGTGCTTTCTTTGTTCCTTCCATTACGACTGAAAATGTCTAGATTCAACCCCCCCATTATTCATTAAATATGTTCAATTATAATTAGCTCTTGTAACCACGTCTGTCTTCTTTATCTGTGCTGAATCTTGGAAGCCAGCATCAAGAGGATTTAGAAACAAAGGAAAACCTAAGGTGCAAATCATTTGAAAAACATGGCCAAATTCAGGCAAGCCCTGTATTTTACGCCATTTCACCAAAGTGAGAGAGGATACATTCCCATTAAATGTATGGAAGTGTTAGCTGTCTAAATAGCACGCACACACAGAACAGTAATTGATAAAAAGATGAGAAAACGGAGGACAAAAGGCCAAGCACAAGAGAGAGCCTTACAAGCTATTCCTGTCTGCTGGAGACACGAACAGCTGGAGTCTGTCGGAGAGCGAGCAGTGAGCATAACCATGCACTGCTTTCTTGTCTCCATCTTCTGGAAGAAGTACTCATTGCGCCCCATCTGGGCAAGGTAAAATAAACGGGACGCACCTCACACTAATGTTCAAGATGTAAAAGAGGAAAATAAAAGGAAAAAGATAAAAAAGGAAAAGTTTCTGAGCTTTATTGTTCAAAATATAAGTTATAGAATTTGCTGTTTTTATTGCATGTGTTCACAGCCCATCAGTAGATTGAGTTCATGTTTTGAAACCTATTACTTTTAACAGAGAACACTGACCTTATTCAACTGTTAATTGAAAGATCTGTGCACTCTGTTTCAAATCTATTTCTCAGTAATGAAACAAGAGTCAAAGCAATCTAAAAGACTAGGATTCACACTGAGCTCACCGGATTTGGGGTTTGTGTTTGTTTATTTGTTTTAAACTCATCTCACATTTTCAGGCCTATTTCAAACATATAACCCAAATATTACAGTGCAGAATGAAAAAGATGATACAATGCTCTGTTATACTCCTAGCTCACAGTCCACTATGTTTTAAGACAAGTTATAATTAAAATGAATATTACTTTGAAAAAGGATTTCAGTATCAGATAAAGAGGTTTCTTAACTTTTGTTTTTCCTCCTCTCTATTAGAGACTGTTTGAAACACTGCACTAGCTTTAGTGGAAAACTACGACAATAAAAATGTTTTGGTCCTACTCGCATTTTGCGGTGACAACAGATAAGAAACTGATTTTATTAAGTTGAAGGGTAATCCTCTGCCTTTGCT
This sequence comes from Nothocercus julius, assembly GCA_013398735.1. NCBI lineage: Eukaryota > Metazoa > Chordata > Aves > Tinamiformes > Tinamidae > Nothocercus > Nothocercus julius. The sequence continues at coordinate 1,085,958 of VZSV01000064.1, read as the reverse complement.
TTTGAGGTCCTCTATCACAGAATCTGAACAAGTCAGGTAGAAAACACATAGCTAGAGCGGCATTTACCTTTTCAAAACTCATTTAGTCATGTAAAATTATGTCAAAACCCTTTACTTAAGAGAATCTTTTTAAAAATTACCTTCCTTGATAGCAGAGACAGCAACCTATACTTACAACGGTCATGACACAATAATACAACTGAAACATGCCAAGCAAGGGAAAAAAAGTCTTCCCATAGTTCTCAACACACCAGCAATGCAGTTCAGAAGACGCTGCCCAGGGTTCCTTGCAGCTTTCTCAGCACTGCTGAAAGTGCTGATTTTTGAAGGAATTTTGTAGGTGAAAAGACCACACAGCTGGCACACCTCAAGTCAGCAATCTGCCCCAAGCATAATGGATTATATTTATTATTAATCTTACGTATCTACTAAAAAACTCGCTTCCATTTTCCAGCATGTTAGGACAAGAATGGCCCTTGCTCATGTAGTGATAATCTTTCCTCATTAACAGAACAGTGCTTCCCAAATGTTCCACCCAGATGAGAAGTCATCTGGCTGTTCTGCTGCCTCCTGCTATAAAGTAAGGGACTGAACACTTGACCCTTTGGAACGAAGGTACAAAAATGAGCTTTTATGCAAAATTGCTTGTATTTTGGGCTGTCTCAAAATGGGCAAAGAGACAGCAGTAACCTGGAGGAATGAAAACAAAAGCACAGTTCCAGCCACCAGCGTCTGACCCTGTTGGCCTGCTCTGTAAGATGAACTCACAGAAGCTGGGCAGCTCGCGGCCCTGTGGACACAACGTGGAGATGAGCCAGCTCCAGCAGTACGGCAGAACGGAAGAGACCCCCGGGGACCACCCGGCCCTGCACCTTTCAGAAGGCAGAGCTCGCTCTGTGCTTTCCTTTCATGCTCTTACACACACACACACACACACGCGAATTTACGGGCAGTGTGACACACACAGGTGCCACTGCACACTTCCCTGGCAGGCTATTCCATGCACTGACCCAGCTGTAAGGCCGTTCTTCCCCTCCAGTCCCCCATGTATTCGTTGCAGGTGCCAGTGTTTCAATTTCATGATTTTGGAAAACAAAAGTCTGCTGTAACTCCACAAACAACATAATGAAAAGACAGCAGAACTACAAAGTTCCCAGCTCTAGGGCTTGTACGGAAAGTCGATGCACGGTTTGCCTTTTTATTTTTAGATAGGTGTGGTATTACCAAACTGCTGAATCTGAGGAAGTTCAAGATACATTTTTAAGAGCAAATTATCCAGTATAACTCTTCCCTAGTTGTTATTCATCACTCCTCCTAGGGATGGGGCATTACAGCACTCCCAGCTTGCTGACCACACAAAAGACCAACACTTCCACCAATTTAAAAAAAAAAAAAAAAAAAAAACCTGCTCTGGAGAATCCATGAAGTCCCCTGCCAAAAGAAGCCATGGAAAACTCACGTTGACGTGGCAGCAGCTGCAAGTGGCATCTAGCACCTTACAGAAACACTGCAACGCAGCAAGAGCAGCTACAAGTCATCTTACGTATGCGCACAAGTGCTGCAGCATGTAAGACTTTCCTCGTGTTCCCACAGCAGACTGGAAATGCTGTAACAGCTCCAGACAAATGATTACTTGGATTTGTTCTGATATTCAAGCTAAATCAATACTATTATGCAAGAGTGGGCTTATTTAATTTTGTTCACTTCTTTTAGTCTAGGAAATTACTTGACTTACAAATATTTGCTCTGATAAAGAAAACAAGGAAGCCTGGGGAACACAAACTTCAAGCACTCCTCTGTGGTGCATTAGCTTATCACAACCTTAAGCCAGACGACATTATTGCACAGAGAGAGACGCCAGCAACAGCACAAGGGAGGCAGCGGGTCCCGCTCCCAGGAAAGGCGGAACAAATGGCAAGTGGCAACGTGTTGTTAGATCTACCAGGCCCTTCTTTTTTAATCACTCCTCCAAAAAGCCTCACCAGCAGCTTAGAAGATAACCATGCTAAGGAACAACAAGGGCTAAAGCATTTTCAGATGGACTTACCTCAGGAAAGGTGCTCGAGGAGCACCGCTGCTGTCCAGTTCAAACAGGGCATCTGCCCGCAGGCCATCGGCGACAAAGAGCACGAGACGCTTTGCGGGAGGGGGCAGCGGCGCCTGCTGGGGAGTCATACCGTGAACCAGAGGGGAGGTGAAGTAGATGTCAAAAATGGAGGCCAGGAAGACACAGTGCACAAGGAGCCCAGCGAGGACGAACGCGGCTGTGCCCATGGCGACAGGGGCCTTGTGAGGCAGAGCTCCACACTAAGAGGCAGCGAGAAAGAGAAAATAATCAGGCGAGACTTGTATTTATTTGATTTGTCATAAAACAGGGGTACCATAGCTAGAGACATTATCCAGTTCCCTAATCGAGCTCTATTTAGGATTTTTTCTCTCAGAAATTCTGTTTTGGGTCAGAAGTGCATCGCAGATTCAGACTTGCAGATAGTCATCATGTCTCACCATCTCATCTACGGTGTTCAGCGGGATATCAGATGACTCCATAAGACCGTAAATTAAGCCAGATTCTCTGGCATTCAGCACTTCCACGCTTTTACTTCAGTGACACAAGACTGAGACAACACAGAGCCCGTATGGACTACCTTGACCGGGCTGACTGCGACACAGTGGTGACGTCTGCTTGGGTAGATACAAATGAAAGACAGCTAAGGAAACGGCAAAGGATCCCTACAAGGAATCCAAGGCAGTTTTTTTTTTTTGCAGATTCACTTCACTATCAGTTCTGAACTTGTTATACAGCATCTAAAAAACAAAACAGAACAAGAGGCCCCATTTGCAGAACCCTATCACACCAGGAGACATAAGCGCAACAGCTGAACACTGATCCAGGCGGATCATGGTATTTGCTTTGCACCCTTTCAGCCTCTGAGGTCAGCCTAGGGCTAGAAGGATGCAGAAGGAATAGGTAAAATGGAAACACACACCTGCTCACTCAAGGCCTTGTCTGAAGCCCACTGAAGTCAATGCAAGCACAAATATTGACTGAAATAAATTTGGGATCTTAGCCTGAATGAGGCTTGGCTCAGCGCAGTACTATTGAATTTGACCACTGCCAACTTCCTTATTTAAATATAGGCTGATTACTCATCTGCCTTACCCAACTAGCATCTCCATTCACTGATTTTGAAACAGAGATGTTCCAAGTAGCCTGAAAGAGTCAGCTCTTCCAGAGCCTATGCCTCCCCCTTGAAGAAACTGTCCATTGCAGAAACTAGTTAGTGCTTCCAAATGACAACATTTCCTATTATTTACAGAACTTCAGCATTCAGAAATACTGACGCCGACGGATACGGCCAGTCACCACAGGGCAAAATTATTCTTCTCAAGCACAGAAAAAGTTTTATCACTGCATAATTTTAACTCTGACCAAAACTCAGAAATTATTATATAAGAAAGCAGCTATATACACCACTACTTATTAATCAAAAGAAAATTCAGCTCTACACGTAATTTAACCATAACTTGCCTTTTCATTCATTTTTCCTATTGAAATACAGGTGCAATCATCTCTACCTCTATCAAAAACATTAATATAGTAAAAATTTCTCATTTTAGAGACAGAGGGGAAAAAACAGGTAGCAATCAAAACTGAGATAAAAATAATATTGGAAGAGAGACATCTAGTGGTCACAGTTAAGGGATTAAAATGTTTCATTAAGCAGGAACTTGCATGTCCCAAAAGTGAGACTTCAAATCTTTGTAAATACCAGTTTCTTCATTTTTTAAGCACTTGAGCTTTTTTATTTTTAAGCTCTCAGATTTTGTTCATGAAAATAAAATACATGCAACCACAGCCAGATGCAGAAAAACCATCAGGTTGAACACAAAACCTTATTCTACTCAGTCTTATTCTCCATCAGACTTTTTCTGTGGTTGTGGGTTTTTTTTGTTTTTTTTTTTTTTTAAATAAGAGACCCAGAAGTACTCACGCTTTACACTGAGGTATCTAAATATCCTACTAAACAAAGCAGCTACTTTAATCAGATACTTACTGGTGTATATTCCCAGTGCTACAACACTAAAAGCTTAACACATTCTAAATTCTTCTAATTAAAGTATTAGTAAGCTAATCTGTTTTCAGCGTTAGAGAGCTCTCTTGGCTTTAACTCCCCAAGCCTGAGCCTAAGGAGCGCAGGGAGCACGGCAACGTAATTCAAGTCTAATACTGTCTCATCTTGATGATAGAGATCTACAGAACTAATTCAGGAAAGAAAATTCTTTCGCAACTACAGTTTAATTATCTTACACTGAACTATTCCTCTAGGCAAAACGTATCCAGCTGCCCATCACTATGAGAATATTTCAGTACAGCCAGTTCTCAATCCACCTGCTTCTGCCATGTCCTCCATAGCTGCTTTTTCCACCTCTAGCTTAACTTCACTACTTTAGCATGCAATATTATACATGGTGACATAATATCGTCAACAGCACAATATTATGGGTGTCTCCCGTCACACTCAAATTCTTTCCCAATGCAATGAGCTAAACTGGAAATTTCTTAAGCAAATACCCAATTGCATTTGAGCAGAACACAAGGGTTCCACTTTGGCCCCTTTCCAAAAAATAGTCTTGCTTCCAAACAAGCAAGCGTCGCCTTAGGTTTTGCAAATCAGCACACTTCTGTGGTTAGAAAAACCTCTAGCTCAGTGAACAACATGTAAGAACAGTCAACAGCAAGTTCTTCTGGAGCTCCTACACCTTTTCACGCTACTGAAGCTACAACTGCATTGGGTTCTTCCCAGCCTAAAGTACCTACTCTTCTGTTGTAACAGCCAACCTATAAAAGAACATATACTCTTCCAACAAGAAAAAGTGCTGCAGAATAATAACCAACATTTCCAGTAAATTGTGATTTTCAAAGAAAAGGGAAGCTAAATCACTTCCTGGATTTCTCTGAGACCCACCCATGGGTGACCAACACCCCAAAGCAGGCTTTTTTTTGATAAAACTTTCTCCAGGTCTATTAAGATCCCCCTGCCAGCTCCTCTCAACACACACTATTACTCAGAGCACACCCTTGTTTCTTCTCAGCCCGTAACATCAAGCCATTTGACTCCAAGGAAGGGTAAAAGAACAGTAAATGGGCATATGGATGAGAGCTCTTGTAGAGAGCTGGTAACTGGCAGTTGGATACTAAAGCTTTTTTCATCTTCAAACATTTATCTATATACCCATGCTATGACTGCAAAGGCTTCTGCTTCAAAACTCTTAATAATAGCCACCAAAGAAGTTCTTTAAGCAAGCAAACCCTTTCAGTAGTGCTTCACCAGGGCAACAGCTCTTGAAACAATTCAGCATTAAGCACCATTCAGGTATCCACTTAAAGCTGGCAACTTCAAAGACATTTCTAAGCACAGCCATGGAACTTCTCTAACCAAGTGTTTTCTTACAACTAAACAAGGTGAGCGGTGGATCAGACAAAGCCAAGCAATGAAATGGTATCAGAAAGGTCTGTGCCCACTAGACCTCTCAAAAGTAGAGAGGATGTTCAGAGGCATGTGAAGGACTTACTTAGGTTTCTAAATGCAAAGGGAGATAAGTCACCCTTACTACCCATGAAGGGAAAATACCAGTTTGTCTAAAAGGTATGATAACAAAGAAGAAAATGATCAAGCTAATTTCCTAGAAGGAAAACTTGACTGTAAGACAGTCAAATGGGTCCCATAGGAACATCATCAGCCAAGGACACGACATATGCCCAGTTTGGGCAGACCTGCCTTGCAGAGGAAATGGTAACCAAGATAACGCACTTCACAAGTCACTGTAATATCAATTGTGTTACCAGGGGCTTAAAGAACACCTATGCTTGGAAATAAGACAGGAATGGAACCAAATGAACCAAATTCAGACAGGAATGGAGTAAAACGCTCACTACTGAAGGAATACCCTCACTCTGAGCTTATGTACTATGGTCTAAGACAGACACGGGTGGTTGAACAACAGGCACAAACCAGTTCCGATGAACAAACCAGTTTCCATTTTTGAAAGAAAGCTTGTTCATCTTATTGATCTGTTGTGCAAAACAGGTCCCAGGTGGTATTAGTTCATTCCCTGGCTGAATCACTACCAGCTAAGACTTCAAAAGAGTTCTTTTAACAATAAAAGGCAGCGAGTCAGTCAAAGTCACAGCAGCCCAAATGGAGTGCCAGAGCTGTCATTCAGACACTCCTTCAGTTTGCATTTGTCCAGCTGAGAAAATGAATGTTCACCCCTGCCAAGAGCAGTCACCCCAACTACAGTCAAGGTTAATAACTACCAAACTGTGACTAAGACAAACCACTAGTACTTCATTGCCAATATCATTTTTAATTGAGAACGTTGAGGATTTGAGGCATTCTGCAAACTGGGGACCCCTTTCCCAAATCTTTTTTCTGAATACAAATCCTTTTCCTGAATTAGCAAAGCCAAAGTCACTTGAATTTACATTTGCAGGTATTAAAGTTTTAAAGTCGAGGATGGATTATGACCTTCCACTGTGTTGTGGAATGCTGTAATTAATCAATGTGATTCCATTTATTTGATATAAATGGGGATCGGCCCAAGGCAACAGAAAAAAGAGAACAGACCTCTCAGATCAGCCATCCACCCCCCAGCACACTGCTATTAAAAATTTGATTTATTGTGGATCACTGAACCACAGGCCATCAGTGAAGAAGTGGGGGCAACAGATGGAGTGACCTCCAGGATTTCTGAATGCACCTTCACAGAACAGGAGGCTTAATGCTAAGCGATGACTCTGCTGTGTAAGTGCAATTACGAGCACCTGTAGCACTACCAGAGGGATGACTCTCTGACCTCAAATATGGATTCAGTCCATGTAGGGATCTCCTCTAGTGCACTTTACTGTGCAAGAAAACATTGTTAGGGATACTTACCTCCAAGCAGCACAAAAGCATCACTTCATCTGTCTTCTTCAAGATACAGTGCAAGATCCTGGACTTGGAAATGTCTATGGAGGGATCCCACTCAATTGTCAACGCAGCCTTGACAATACTAAAGCAGGAACTGGTTGACAGCAGCAGCAAGTTTGAAAATGGGCCTCTTCAGAGCACTGAGCAGTATGGAGATCTCTTCCATCCTCTCTTCTCTCACTTTATGTTTTTGCACCACCACTTCACAGGGTGCTTCAAAAGCAAGCCTCAACCTGAAGGCCCACAGTATGAACCAGAGACTGAACAGGATCTCACGAGTGCCACAACAGGGCCATCAGCATCAGGAGGAGCTGTGGATGGAAGCGTGGGTGCCAAACTCCTACATGCCTGCCAGCCCTCTGGCTGGGAAGAGCAGGGAACAGCTAACCCAGAACAGCTGCGGTACTCACCCATCCCTCAAGCCTGCATTGCGTACGAGGTACAGGAAACGCTTCCCAGGAACAAGCATCTTCCCTAGCAGAGAACACATTTATCTATGTATTTCGTCATAACAAGGTTCACATGAGATACAGAAATGAAATCCAGCCTCTGTGCCCTCATGGGTGTAAGCAAGAGCAGAAAAGAAATACATTAAACACACCTTTTCATTTTGGGGGACAAGAAACTAGGCCTAAGAGTTTATTACTAGCACAAAAATGTCTCTGAGCTCAAGCACCGTGTCTTCCAAAGAGTGGACAGAAGCTGCCACAAGAAGATGAGGAAACAGTTCTGTCTCTTTCCATCAAGTAAACTAAAGGTGAGATCTCCTTCTCCAGAGATCTTCAAAAGATCTTCGCCTGGATGCCACCGTGTGTCGCGGGCTCTGGGAGTCCCTGCTGGAGCAGGGGGTTGGGCTACATGATCTCTAGAGGGCCTTCCAACCTCAACCATTCTGTGATTCTGTGCCACCTCTGCAGTTTTACATCCTCTGATGCCTTCTCAGATACTCCTACATTAAGTTTCTTAGTGAGCTGCCTCCCACCATCTTTATTTTGTCAAAACAAGACATGGATTTTCCCCAAATCCTGACTGCATCATTCTATATGATGTTAGCTACTGTTGATCACATACCAGCAGGACAGTACACAACTCCTGTTCTTAGAGATCACGGGCTGCAGCACTTTCCCCTCATGTTCACTGTCACGTGCTGTTTCTCACCGTCCATCCCAACATTGGACTTGTTACAATACAGCTCAGACAACTCACCTCCTTTAGAGAGGCATCCCTCGTAGCAAACAATTCATCAAGTTAAGGTTTACTCTTTTCTCTCCATATTTTTTCTGCTTCTCCCATCATCTCCTGAACTAAATATAGAGCCAGTAAGGATATCATCCAAACCCTAATATATCTGAATTTAGTTTATCCTGGTAAGGCATCTTCTGTTTTAATAATGTGGAGCCAACCATACAAACCTGGTGTTGATTCTTAAATAAAGATCCTTTTCAGAGCTCTTAAAATAAAAGTATTAAAGAGCCACTAAGCGATGACTGCTTATTAAATATGAGTCCTCCACACAAATGGAACAAATAGAAAATTAACACTGTCATGGCTATTCTACCAGCACGTTTATAATTTCTTACTTCAACAAACCTTCTTTTCTGCTCTATGTGAACAGAGAAAAGAATGTACAGAGGCACAGGGAGAACAGGCAGAAAAAGCAGGCGCCTTTCTTAAAGTCTAGGTGATTGACAAGAGGAATTAAAAATAAAAATAAAGGAAGGACCTTCTGATCATAATTAGTTATTTTTCCAGAATAAAGTGATCTCAACAGATTGAAGATCTGAAGATTGAGGTCTTTTATTTATTTATTTATTTTTAAAAAGGATCTTCAGAGACAAAATTCACTCATCTGCTATCTACTAGGAACCGAAAACTTCCCCTCTCTTTGTACTCACAGGTATTAAAACCATAGGAAGAAATCCAATAGCAGCAAGTTCCTCCCCAGCAATCATGTAAGTGCGTGCAGGACCTAAACAGAGACTGTGTGGCCTGGGCCTGTGGCAAGGAATGGGGCCGGGAAAGCCGCAGGGAGCCACCCCTGCCCAACAAGCAAAGGCTGGAGTCCAGGGGCTCCTTTCACATTAGCTCTTTCTTCTTTTCATGTTGATATTTAGCTTCACAACAAGATTTCAAGATTTCCCTTTTTTTTTTTTTTTTTTTAAAAAGGACCGTGCTCCACTAAACATCAAGTCCGTAAAGATGAAGAAAATCCTTTGGCAATGCATTTTCTATAAGTATCAATGGCCTTGATAAGCGTCTTTCACAGAAAAATACAAGACAGGAACGTCTATTATTTTTCTGCCTGACAAATGCATTTTTCAGCTAAACAGTGTTGTGCATTATTTAATTTAAGCTGTCAAAACAGCGACTGTACAATTTGTCCATACATAAAAATGATCTTTTTGCTTAGAGCAAAGGAGCAAAATTGAAGTTTTCTGGTGGAAGTGACAGTATTTTTCATGGTATGGCAGCTATATATCATCTAAACTGGCACTGACAGGCCTCACCCTACTGTTTTATTAATTTAAAACTTTAAAAAGAAATTATATTAGTCAAGAAATGTAATCAGTGATGGTTGCTGTCAAAAGCAGGCACCTACTGACTGTGTGTGTTAATACAACAGACTCAGCAGCCAGCCCCAGAGCAGTCCTCACATGTATCCTTGTGCAACGCTCAAGCACACGAAGCTGCAACTCAACTCTCCATCTTTGCCTCACAACATATAATCATACAGTTAATAAAAGTGGAATAATGATCAAGGCCCTTTTCATCCTTTCCAAAATTTCATTTTCTTTCCCCATTGAGGCACAATACGCTGTGCCAGACAATGAAAGTGAAGCACCAAAAGTTCCACAGGAATTTAAGGAAAAATTTCCTGACAGTGAGGGTGACAGAGCCCTGGCACAGGCTGCCCAGAGAGGCTGTGCAGTCTCCTTGTCTGGAGATCTTCCCAACCCGCTTGGACACAGTCCTGAGCCACCTGCTCTAGGTGACCCTGCATGTGCAGGGGGGTTGGACTAGATGATCTTAGAGGTCCCTTCCAACCTTAAGGATTCTATGGTTCCATGATTCTATGAAACTGCAGCTACAGTATTTCCAATTGCTCTTGCGCTCAAGTGGCTTTTGTAATTCAAACCGTCTGTTTGACATTATTTATGTTCAACATCCTCACTGAGCATTTTTGTGGATACAATAACAAACGACATCTGCTTTAAATTTTAAATGTGGTTCACTAAAGCACATCCAAACCTGAGGCAAACAGTTCAGAGAAAATTAAATACTCTTTTTAACGCTGCTTCATAATCAAGATTACTCTGCACAGAAACGCCTCCTTCGCCAAAACTTTCAAAGAAGAATTCTGATTATGGCCCAAAAGGCAGAACAACAGATAAAGTAACAAATGTCATAATCTTGGATTTATCAACAAGTCACCTAAACGCAAGCACAAGCAATTTTCTCCAAATCAGCCTGTATACGTGGGAAATAGTATCCACAAATCTCCCAGAAACAGGAATGTACTCAAGGACCATGCTAACAACAGAGAAAAGAAATGCAAGGGGGTTTCTGAACATTGACAACTGCTTTCACGTACACACACACACACAAAAGCAGAATCCTTCAGCCGTCCTTCTTATCCTGTAGTAACACTTGCCAGCCAAGTGGACAAATCTAGGAGTAGAAACTCAGCATCACACCTGCTGAGCATGCAGGCAGTTAAAAGTTCAGATCTTAGGAAAGCAGAAACCTGTGGCAACGAATGCTGCGTTTTGCCTGCAAATCAGCCAGCTCCTCAGGCTAGGGCACTTTGTGGGGCCTCAGCCTGTTCTGCAGAAGGGTTCACTACTGCTGGCTATTTCTTGCCTTCTCCGCTCTCCCCCATCAACTTGTCTTCCTCAAGCACCACGCTGCTTCTACAGCTCAACGTCCTATTTTCATCTGTTTGGAGTGTCTGTTTAACTCTTTCTCCTGCAAAACACCCTTGTGCTTCTTTGTGTAGCTTCTCTTTTTCTCAACAGAATTAGTATTGTCATTGGTTTCTTTTGTCCTGTTTGAGGGCATGTTTTTTTTTTTTTTTTTTAAAAAACAGTAACATGGAATACTTGGGGGGCAAGAATATCAGTGTCCAACGGAGCCTAATACACTTGCTTCCACACCTACTGGGGCCAAGGATTAACAAGCACTTAGGAGAATACAGCAGCCTGGCTGTCTCACTGGCGTTCGAGCCGACCATCCAGGGCTCAAAACCAAGAGACTGGTTTTGGTGCAAAAAAAAAAAAACAAAAAAAAAAAACAACATTTTTCAAGATGCGCACTACGCAACAAAGCACGCACAGCAGCAGAAACAGCATAGTTCCTACCCTTAGCAATAACAGGGAAGAGCTTGTCCCTGCTCCAAGTTATACAGTATGTACAGAAGTGCACAGAAAAAGGACGGTAAAAAGAATACACTTCAACTGTGTTAACTTTTGCAAAACCCAACTTACAATTTATTCTGTATGCGTAGAAAAGAACTTGGATAAAAAATATAGTGCTTAAAGAATGTCCCTTCAGCAGTAGTAGGAGAGAGAAAGGCATTGAAGAAAAAAAAAAAAAAGAAAAAAAGTTGCCATACAAGTTTTGTCATAAGTTAAGTCATATTTCCTAACTGACATCAATTGTTACCAAAAAACAAAAAATGAGTCTAGTAGTATGAAGGCACCTATCTACTGAATCTTGTATATAAGCCTCTGAAGGCCGACTTTGCAATATTTTCAGGCTCAAAGAAAGAGAAAAGAATTCCAGGAAGACCTTCTAAACATCTATTTAAAAATATTTTAAAAAACACTAAAGAAATACACAAGTCAGATAATCAATTCAAGGCTTCTCATTCTTAAAAAATATATATATTTTAAAAGAAAAAGGGCTTATGGGTGCAAAAACCAAACAAACAAAAAAAGGGCTTATGGGTGCATAAAATGACTCCTTTAACCAATCATGCTACTCAGCTGAAACTTTTCACCTACAAAACTTAACATTAACTAAGTCACTTCTATATCAACCTTGCTGTAAACTGATTTTTTCTCACTGAGAAAAATGGAACAGGCTGCCCAGAGAGGCTGTGGAGTCTCCTTCTCTGGAGATCTTCAAAACCTGCCTGGAAGCCACGCTGTGCCCCGTGCTCTGGGTGTCCCTGCTGGAGCAGGGGAGTTGGACTAGATGATCTCTGGAGGTCCTTTCCAACCTCAACCACTCTGTGATTCTGTGAGCAAAAACCCATTTAAAGCCTGAGGTAAACACATCCCTCCTTTTTATTTTTTTAATAAGTAATATAAACTACCTTGGGATTTTTTTTTAATAATAAAAATTATACTACACATTTTACTAATAGACAGGCATGTCAAAAGAGTAAGCAGTTATTATTAAACAGGAGAAACAGTGATCAATGTCCCGATGAAATATTTTTACAATGTGTAACCGAAGGCACGAGCTTTTTCCATGCCCAGCAGCTGGTTGCTCTCCAAGGTGCTAGCACATTCCCATGTGAAAGGGAGCATCCATGTCACAGGAAAACAAGTCATGCTTCCCTGCGTGACCTGATCACATTCAGCACTTACTCTCTTTGGTACTTCCGAAAGGGAAATTCCCCATCCATTACCTTACCTGTCTTTCTAAGTCCTAAGCTAATATTCCCAAGGATCTTGCCTCTGCTCCAACTGCACTTGGGCCCCATTGCACACCCTGGTCACTAGGAAATGCCATCTTAAGAACAGATGTGTTTAGTCAGTGGGTTTATCATAAAGAAACTAGTACATGGAAAAAAAATATCTCTGACTTCTGCACACATCAGAGAAGCAAAATATTCAAGAAACTCCAATAACTAATTTGAAAAATACAGAAAAAAAAAAAACCGCTGTTCAAAAAACAAACACTAAAAGGCTAGAATGTATCAACTTCAAGAGAGCATTCAAATTCTTCACTAGTAGCATAAGTTTCTATGTTATTTGATTGAAAACACTTTGAAGTTTATTAAACAGCTTTCACGGAAAGAAATGACCTCCTCTTTCTATACCTCTTCCTCTACTAGGCATAGTTATAGAGTGCTAAAATAGAAAGCATTTTCCCAAGTGCACACAAGACAAGAACTGAAATACCAGTCATCACAGCCTGAGATGAAGTCTAAGAAAGAACTTTGGAACAAAGTTCTCCTTTTGCCCCTACAGCAGTCTCTGCTAAGTCAGTAATTAAAATGATCATTTATGATATGTAAAATTGTAAATGCCCTCTGTTGAAACACCATGAGATTTTTGAAAGACTGGAACACCTCGTTTGTACGCAACAGACATTTGTTTTCCAGCTGTTGACTGACTCCAGTACACATACAGCCAGGAAGTAAAAGGATTCCTGGAGACAACCGCGGCACTGCTGATTTAAAAGGAAAGCTCTCCACCTCTCAAAAATTCTCCTTGGGAATCTATGACAAGAGCTGTATGCAGAAGACAGCTCAGAGAACAAGGCAAGAGCAGCTGGACAGAGACCCAGAGGCTTGGAAATGCGGATGGGTAACATCTCTCCAGTTGTTATTACACTTCTTCACTGGGGAAAGGGACAGTTATTTGCAGTTTCCTAATATCTGCTACCAGAATGGGGGAGTCCTACAACACCAGTAAGTAGGAGATTACAAACAGCAAGCAGTTAATGGTTATTTGAACAGTTAACGGTTATTTTAATTACTTTTTTTTCTCAAAATATTTAGGACCAGAAAGGCAAAAAAATTTGCTCAGGCTACACTACAGAAATAGCCAACACGGTTAGAAGAATAAGAGGTCCTCACAGTCAAAAACACTTCAGGAAATACTAAGCCAGTACTGCTGCAGAAAGCCCTCTTCGGCTCCCAGCCATTTCTCCCCATGCCAAACCTGTGGACCAGCACAGTTATCAGCACAACCACGGAGACCAGAAAAGTCTCTAACTGGAAATAACCTCGAGAAAAAAGGAGGAGGAGGGAAGGAGAGAACTTTGTTGCAGCTCAGCTGCCCAATTTAACTCACAGCATAAGCCCTCACTTCGCCCCAAGGACAGGGCTGCATCTCCTCCCAACAAGGGCGCTAACCCAACACGTGCTCAGGCCCCTGTATCGTTCTCCGATCGAGGCTGCACGCCACGCTATTTGTGCCCCAACTATTAACACCCTCATCTTTATTGCATGACCTTCTGCAAAGACTGGCTCAAATACCGTGTTTCCTCTTATATCCGAATGCCTAAAGACTAGCAGGCTGCATAAGGAAACACGGAGGAGGGAGGCAGGGCAGGCAGCCTTCAGCGAGACAGCGAAGCGGTGCGGAGCCAGCAGGGTGACAGCTCTGACCGCAAGCCAGGACATCCATCTCGAGCAACAGGAACAAAGAGGACCTTTCCAGTGTCAAGTCTTGCTCACCTTCCTCCCCAAAGAGTTTCAGTAAAGACACATTAAAGAATTCACATAATCCACATTTCCTGAAACCGCACTTGTCTTCCAAGCGCTTCCAAATGAGTGCCTGGTGTCTAGTGTCTGTCATTCTGTTTGTTCCCTCAATTAAGGTTCCTCACTCAACAATAATTCTTCTTTTTTTTTCCCCTGTTCATCCTCCCAAAAATATAATGCTCATTTCATGAAACTTCAACAAAGTTCCATTTCCAATTTTCTAAAAATCTCTTCTCAACTTGTTTCTTCTCAGTATTTCTGACATCTTCTAAATATCCACACTTCACCTTAACGCTTCAGAACAACTGTTTTATAGGTAGAAAACTGATCAGACCTTGCCCTCCCACCATAGGGGACCCATTTCTGGTTTTGTTCCCCCACCACCCCATTCAGGGCCTCATCTGACTTGGGGGAGAGAGGGTGAGGGGGGTGATTCCATTTTCAGCGTGGCTGAAAGTATTTCCAAGAGACCCTTCTCACTTCTGTGTTACCTTTATTTCAGATCCCAACTTCACAAACACTTTTATAAAGGGGAATATTTTTAACTCTTTTAGGTGAGCGAGGAAAATTGCCTTTACCGTAATGCCAGGTTCAAGCCTGCAGACGTAAGCCTGCCTTTTAGGAGCAGAATTGACGGTTTTAACGGCCAAACAGCCTTAAAACACACGTAAACACCACAGTTGGCCACCAGAGTCTGCTACAGGACCGCAGGAAGTTTTTCTTCCCTCTGAAGCGTGCAAGTAGAGGGGGGAAAAAGAGGACCAGCAACCAGCTTAGACATCAATACTATCTTTATATATATATATATATATATATATAAAA
>VZSV01000064.1:1053179-1066787 GCA_013398735.1 Nothocercus julius | reverse complement strand
GAGGTTTTAGTAATGTGAATCGATGCAGAAGTAGCATGACAGGGAACACTTACTGAATGTGAAGTATGTCTGGAATGCTGCCTGGCCATTTCCATGGATCAAGGCAAAGTTTTTGGGACCCTTCTAAGCAAACTAAAAGTTAAGTGCATGCTGGCATCTCTCGTGTTTTGTTGTTTTGTTTTGTTTTCTTTCCCCCTCTTTCTAGGCTGCTATGAAGAGGTTTTATTGAAATAGAGGAACTAGAAAAAGCATTATCATGTGGTCAGCAACTGACTTAAAAGCTGTTTTTTTTTCTTTTTTTCAGTTTTTTTTTTCTTTGAGCTGTGCTTCAGAGTACTTGATTGCATAAGCATTTGGTAGCCACATGACTGAGGTTTCTTGTATTCTTGCACAAACCTCACTGTCTCTCCCAGGAGCAATTATGTGTCGCAACTGCAAACAGAATAAGCTCTATTGTGATTAAATATATGGAATTGTGTTGTCTGCTCTTCTGGTTTTTTTTAGTTTAATATATTCAGTTTGTGATTGAGGGGTCAACACTGTCCATTTAGAGGCACAGCACCTGTGTGTAGCCTTCCTTCACACACAGCTCTGCTATATCTTCTCTGACTTATTTTATATCAACTTCCACCACTGTTTCCATTAAGCATTTTGACGCAACTTTTCTAAAGCTAGTGATAGAAACATGTAGTTTGGAAGCCCCTGCTCTGTACTGGGTTTTTCATGTTTTACAAGGCTATGATCTGCATAGTGGTACTTGCACCTACACACATTAGATTTAAATTTGTGTCTTCTTCCCTATTATCTTTGTATTTGCAAGTACAGTACAAATGAAGTGTTTAAATTTAAAAATAATGCAGTTTCAAATGTCTTATCCCAATCGCCAGACCTCAGATGTTTTCCTGCTGACTGCTGTGTGTTGACAGACACAATTCAAATTTGAGGACAATAGATGAAGATTTTCTTTTACTCATGTGGTTGGTGATGTGCTCTTCAGGTCCCATACTCAGCAAATGCCATTTGTTTTCTGCCACTTGTTTTCTTGTTTGTGGCTATAAAAGCTCCATGTTCTCAAAATTTGTAATGCAAGTCATTTTTTTTTTTTTTTTTTCAAAACAGTTTGCTGTATCTCAGCTTAAATGGCAATCCAAATAAGATTGGGAGTCAGGAAGAAGACAGAGTCAGTCATTCTCATGACTAGGTTTTTTGGTTGTCGGCTAGTCTTTGGCTGTGAGCTCAAAGCCCTTGTTGGTTTCTTCATGAAAATAAATGAAGATGTAAGTGGTCTTGTTAGCTACTTCTGTAGACACCCTGGTGGTAGGAGGACTTGAGTGAAAAGGTGGCCTACAAGAATGGTACTTTTATTAAGGACATTAAGGCAATAACATCAGCTGAAAACTGGAACATCAGAAACAACCTTTAGAAGCCTTTTAGCTCCACTGTATGTGAATTATGTGCTGGCTAAAGTGTATCGAGTTACCTTTTCTTCTGAGACTTACCTTTTTCTTCGTTGAAAGTGAGGCCTGTAGATTCTGCTCTGCTGGGAGAACGCTTGCTGGAAATCTTATAGCAGGTTTGTTACCTGTTATTAAAAGCGTTTTCCAGTATTTGCAGGCACCTGAAAAGCTCATCTATGTCCCTGATCCTGATTGGTTTAAAATCCTAAATACTGGACATGTGTCCTATAAACTCTGAGTTAATGAAAAGGTAGAAAGTTAATTTAAAAAAATAATAGTTTCAAATTAAGCTTTGGAATAAGATATGACATATATGCATACATATATATAGTCATTGTAAGGAATTTCAGTATTTAAAATGTTGCATCAGAAGTCTGTTTCCTTATCAGAATATGGAGATAAGTCATAAAGATTATTCTACTGAGATGTTATACTGTTGCGTGTTCAAAGTCTTAACCGTTGACCTTAAATGTGTAACTTGTATTTGTTGTTCTGCCATATTTTAAAGATGCAGAGACAGAACAGGTTTGGGAAGCTGAGATGGATTCTCCTTTGGCATGAGCTCAAACCTCTGAGTGATTTCAGTAAAGCATTTCACAAAGCCTTGCATTTTTGTTCATGATGTACATGCTTGAGACACGGCACAAAGTGCATTTTAAGTTTGTTGAATAAACACTTAAAGCCTCTTTAGGAGACCAGGATGAAAAAAAGCCTTTGACAAACACTGGACTCTTCCTCCCTGTGCAGCATAGGGGAGAGGCAATTTATTTCCCCTCTTCCTGCAACATAGCACTGCGTGATGGCGAGTCATCTGATAGTTTTGGTTTTTGAATTGGAGGAAATACTTGCATGTAGAAACACAGAATTAGAACTTCTTATTTACATAACAAGTAATTTCTGATGTTGGGAGAGAGAGTTAGGAACTGTCAGGCTTTTTAGAAAAATATCTGTCTGAATGCTGTCATTTGACAGGACTGTCAAAGAAAGATAGATCACGGTAAGAATATCCTAGTTTATTTCTAGTCTAATTCTTTACAGATTAAAAATTGATTTTTGATTAAAAAATTTAAAAAATTTACTCTTGTCCTGAGATAAAGAAACCAAGGAAAAGGGAGCATAATAGAATTAAAAATACGGAGCAAGCTGAGAGAAAGCAACACTTGAACTAAGATGGGCACCAACTTAAACATTATCCTTTAAATAGTCCCTTATCAAGGACAACTAGTTAAAGACTGGACTGTTTTACGGTTTTCCTTAATGACAATGCAGAGTTAGGCCCCTATGGGGCATGGTAAACTCCTCGCAATGCAAGCCATACGATGCCTTTTGCGAAAGGCAGGGCAGCAGCACTGAGCATATGAAGTTAGCTGGACCCCACTGCTGCCTTCTGCCAAAACCCCACGAAGCTCTGGTGCTGGTGGGCACCTCTGTGAATGCTCCTCACTCAGCCCTTGTTTTTGGGAAGCTCTACTGGCCCAAGCTGCAGCTCGTGTGTAGGGAGCCCAGCTGGACTTGATGCTATGTCCAAGCTAACCTCCCTGGACCTCGGTGTTCACTGCAGCAGAATTCAGACCACTTTCTGCAAGGCCAGCTTAATTCTCTTCCTCTACGAATTTGGTTGCTGCCTGAGGCCATCTGTACTCTGCTCTACACTCCCCCCCGCCAGGAGCAGGATATTTGTTTTCTGGTATGGCTCTCTGTGAAGTCAGACCAGGTGCATCTGTTTCTGCTATATTTTAACACTATTTGGTTACTCGCGAGTGGCTTGTTTCTGTGTTAGGGTGCAAGATCCATCTATTTTCTACTTCTGTTTCCTTCTTATGAACTCCTGCTGTGTTGCAGGAAGACCCCTCCCTCCAAGGGGTTTAGGACTGTATCTACAGTTTCTGTTTTCTTTTTTTTTTTTTCCTTACATATATCTGGTGAAGAAGATACATTGATCATCTGTTTTCAGTCTAGTTTGGATTTCCTGTCATGCAGTAGTGTTACCTGATCATCTTAAAAACACCCCTGAAGAATTCTAGGTAACTTGTAAGCTCTAGCTGCTCCAAAAGATACATTTATTCTAAGAGCATTACTTGATTTCCTTTTCTTTTGATGATGGTCTGAGAACATTTTCTCAGCACACACCAACTTTGAAAATTCAGCTAGGCTCATACTGAGTGAGAACATCTGGGACAGGGCGAGAGAATCATCTGCAGTTACAAAGCAAGGTTGGTAAGCCAGACGCTTAAAATGCAGTGCATGATATGAGAAATTAGACCCTAAGGCTTCTAGTTTCATATCGGAGTAACCATAGCAATGTGCTATGTGTTCATGCAATCTAAGTTCATTTTGTAGGTTCAAATTGGTTTAAAATTTGAATGAATAAGCCTATTTCTTCCCTGTAGAGCTTATGCTAGATCAAATATCTGCTGTTGTGGATCAAGTTTGCATTGCTGGCTGATCCAGCAGGCGTAAGCTTGAGACAAGCTGAAAGCACAAGTTTTAAAGGCAACAACCATTTTAAGACTTCAAAATAATGTTGTTCAATAGTTGTCACGTGAAACTTGGTCAGACGTACCGTAAAGTAACTTGCAGTATCATTTGAGGTGAATTACTTTTTAAATTGCTTAATTCACTTATATGTATTGTGCAATATACTTACTTCAGTTGCTTTGTAACACAGCCGTGTATTCAGGCTCTGAATCGATAAAGTCACTTTTGAGGTGTTAATGTTGTTTTCCCCCTTAATTGATGTAAAAAGGAATCCATAAAAAAAAAGAAAACTTCTGTTTTATAACATTCACAAATGCAGAACAAGATAATCCCAGTTGCCCATTGGCTTATTCCCACATACACTTATGCAGTTAAGCGCCAATGAGGGTTTTAAGTATGTGCAAGTAAAACAAGGGAAAGTTCATTCTTTGTCCCACATAGGCTTTGTCTCCAGTTTCCTCAGGACCTGCCATTTCTGCCTGTGGTGATGTAAAGGATAGCTGAAGATGTTGGTTATACAGACCAGTATGTCTAAGAGGGAGCAGGCCATCTGTTCCATGGGCTGGAAGGGTTAGTTTATTGCAATTTTTGAGTATTCAAGGTTGGTAAAATACTTAGTTGACTGACTTGTTTATCACAAAGGGAAACAGATCTAAAACACTTTTTTGCTTACTTGCATTTTGTTAGGCCTTAACCTGAACTACCAAAGAGCTTTCAAAGCTCTTTCATTGTACCTGTAGCACAGAGGGGAGGGGGGAAAAAAAAAAAAAAAAGGAAAAAAGGTAGCGGGTCTGATTAAATCCTGGCTGACAAGTTTCCTTAGACAGTATGAGTAGAGTACTTGTTGAATTGCTTTCATATCTTTGAAAAATGAAAAATCAGATGAGATTTCCAAAAGCTAAAGGCAATCTGTAATATGTAAAATGTGTTATACCGTTTGCTGTTTCAGATGTTCATTGTACAGAGAGTTTTTTAGCGTTTTTATTTGCAGACCCACCAAGAAATGACTTTATTTTCTTTTGATGGAAGATTTGACTCAATAGGTTTCAACCAAAAAATGTTTTGTGTGTGTATTAGGAGAAGCAAGGGTTTAACCCAGATCAAATTACAGTGTAGTCCTACAGACAGTTAAAATAGCCAAACTTTGCAGTAGAAGCTTCCCTATATTTTCTAAAGCTAAACCTGTATTTTTCTATCTCCCTGTATTTTCTAAAGCTGCCTTAAAGGTTGCCTTAGCAACCTTTAGGTCTATGACCTTAGGTCTATGGATCTTAGGTAGAAAATCATTGGATGTTTTTATCTTTTACTAAGCATAGATCCGAAATAATATCTTAGAGCTGTAAAATGGTGATTGTATTCTTTCAAAATAGCTTGAGTTAGTGTGTGTGTGTGTGTGTGTGTGCGTGTGTGTGTGTATGTTTTTCTCCTGTCCTTTACAATTGTATCTACTTTCATTGTATGGTATTTCATAAAACTGGATTCTGTTGCCATCCATGAAGGTGTACCTGTTTGAATTATTATGCTTTTTAACAACTAAATCTAAATAATTCCCTATTTTTATTTCTCATTGTATTCTGCAAAGCAAATTTTCCATGATTAGATCAAGAATGAAGAACAAAGAGTCATTGTCTCATCCTTAAGATGATGATAAGGGATCATTTTTGATGGCTTCACTTGGTCATTTATGCAACTTTCAATACCTGTGAGGCTTTGCTTAATTCAAAAGATGTTAGAAGACATTAACCCAAACTGGTTTGTAAACAGAGTTGTGCTTGACACTGAAGTGACAGATTTTGGTAAGAGTTCTCCTTAGTGAAATCTTACGCAGTAGAAACTTACCTTGCTGAAGAGTTAGTGTCGTTATCAGATAAAATTACTTCTGCTATTTCAAGTTGCTTATGTAATTCTCATATTACTAATGTTAAAGCATTTTAACCTTTTCTAAAGTAAAAAAAAAAAAATCATGTCTGATTCATGTCTCTTGAAGAAATTTCTGGAGCTCTGCTTGCATGAATATTCAAAGTTCTCCATATAAATCTTTTGTTGCAGTCAGTAGTGTGAAGAATGTTCCATGGCAGTTTTTGTCTGCTACATTGTATATTACTGTTTGATAAAACTACAATAAATGGCAAGTAGAACTATATTTAAAAAAAAGTGTGTGTGTGTGTGTGTGTGTGTGTATATATATATATACACAGACACACACTTTTTTTTTTTAATAGGAGTTTTTTTATCCAAGGGATTTAATTCTGAAGTGTGGATAATGCGATTTAATTATGAAGTATGGATAATGGTTTTGTACTATCATGCTAGACATAAGTTATTATCTGGACTAATCAATTTCTTTTTCCTTGGTAAAGTGTTTTCTTTAATGACCTCCAAAAAAGGCAATAACTTCCAATAATAAGTACTTACAGTTAGTAGACATAAGACATCTTCTACTTGCAACTATTTTTCCCTAGATAATACCTACATAATATACATAGTTTGTCTTAAAATGGAAAGAATTTTGTCCTAGTATATTGAATATTCCAGTATAGGAAAACTACATGTGGTTTTTATTGGGAGGAAATCCCTGTGCACTACCAGTTGTTCTCTGCGTATGCTATTCAACAGTAATCTTCTAGTAGTCAGTTGTTGCTCTAATCAGATTAAATTGTGGTAACGGTCTTGTTTTAAGGTTAGAGATATTTTTCCAGTACAAGGGAAAACGTGTATTTAGAGAGGTAAGGTGGATTTGTTGTACTCCTTGAATTTCAAGGAATGTACATGGACTTATTGGTCTTCATGTGCTCCATTTGGTTAATTTTTAGTATTTGCTTGTATCATTTCCTTTCATCTTAGAAAATGTGGCAGTTTATTGGCTGGTTGATCGTTTTAGGCTGTGGGGTTTTGGTTTTGTTTGTCTGTTGTAATCAATTTAGGTGTTCTAGAAGTAAATGCAGTTTTTAAATATAACCTCCAAGAGATTTGTCTTAATGATCTCTTAAGCATTTTCATTAGCAAGTAAAGTACCTTGTACTTTTATTTGTTTTACTACATAATACTCATGTAAAGATCACATAATATATTTGTGTAAATAATTCAAATTTTTTCGTTTAATTCATATATTGTGGAATACTGATTTGTGTTAGCCCTGTGAGTGTCCATTTAGGTAAGCTGATAAAAAGATTTAAAAAAAAATTTTTTTTAATCATAATGGCAGATGAAACATTTCTTTTGGCATGTATGGCAGTGGAAAGGACTGTAATACTTTGTTTTGAGGGTTTTGATGTTTTAATTTTTACATGGTTTTGCTTCCCTTTCAGCGAAAAAGGGAGATGAATAAACCAAGGGAACATAAACTGGGAGCAGACCTGTAATGCAGGTGACCGTTCTGGGAATAAGAAGGGAATTAAAGTTCTCTTTCTCTAAAAAAGTGAAGTAGTATACTAAGAGATTATATTGGTTCCTGGGCAGAACCTGATTGCAAACTTGATTTGCAGATGAAATTAAAGCTTTTCATCTGTATTTAATTACTACATTATTCTATTGTTGATTTTATTCATTCATAATATACAATATTAGCTATATTTTTGTATATTAAAACAATTGTATGTGATGAAAGATTTTAAAATTTTCTTGGCCTTGAGAATCAAATATGATTCTAAGATTTTTTTGGTTTTGTTTTCTGCTGTCTGAGGTGAGAGATAGGAACTACATGCAGGCGCTTCTTTACTATCCCCATCTGTCTAATGGCATATTACTGGGATGAGGAGATTTGAAAAGCCTAAGCCTGTGCTACTTATCTTTTCTGTGTACCTGTGGCATTGGTCTTAGTCTCATCATACTAGGTAATAACCTTGCTGGAGATTTTTTCTTCCTATTGGAATTTTTCTTGTCATGCTGTTCTGGTATTTCTGAAATGCCAAACCATCAGCCATTTTTTTTTCCACCATGCTTATTCACTGGGAAGGCTTTTAGCAGAATGGAATTGCTGACTGAAAAGAAACATGTTTTATTTCAGAAAACCCATATTGGGAGTGTTAAAAATCTATATGCAGGAGACTGTTGCTAAGAATGTGTTTCGTGACAGCAAAATGTCTTCCTATCACCATGTCAGCACAATTTTTTTCTAGAACAGTAACAATTCAGCCAAAAGATACTTTTCCTTTGCAGCAGTTTCCCCTCCTACAAGATTTGCTTTGATTATTTTTAGCAAAATAGTTAAAACACTCCAGGTCAATATGCTGGAGTGTGGCTCCTTGTACGTGCGCAGAATGGCAGCGCTGAGCTCGGCACTCACCCTGCTGCCTGGGCTCCTTCATACCGCCCGGTGACGTTTCCTGCTGAATGAGGCCAGCGTGTTGCCAGCAGGGAAAGAAAACCTTTTGACCTTTAATCCTTTGCTGTGCAAATACACCCCTTGTTTATGGAAGCATAAAATAGGAGGTTGTAACATGTTACCTCATTATTTTTTGGAGGATGGGCTTCTTAGGAGATTAGCACCCACTCATGAGGGCTTACAAGTAAAGCAGTAGGGAATGACTTAACCGGCGTGGTTAAATGTTACGTACGTGAGGAGCTGGGCCAGGCAAAGCCTTGTCCAGCTTGGGCACTCTGCAGTGCAGCTCTGGGAGGTGGCTCTACTCCTGGTATAGGATCCTGTGTGCTTGCCAGGCCGGGGCTTTCCACTCAGCCTCTGCTTCGAGCTCTTCCACCTCGGCTCCAGCAGGCGTGGGTCGGTAGCAGAAGCCAGTGGCTGTTCCTACACTGAAGGGAGCAGCTCCTGTGTCCCCTCCTTGCCCACTCTGAGAAACCTGTGCAGGATGCAGTGGGGCACCAGCAGTGACGGGGCTCTCGTGATAGCAGGGCTGGGCAAGGCGAAGCTTCAGCACGGGTGAATCACTGGGGCCTGTGAAGCGAGTTTGGCCAGGATGCGTCTCTGTCAAAGGGCTTCAGCTCTGGTGGCCTCTCACCCTAGCAGCAGAAACCCCTGCTCTAGCCACACCTTGTGCTGTAATTATGCCTCATGTAGCAAAGTAGTGGTGGGTGCCTTTTGTTACATTATTCAAGCTATGCCATTAAAGTTCTGCATCGTGTATAGTCCAGAGGGACAATAATTTGAGAAGATGCTCTTCAGCCTGCATATGTACATTGTCTTCCTGCTAGTCTATGCAGTTCTCAATGCAGATTTGGGTTCCACTTCTCCCAGGTGCAATGTGATATATGAAATGAAAACTGTCTTTATGTTCAGATTGCATAGAGTGAAAATGTAGCACCCAAATTGGCTTGGTTTAGTAATGGCGGCACCAAGCTTAACATGGACTAATTTACCTTTTCAAGAAGGAAGGTGATCTACAAGTGAGGGAGGCCACTTGATTGGGTGCACTCGGCAAAGCTTGTTGTATGCAGGACAGTGAAAAGGCCTGAGATGGGTATTTTTGACATGGGAAGGAATATCAGCAAAGGGAATTAATTGTACAAGGAACCAGCCGTGGCATGGATTCTTGTTAGCGCTTTGGCTGTTTTCTCAACAATTTTTTTTGCCACTTTGGTAAATATGCTTGAGTGTATTATGGCTGGATTATTATTCTATCAGTTGGAGTGGGAGGGGGAGAGACCTTTTGCCTTGGAGATGCACTGCTGGTTACGTGAGAGCACCTTTGCTGCATACTGCTTTGGGGGCTTCTGTAATGATGATGTGGTCAGCTCTACCTGAAAAATTAGTTGTCTGCCTTGCAAGAGAAATGTAAAGTCATGCTGCGAACATGCCAAGACTGCAAGAGCAAGAAGAGTCGTGTTGCCGCTTTTGCCACAGTGATGCTGTATAAGACAGAGTGACTTTTTAAAAAGTGCTTGCTTGTTGTTATTTCTCTTCATATGTTCTCAGTTTATGAATTTCAGGCTGAAATCTGATCTCAAAAATTCTTTGAGGAAACTTGCAGCTACAGATGAAATTGGAGCAGGGCTTCACGTTGTGCTGAACAAAATGCTGTTCTGAAGATGTTCTGAAAAGTCAGATCTGATGACTTTCTCACTGTGTTTTCAAAATTCATGTTTTTGTGGGGACACTAAAGAATATTTACTATGCTGCTAAACTATACTAAACTAAGCCATGTTTACCGAAGAACAGCTTACAGGGAATTATTAAATGCATCTTTGGCATAGTGCAATAAATAAGATCAGAACCTTCAAACTAACAGTGAAGTTTAAAACTAAGTACTAAATGGAGACTTACTCAGAAGTAAAGCTATTTCTTTGGCTGGTTTACAAAGCCTGCACACTCAGACGACAAATGTAGGTGGGTAAAGTGATATTGATCTTTATCAATATCTGTATCAACCAGACAAATTAGGTTTGCCAGATACTTTAGTTTTGGTACTGTAAAACTTGAATTGGCAAGCTTCATATTTTCTAAAGCTTTTCAGGCAGGTATAGATGCTTTAATCAGTCAGGATCCAGATGTTTTTGTTTCCGTCTAGTGCTGACTTGTAGAGAAGATGCCACAAGACCTGAAGGATCGCATAAGACTTGAGCATAAAAAAAAAGAAAAATCATTAATAGATTCCTTTAATAGATTCATAAATTTTATGATGCAGTGCACAATTTAATTTCTTCTTAAGTTCAAATACTTCACTGCTGTGATGCTGGTCAAAGCAGACTTTGACTGTCAGGCAATGAGATTACATTTATTCCTCCTGACAGCACTGACAGTGGACTTTCTATTATTTTTTTTTTCCTTGACAGCCATGTAGAATTTGTTCTTTGTTAGTGTGACAAGTGCTCTGATATAATTGAAGTTATTTTTCTTTCTGCAGAGCTGTATAGAAATTGATTTCTATATAGGAGAAAAAAAAAAACTGAGAAAAGATGCTAAGATACTTGGTATAGTAGTTTAATACACAACTGCATTAGGAACATGCTTGGTTTATTTGGGGTTCCGTCACTATTTGAGACTTTCTTTACTCGTTTTTTCTAGTAAAAAGGTTCTGTGTACTTCAGACATGAAATTACCAAAATTGGGTGCATGCTGTTTTCATTTTTTACTGAGAAATGAAAAATGTGCATATTGGATTAGGACCTTATGTTGCTTATTGAATTTGCTGAATGTTTTGTAAGTAGGAATTAAATTTTAGAGTACATTATAACTGTAGTATTGTGAACTGCACTTGTTTGACTTAGCTTGTTGGAATTATGTATTTTTTAAGAAACTTTACGGTCTTATCCTCATCATGGTTATTTTATCTACTTAAAAAGTCAGAGACCAACTTTTAGGAAACAGTGGAGTTTGAATCGCGCAAACATTTACTTTACAATTACTGAAATGATATTTTGACTTTTTCTGTTAAGGCTAGTCAACTCTCTCTCAAGATTTTTTGCCACTTTTCAGATGTCTTTTTTTCCCTTCCCTTAAGATCGCGCTGGAAGCATCAGTACTCTGGATTCCTTAGATTTTGCAAGATACTCCGATGATGGCAATAGGGAAGCAGATGAAAGAGTAGCAGGTAATTTTTTATGTGTTTCAGTAATCATAGTACTCTTGTCTTTGCCATTTCATATGTTGTTGTTAGTAGCAGTATATTTAAAAGAACACTCCTGACTTTGTTTTTTTTAACTAGCCCCTTTTGATATGTCATATTCAAGAACCATCATTAGCATTACTATTGAGGGTTTTTTTTTTTCCCCTCTAAGAATTTATAAAAGCACAATATCCTTCTAAATAGCAAATATTCAGGTAGGTGATGGTGCTTTGTG
This sequence comes from Nothocercus julius, assembly GCA_013398735.1. Lineage (NCBI taxonomy): Eukaryota > Metazoa > Chordata > Aves > Tinamiformes > Tinamidae > Nothocercus > Nothocercus julius. The sequence continues at coordinate 1,055,115 of VZSV01000064.1, read as the reverse complement.
ATTCTGTATTTCACTAGCATAGTAGCAACCAGTATATATGAAAATAGTGTCTGGTGGTTTTGACCAAGAACAATATTTCTCCTTGTCTTGATAGTTTTCTGTTTTGCTTTGCTTTTTCTTGTTTATAGTCGGTCTTTTTGTTTGTTTGTTTTTGTTTTTTTTTTGTCAACATATTATTGAGAAAACTAGTTCAACCTACATTTGGAACTTTAGTAACTGATCTGGATATAGCTGCTTAAGGATCAGTCAGAGAATTGACATCTGTTTTTGAGGCAACTTGATAAATTATTGACTAGCTTTCAATATGAAACAAATAGATCTTAAAATTAAATTTTAAAATTATTTCTTTTATGACAGCTTTCCAAAATAATCTACTTAATAATAATTTCTTCAAAGTCTCTCACCTGAATTCTGAATAAAACTGCCTATCGAAACAATAAGCTGACATTTGCACAAAAGTTGCTGCAGAAAACTTAAAATTCTTCAATGTACACATAAAACATGATTTCAACAGAAACTTCAAAAATCTTTGCATTTCCAATTCCTTATTTGAACAAAATCTGGTTTATGACATCTGCGCTGAAGTAGTCCTTAATCGCAATTGAACTTTGAATACTCTACTTTCCATAATTCAAAATACTCAGTATTGCGAACCTGCCTTTGAAGTCTACTATTCCAAAGGTCTGTAATTCTGGAAATGCAATGCTATGTTTTGATTAGTAATAAATATAATCTGCATGGTCAAACTCCTTTTCAGTTATTTGTATTCTTGACTCCTCCTGCGTCAGCATTAATTTGTCATTAAGACTGTGTATCTCCAATAAGTAAAATAAAACATTACTCTCTCAGGATTTGAAGATAAGAGACAAACTCAAGGATCAGATCACTTGGTTATTTTTGAGGATTTAAGTGGAACTAGCTTGGGCTGCTTTTTCTGCAGCCTTTCTGTTTATATTATTGACAAATACTGTTATTTGCATGCAAGCACAATTTAGAGAGGGATTTTAAAAAACAAACATAAAAAGGCATCAGCTGTATAATAGCCTGTGTGTTCAGTTTGTTCATCTCGGAAGCAGGTGTGGTTTTCTGCTGGCATTTACTGTCATAAGCCCTGCTAAGTGGTTCTGGGTCTCCTTGAATTCCTTCCAAGCTGGAAGCCTCTACTGGTTCAACCCAAAGGCCATTTTGCTGTAGTTCAGGTCTTTTCTCCGGCTGATCCCCTCTTACTAGCTTACAAGCATAAAAAAAGACTAATAAGCAATGTTTTGGCTTCACACTTTTAGAATGATAACAAATTCTCTAATAACATGTTCAGTGAAGCCAAACTTTTCTGTAGCCTCAGAGTCATCTCTAGTGTTGTATTACAACATTCTGGTTCAGTTGTGTTTGTTTTTGTTCTAAAGTGTGTCACATGGGCTGTAAATGTGGTCACTTTTCTTTTGGAGGGCTTGTATCAGGGGGAAAAAAGAATTGGGAAACATCAGGTCCTGAAGTATGTTGTTATACTGTCTTTATTGCTAAAACTAGGCAAGGAATTTAGACTTATTGTAATTAAATCATAGCATAATATGCAATTCTCTCGTAAATAAATATTCTACAAGTTTTGTAGACATAATCTAGGACCTTTATAATTTTATACTTAATAAACAATGAAGAACTTGAAAATAGCAATAAATAATAATAATAAAAAAAAAAAACAAGTAAACAAAACTTGATTGATTACTGGGTGTGTTTGAATTCAGAGAAAGCTATATAAACTTAAGAGGCCATGATACTTAGCTGCCCTTTGGAGAACTGTACTTTTGTAAGAAAATGCCAGGATGCCATTAGTAGCCTCACAGTGTAGAATTACCTTTATGCTGATGCCTACAAAAGTAGTAAATACTGAAACCACCTCCCACCACACCCCCTCAAAAACCCCACAACTTCTTTCATC
>VZSV01000064.1:999755-1052969 GCA_013398735.1 Nothocercus julius | reverse complement strand
TTTTTTTTTTTTTTTTTTTAATTTCTGAACTGAGCAGACAAGCCTCCTGCTCTTGATGTCTGCTTCTCTTTTGAAATTGCATCAGACTAGCTGTGTAAAAACTGAAGTATTTAAAAATAGCTAATCTGAAAATCTTGGCCTAATCCTTAGTTGATTCCTTGAAAGATTCAGCTCATTTAATCAGTGACCTGATAAAGGCTCAGTCCTTTATTTTCAGATGGGTAGCTGTAATTATTTCAGTTATTTATAAGAAGAAAAAACAAGCAAGCCATTTAAATTCAGAAGGCATATGCTCTTCCCTAAGGCAAAATACTTTGTACAGCAGTGCTCTTTTCGTATAGGAACATTAGTGAACGTCACGGCTCCAAATTTCTGCTCTCTGCTTTCCTGATGGAGACATTTTTTGCCCTCCCAGGCAGTCTGCAACAAAACTTTTCCTTGCTTCATTCTTAAAGAGCATCAGCTCTGCCCACCAAATGCTGTGAAATTACATGTTATCGGTTCAGTCAAACATGAAGTTGAAACCTAGCTGGCTTTTTCAATGTGTTCGGAGAGTTAACTCTCTGAATGTATGTACATTTTATGTTAACAGGATAAAGAGAACAGGTAGTTTGTTTTAAAAGTCAACACTTGAGGATGGTTACAGGAAAAGGGGATAGAGCTTGTTTTTTATTTATCTAATGTCCCCTTTAAAAATAAATAATCAGCAAATGGGTGTTACTAATGTTGATCTCATAAGTATGGGTAAGAGTTGAGTTAAATGATTGTTTTGACAGCAGATTGCACTTTATCATAGCTTTTAAAATAAAGAACTTTTAGTCATTATTTAAAATTTAAGAATATGATCTATGGATATACAAATATATGTGTTTAAAGCAATTGAAAACAAACTTCAAATAAAAGCTAGCTTTGTGCCTTTAAAGATGGTTGAGGTGTGATACTGCCAATTGAAAGGGTTGCAGTGATCAATGTGAGGTACTGCTCTAATGGTAGTGGTGATCTGGCTGTTGTGACAGGCTGCAAAGTGACTTCTCAAATGTGCTGTGAAATATGCTGTATTTAGAGTCTTCTACTGTATGCAGGGAAACATGCAGCAGCGTAATCTGTGTTAAGGTTGAATGGGTAAAGGCGTAACGGCATAAAATTTCAGCATCAGAGTTCATTGAAAATTAATTCTTGCCGTCTGACATGGGTTTGTCTGACAGGAGTTTTGGCTTTCTATGCTTCAGTCATATGTCTTACACCTATTTTCTTCAGTGAGATTCCTGAATTTTTCTCATTTCTGTTTTGTTGTTTGTCTTTGGTTTGGGACTTTTTTTATTTAATTTTGTTTTACATTTCTATCATTCTGATACAGGGCATTCCTGATCTGCAACTGTTCTGATTTTTTGAAAAAAATCATTAGAGAAGCAGATGCTAACACAATCATTTTCATTAAAAGAATTACTTAAATTAAGATCTTAATTTCAAAAATAACAAATCAGTAGCTTAAACTTAGAATTTCAGCTGTTAGTTAGTAGTTCAAGTGTAACAGGTATTGAAATTATTAGATGCTTTACTGCAAAGACATTTTCTAACTTTGCCCAGAAATATTTGCAGATCAGCATTGCTGAATACTAGAGAGATTTTACAGATTCTATTCATTATATCCTCAGTTGTGCTTTCATACTGCTGCAGTAGAATTCTGTGCATCAGACAAGTTCCCTACACATAGAAGATGTGATGTGCTGTTTTTTATGGATAAATACAAACTGAGTGATCTTTTATTCCATGCATGTTAATGACCAGAAGATCCTTAGAATTCAAATGGAAACAGATTTATTTGTAGTTTTTGATCTCATTTCTCACTATGTTTTTAAAGGTCCATTGTCATTTATAAGTCTTTCAAAATAACTTGTTAATCTTGTTCCCAGGTAACAATTAAAAATCTGCTTTATTTTTATTAAAAGCAGTTACAACAATTTTATCTTTACCTGGGAATCTAAGTTAAGTAAATGTTAGATAATTATTTAGAATAATGCAACAATTCATGATGTAGCCGTGTGTATCTTTTCTTGCTGATCATAAGAACCATTCTTCCTGGTATTTAGATTTTTGGATTTGGTTAGAGTAATCTGAGAATTAATGATATGCATGGAAACTATCTGTAGTTCCTTAAACGGGCTCCCTCACATGTGCAAACGACTATAAAAAGTATCTTTTGTAAAGATTCAAGGTTTTTAAATTTGATGTCACCTATTAAAATAAAACTACATGAGATTTCAGTGAGGAGAAGGCAGTCCTGGGCATTTTAGATGAAACACTGGGAAATGAGAAATGCAGAAGTAATTTGGAGGGCAGCTACAAGTTCCTGTTTTTGAATCTCTGAAGCTCACTCTACGTGATAAAGTGCAGTATAGTCAAGACTCACTGGAAACTTTTGAGAATAATAGAGCAATGACATTTTTGTTGTGAGCTGCTTCTTTGTACTCTGGAAGAACATATTGTGCTTTTTTTTTTTGTCTTGTCTAAATGTATTCAGCTGAATTCAAATTTTTTATTGATTCTAGAGCATTACTGAACTTGTAACAAAAAAAAAAAAAAAGTTAAGGAGATTTAGTAATCCTTGGTAAGGAAATACATTATGGTTAAAGCTATGCTATAGTAGTCATTTAAAGTAGTGAAACTGCGGTGCACAATTTTGGTTTTGAAAGAAATTTAGTAGTCTTAGTGAAGTAGTACTATCAGCTATCACTCATCTTTGCTACATGGAAACAGCTTCCAGTGCCACCATGTATTTGTTTTAATGAAACTTGTACTCTTGGATTCTCTGTACTCCCACTTTCCAAGAAATTTTAGATATCACAGTATCTGTTGGGACTAAGAAAGGGGGGGGGGAAGGGGGGGAAATCATAAAGTTTTTTCCGTAATAGGCGAAGTTGTTTGTTTGAAAAAAAGAAAAAAAAGAAGTAGGGGAAAGAAACAACCATACAGCGAGTCCTTGTCAGACAGCTTGAAATTTTGATTTAGCTAATTTAAGAGCAGTAAAACTACAGACAACATTCACCAGTTTACTTTCAGATCAACTCTGCTGCATGTGTTCATGAGTTCCATAAAGATTGCATGCATTCTGTTTAATGCGAACTGTATGTTTTTTTCACCCCCATTCTTGCTTTTTATATATATATATATTTTTTTCCCTTGTCTTGGTTGGATGCCTGTGTGTGTTTAATCCAAATCCCTGTCCAGTCCTGGAGTTTGAACTACGGAAAGCCAAGGAGACCATTCAGGCCCTTCGAGCCAACCTGACTCAGGCTGCAGGTGGTGTACATAAACCTTTTCTTAAGTTTCTGCTTTGAACCATATAGAAGTAGTTGAGCTCATCCTGTGTGAAAGAGTAAATTTAGCTACTTTTCCCTTTTTCTCCCCAGAAAATGAAGTTCCTTTGCGGGAACGAAAAAATTATAAATCAAGTCCTGAAATTCAGGTAAGTGGATGGTGATAAACCGAATTCTAAGTGAAATTCAATACAGCTACCCAGTACTAGTTGTAGTATGCCAAAGGAAGATGACCTTAAGACTTTGGGTACTGTTTTCTTTCTTTTTTTTTTCCTTTTTCTTTTTCCCCAGGAGCCAATGAGACCTCTTGAGAAAAGAGCTCTAAACTTCCTAGTTAATGAGTTTTTATTGAAGAATAGTTATAAGGTTACATCAATAACATTTTCGGATGAAAATCATGATCAGGTAAGGTTTCCGTGCATTGTTTTACTTGCCTGTCTTTCATACTCAGATTTTGTGAACTTAAATGGTATTTTACATACATGCAGCTGTATGCATATGAAGCAATTGCAGCAACACTGTGCACGTTAAAGTGCACGTTAGTCAACATTTTCATATATAAAACATGACTTGAGAGCACAACAGTTTGAGTTTTTTTCTCAAAGCTTGTAAAGTGGCAGAGCATAGAAGATGAAAACAATCTCAATATTTAAGTATTGTTATCTTGTTTTGCTTTCAAATAAAGTATTTAAAAGCTGCTTCTGGTAGTTTCCTGGAGTACTACTTTATTTTTACAACTGCATTTTGTTTTAATTCTTTTGTTGCACACATTTAATTATGCTGCAAGTTATGTGCAAGTATATGCTTTTTTCAGCTTCTGGTGGACATATTTTTCAGTTATGACTCCTTGAGTTTAACTCAAGGATCCAGATAAAATATTTTGAATGTCATCTTTTCCTTAAGTCATACTCAACAGATTCGTATGTAATGATTACATATGCTCATTGCTTGTCATCCTCTGTATATCTATGAGTAAATTTTGTAATCTTGTGACATTGAATATGTTCTTGGAGAAGCTCTTAGTTATGTGTTGTCGTAGTTATTTCAGAGCATAGCTATTCTTCGATGACTTTTTCTTAAGACAGTTTTATGTCTCTGTTGGCTTGCATTTCACGGGGAAAACTTCAAATGTATGGAAGGTTCTAGTTACTACTTTTACAACCTTGACATGGTTATTTTACTGTTCTATGAATATACATCTACATTCAAGTGAAGAAGAAAATAAAAGGAAGTATATTGTAAGCTTTTTATTCTCTTAATCTTCTCAAGGATTTTGAACTGTGGGATGATGTAGGATTGAACATTCCAAAACCGCCTGACCTGTTACAACTCTATCGTGACTTTGGAAATCATCATGTTACTGCAAAAGATGTAGTGGATGTAGCAGTTGGTGTAGATGAAGATGAATTAGAGGCTACTACTCCCATAATTGGGAACGTTCCTGTATTTGAAACAACACCACCGTCAATAGAAGTAAGGGAGGTACAGAAGAAATGCTTCAGTTTTTTGTTGCTACTTAACTTTATTGTACTAAACTCTGTATTTCTATTCTTAATTCAGCAATGTTTAATAGTGCAGAAACTAGAAGATGAAATTAATGTATTAAACAGTGAGAAATGGTCTTTGATGGAAAAAATCCAAATGCTTGAGAGGTATGTGCTTATCAATTTGCTCAGTGCTGTTAGATGTTGGAATAACTTCTCAGTAGTTTTCTTACCCATCTGTTAAAATATATGAATTCGTATCTATAAAATTGCTATGGGCTCTTCAAGACAGAGCAATCATTCTTTTTTTAATGTATTATTTGATTTGGAAAAAAAGAAAAGACTTCAAATTGCTTATTTCCTTTTTATTTACTTACATTGTTTATTTTTGTAATCAGTGTCATTCTTTCAGTGTAACTGCTTCATTTATTTACTCCTGTGAAAATAGAAGTCAGTTTTGGTGTGTTCTATTTAGCTTCTCTCTTCAGTCAATTTTGCTTCACCCCTGAATACTGCAATGTGTACAGCTTGCAAATACTGTTAGAACTGAGTGTTTATTTCAATAACCTATTTCAATACCATTTTACTTTCTGCGAAGTGAGACAGGTAGGAGTGATTGTCCTAGAAAATCCCTTAGAAGTAGGTTCAAAATATGTGAATCTATAAGCTATCGTTCTTCTAAAAGATGCACCAACACAGAGCATGGGCTAATGTATGATTTTTCAGATTCTTTGGCAAATCACACTGCTATTGTTTTAAAGCTAGATAAGATGGTATATATTAGTGCATACATAATGTATGAATTTGCTCCTGAGATAGTTGCATATATCCAAACAATTAGTGCCTCAGTGCTCAGAATTCAGCCAGAAGCAGATTGAAAACTCATGCTACTTCATTTATTCACTCATTTTGAGTACAACCTTTTTCCTACTGTAATGATGATTGACTAAACTCCGTTACACTAGTGCTTATTTGGACAGCTGCTTGTGATGCATGTTATTTTTATTAAAGGAATTTCTCAGCTAATTCGAGTTGGAGAGATCTGTTTAGTAAGTTATCATTATATACATGCTTCAGTCTTGTGATTCTAACACCCTGCAAAAAAAAAAAAAAAATTATTCCTTGCTTTTCCATTTCAGCGAAATTGATTTCCTCAAGAATGACAGCTTTGCTGTTTCAAGAGCTTGTGATGTAGCTCCCCACCCCTCTTCAGAACAAGTGCCTCTCTCGGTCTCAGAGGACAACGGACGGTACTTGGACATCAAGAGCTCTGAGAATGACAGTAAACATGGAAGCACTGAGGGAAGAAACCTTTCTGCATCAGCTGAGGTGGATTCGAGGACTTCTAAAGATGATACACTAAATTCTGTGCCCTCTAAAGAAAGACAGAAAATGTCCTCTTATGTTCCATCAACTAAGGCTGCAGTCCACTTTGATAAACCTAATAGGTTAGTGATAAGTTTTAAATTGAAGGTCCTTAATTTAAAATTTTTGTAATGAGGATAGATGCTTTCCTAAGGGTAATGCTTCAACGTTCATAGATGATTTGTTTTGAATGCAAATGGAAAATGTAGTGTGCCTTTAGGCTATAGTGCTGATATTTACTCATGCTCTTCCTAAAGTTTTGAGCGAATGTGCTCTTTAACAAAGGTACATTTTCATTATTAACTTTAAGGGTCTCTTTTTACCTCCTATTTGTTTCTAAATACACATTTGTTCCTTGTAAGTAAAAATATGCTAAAATCAAAGCAGTGAATGAAAGGACAGGATATTCTCTCTTAAATTTTTCCTTCCTAATGGAACTTGTTCCAGAGCTGTTTTTTTAACAAGTAGAAAGGGTATTTCATGACGTTGTTCTCTGAGTTTGGAATTTGGGGCAGGTCTGCACTAGAAAGCTGTGATTCTTTTTTAATTAAAAGTACAGTATTCAAATTCCATTATTACTAAATCCAAACCTGTTCGACAGGATGTTAAATACAACTTTTGCTGCGCTAACTGAAAGTCAGTAATTAACGTTTTTAATGAATGCAACCTCCTTAGAGATATATGAAGTGCAGTGCCCCTTTCTACTGAGAAGACCTTCTTCACATCTTCTTTTTAAAAATCTCTTCCATCAGTTACTTCTCATAATAAACACAGAGGTATGTCCAGCTTTGCCTTTTAGGCCTCTTCTATTATAATGGCCCATTATTTCCAATATTTTCTTAATCTGTTGGAATCCCAGCGTTCTTGATACGGTCACTCTAATCCATCATCTTTTAAGCATTACAGTGGAGAAGGGAAGTAAATTGTTCAGTGCATAAGAAATAAGCCACAGTGTAGCTAACAGGAGTAATGTGGTCAAAAAGCTTAATAAGGCTCCTAAGATGGCCTGTGTGGACAAAATGCCTGAGTAGATGACTATGTTTTTGCTGTTGTGATTTATAGGGAAACTAGTAGCCATTCTTCTTCATGTTCTGTGCATTTCCTTAGCTTTCCTTTGCTATTTCCTTTACTGCTGTCAGGACAGACAGGAAAGCTGTTCTGGAATTATTTTCCATCTAAAAAGAATAAAAAGCACCAAACTATATGTGTATATATTCTATCTAGATAGCAAATGAGTAGAAACTAAAAATTAAAATGTGAGCATGCTAATGATTGTTTTTTTCAAATGGAATTATATTATTTTCTCAGGATTTCATTAATTTCTTATACCTTTTTCTTGAGGAGCAGTGGGCAGTTTTTCAACGATAACTTCTGGAAAGTTCGATTATGAGGAAAATCTACTTTCCAAATGAGTTAAAATTCTAGAATACACTGCAAATTTCACCTCTTGTGGTTGAAGTTACAAGAGATCAATAGAAAAATTAAACCTGAGGGGTATTTAGTTTGATTGTTTTCTTACTGTTTTAATTGGCAGTAGTTCTATTTAAGCGCTCTGGAGTAGTTCGGCTTTTGTGTTTCATCCATATTGTAACTGAGTGTCTGTACGTGTAATTATCAAAATTTGAACCTTTTATACATTGACTACTATGTACTTGTGCACCTACTTTCCCCTGTGGCTTGTTGCAAGCTTCTTTATGCTCAGAGTAGGTGGGAGAGGTAGAAGGGTGAACAGCATGAATGCTAGGTTGAAGGCTGGAGAGAGGAGAGCAGATACCAAAATTGGATGAGAGCATCGACGGCGGAAGGAGCCATGAGTATCTCTGGGATTTATGAGTTAAATCTCGAGAAAAACAGGCTTCATTTGTTTTGCTGCTCACAGGTCTTTTGAAGTAAACCCATGTGTGGAGTTAGGTTGAAATGTGGTTAAATAAAGCCTTAAATCCCCATTGAGCCTGGTAACTTCAGAAGTCCAGCCATGTAGTGTTCATTAAAGAAATTGGTTCTAAGTCATTGGGGGGGGAGGAAATCATGTGGGGCAATATAATTATTGTTTATGTAATTATGTGACCTAAATATTTCATTTATATTTTTTTATATATATGTATGCATCCTTTTTTGGACTTAGTTATGGTAACCTCAAATATTCTTCTTAAACAACAGTTGCCTGCAGATTAAGCTGAAGGAGTGCTTGGCTACTTTAAAATTAATATCACATGCAACAAGAAAATTCGCATTCACTGCTTGGTACCATAATGATTCTGTTGTAGAGTAGATACTTCTAGTATCCGAATGTATTTTAATGATCAGGAACAGAAGTAAATCAAAGAGGTTTGGAACAATCAGCACAGTAATGTCTGTGCCGTACACATAAAAAGGCATAGAAATTGCCAGTTGAAGTCGTAGCTGGTTTTGAAGAGTGCAAAACTTTAATGTCCATCATGGACATAAGAGTGGAAAAAAAAACTTTGAATGAATCTAATTTTACAAGCTTGGTAACGTGCTGAATAAGTAACATGCAACTCTTGTGCACCAAATTTTGTATTGCCATTTCAGGGAAGGGTGTTACTGCTGCAATTGAAAAAAATACTGTCTTTTCTAGATTTAAATATAATTTTTCTTGTAAAAATACAGGAAATTGTTTCATTAAGAACATTTTTAAAGTCTTTTGAGATCTGTGGGTAAAAAAGTACTATGTAAGAGCTGGATATTATTGCCTTCAGTCTGGAGGTGGTTATTCATAGAAGACTTGTCATAGTTAAAACAAAGTGAATTTATTTAAAGATGTATTAAAACCTAAGACTGAATCCTAAAAGGCAAGAATGTTGTTATTGCAACTAGAGATTGGATTCTTGGCATAAACCTTGCCCAGATGGGACGAACAAGTGAGGCTGCTTTGTGTGACTGCGCTCAGCCCATGTGTGTGTGCACGCACAAAAATGAGGACGTGGGAAGCACTGGAAAAATGCCTTTTATAACAGGCTGCAGCAGAGAGCACTAGCAGTGGTTTGAATTGAATGCATAACATGCACTTACTTTGTTTACTTCAAGTGTTTGGTAGTTTGATGCAATTACAAGATATTTTTCTGTCTGTAGAAGTTGTTGTTACGTTTTTCAACAAATTGACCTTTTTTTTTTCCCTCTCAGTTATATATTTAATAAGTGATGCTCTGTATTTTTGTTCATCATACTTTGTTATATTTTGACATCTTCATTCCTGGCATCTTTGGGTCCTTGAAAAAAGCCTTTCTACTGATTTGTGTGCAAAAGGCCTTTTTTCTTCTTTTCAGACAGGCATCGTCTCACAAATTCCACTAGGTTTCATCAAGTATAAGATTTTGAGAATCTAAATATAGCCACCAATCATGACAGAATCCGTGTTGCCCGAAGCTTGCTGTCAATTAACCCGAGGGAAAGTTCAATGCCATATTGTCATACTTAGTCTTTGCAAAATGGGGAGAGAACTTTGCCCTTATTTGTTTCTTTAATTAAGGTTTCAAGTGGATAAAAAATTAACATTCTGTGGATGTCCAAAATGGCCAAGATCTAAAACAGACAAGATTTAAGAGCTTTATTATAATACTATTATCCTACTTGGTAACACTTTTTTCCATCTTCTCAGTGTAAACACATCCTGAAGTAGAGCCTCTAAATGTCTCATCTATCATTCAAAAATGCTTTAACAAATTGAGGACTGACTTACTGCTAAATCAAGGTTCTTTTCAACTCTTTACCCTGTTTATCTTCTCTTTGTTTTATTTTTGTTTGTTTGTTTCTTAGTGGATCCTTTCACAAAATCAAGCTGATGTGAGTTAAAACAAGTGACTTCTTTAAAACAGATTTGCAAAACCAATACTTTCAAGAAGGAAACTTGATTTTAATTAATAAATGAATTTATCATTTATTCTTATGATTTACCTTTTTTATGATTCAAAACAGCAATATTGGTATATTTATCCATATCTTTATGAGGTAGCTTAAAAATGTGTAAATAGGAACATAAATTCTTAGTATTTGCTTGCTTAAGAATGTGGTGCATACTATAAAATGTGCTGCTTCAGACTAGTAAATAGAAATTGCTGGGGAGAACAGGACACTGCTGCTAACACTTCCCTATTTTTATGTAATGGTTAGTCCAGTGACGTTTTCTGAGAACACTTTTGCCAGATTGTTTTCCATCAGCATGATAGTTCTGAGGCCTTTATGAGGGTTTCTTGTATATGCTTAAGGCTGTCAGTAACTTGCCCATATTTCCCAGCATTGCATATGACTGTGAGATGATGCTTATATAGATGCACTTCAGGGGTAAGGCTGCCATTCAAGGTTAGTTTTGAGGCACGACAAATCTGAACCAAATAGTTCAATTCCCAGTTGGCAGCTTGTCCTTTTTTTAAATCCCTGAAGTTTGCAAGTGACTGACTACTAGTATGTTTTTATTCATTGTGCTGAATCAGAGCAGAAAAACTGTTGTGATTTTTCCTCCATTTGGAAAATGTGTGCTTCCTGTTTTATTACTAAAGCTTCCTTTTCTTCATGCTTTAATGCTGTTTTTGTTGGTGTTGCTGTTTAAAGTTGTTAAATTGTTCGGAGCTAAAAGTAACTTGCTAATTAGGACACCCACTTTTTTTCTTGATGCAAACTAAAAACCATAGGAATTGAAGATAATTTTAATCAAAAGTTCTGCTGTGTGCATCACTAAGAACTTGGTGTTTGAATATCATCCTACATAGCCAATTAAACCAGAGTGAAAGGACTTGGTTAGTACCATCTTTCTGATCTGTATCTTTTTCTTTTTCTCCTCTCCCTTTTGAAAATATTTCAGGAAATTATCAGCAGCTTTCCATCAAGCACTACTGTCATTTTGTCGGATGTCAGCAGACAGCCGTTTGGGGTCAGAGGTATGTCTTCCAGCTGGCATAAACTAGAATATCCTTTATTGTGCATAATAATTAAGCCATCAATAAGTATTTTGTAAGGAGATTTATTAACATATATACAGAGATAAATTTATGTGCGTGAAACTTCAGATATAAGGATATGCCTTCAGATTTGGCTTAAAAGTGATAGCCGTGTAATTACCAGGAGCTTTGAATCTCTACAAAGAAATTAATGCTTTTGGAGTTGATATGCCTACTTCTGGACCCAAAACTTGCAGCTTACTGCCTATGTGTAAATTAAATATTTCCTTGATATTACTCAATCTGGTCCATTGTTCTTTTGTTTTTTTTTTTTTAATACTTGTTTTTCTAGGTGTCTCGGATTGCAGACAGTGAAAGAAGTGTCATGTTAATGTTGGGACGCTGCCTGCCTCACATTGTTCCTAATGTCCTACTTGCAAAGCGAGAGGTGAGGAACACCCCCAGCATATTTACTTTTTATTCCTTCTCTCTCTCTCTCTCTCTCTCTCTCTCTCTCTCTCTCTCTCTTTCTCTCTCTCATCTTTACCAAGATGCTTTCATGTGTTCATTTTGAAGATCTTGTCTTTTATTTCATGAAAATCTATTACTTGCAATCATATTCTTACTTTTGTGCATGCATCTCTGCTCCTAGAAAATGGTTTTACACCTTTGTCAGGTGAGTGCAGTAAATCTGCGTTGTATCCTAATATTTCTTCCTTTACTTAAGGCACCCATTAGCATTAAGCAACGCTAACTGTTTCTGTAGGTCCATCTATTTGTTGTAGCACAAATGTTATTACACTAGAGAAGACCATGGTTAATGTACCCCTAGTTCTTTATAACTAATATCTAATTTCAAATAATAATTGGGTTTATTTTGTCTGTTAAATAAGGATTAATGATTAGGTTCTTTTGCAGCATTCCATACTTGAACAAAAAATATTATCTTTCGCTAGAAGCTTCATGTATCAGCCAAGCCCATGTTGTTCATCAAAATAACCTACTCCTTTTAAAAATACATATATATATTTATATAATTTTCCTTACATCTGTAATGACTCTTAATAAAATTATGAAATGTTTATTTTGAACATCAATGGAGTTATTGTTTTACATGGTCATTGCACACTACTAATGTAAAAAAATGAAGATAATGGAAGACAGAAAAACTTATGGTTTGCTATGAATATTGCATGTGATCAAAAGCACATAATGAAATAATTAAGCCAAAATGCAGTAGGCCTGTTTTTAAGACTGAAAGAAGGGGTTTAAAGATGCAAGGCTTGGTGAGTAAGTTTTAGTTCTTGTCTACAGTATGGTGGACTTAGTGCATTTTGCATAAACTCATTCTAAGGCTTTAAAAAAAAATTAAGAAATTGGTACTGATCCTATAATCCAAAATTTTATAGCATACAAGTAGTTATGAGCAGTTGATATACTGAAATTGAGGCACACCACATCTTGAATGTCTCAAAAGCTTTATAAAAGGGGTTTTGTTTTGTTTTCTAGCTAGATGATCTAGAAATTGCTCTGTTAGTACTTTTCCATAATAATAATGTGATTGTTCGAGGATCAGTGCTTAATTTTTCTTATTTATTCCTTTCCTTCCCTCTGCTTGGCAGGATGTGGTATTTTGGCTTCTTTTTACAGCTTGTAGCATAGTCTGTGTAATGCAGTTAATATTTTTGTGACCTTCTAGGCTATTTCCTACTTGCTTTGTTTTACAAGCCAAGTTACATATTATTATATGCATCTTTGCCTTATGTGAACCAATATCTGAAGATTCCACAAGTGAGAAATGTGTAACTGGATTTGAATGGGATGCTTACTGTTCTCAGTTTTAAAAATTGCTTTAAGAAGTACTTTTTCCTCATTACTCGACATTGCAATCAGTTTTGTGACATTCTTTCAGGTATAGTCATGGGATTTGAAGAGTAGACTTTCTGTTAATGTTTATTAATACCAGCGTTACAAAAAGCCTAATTAAGAAATAAACTCTCTTCACCAAGGCATAGCATAAAACTGTCTTGCTCCCCACTCCCCAAAGTAGTTAACCTTGGAGAGTTTTGACACAAATTTACAGATCAGTGGTGTAACAGTGTACCAAGAGATCCTGACTCGAGAAGGATTCTTGACGAGGTTGGGTTATAATATAAAGAGATCACCAGTCTTCTCTGAAAGCATACAATGGCAGCATTGTAGCTTTTAAGATCCTACCCTGTCCGTGTTCTAAGAGATTTGATCATAATTTTTGTGATAAATCTCTTAACTATAGAGATTTATCTCTGTATCTCTTTCATTCTTTAAGCTTCCATCATACTTATTCTAGTTGCCCCATACTAAGTTGAAATTTTTATGCTGTGCATTCTTGTTTTGGAGGAAGTGCCTTTATATGGAAGCTGACAAGTCTCTTAAGTAGATGTTAACATTTAGCAAAGATTTATAAGTTATTCTACCAATGACTTTCACCTTCTTCAAGTCATTAGCAGCCTGCCTCACTTTGGCAGTAATTGCTTTAGTAGATATTGCAATTGACATCTGAGCAACCAGTCAGTGGCTGATACCTTTCTGAAGGTACTTGTTACTTTGTGAATTGGTGCAGTCTTGGTTGTTCTGATACCTGATCTGATACCTGTAATTGGCTTGTGGTGAATGAAGAGAGGATTCTAATTATTGCTAAAAGAGCAATTCAAAAGATTAAAATAAACTTATGTTAATACTCATAAACACAGTTGGTAGTCATGAAATTTTTATGTATTGATAGAGATATTTAATTTTATTTCTATCACAACTGTCTAGTGCAACTGCTTGCAAATATGATTGTGAATGTTGAAATTTGTATGTGAATGCATTCCCATGCAAGTGTGCAAGCTATATATTCATTGAAATGCAGTAACAAAATGCTAGAAACCTGCTCTTCAAGAGAAAAACAACAAACTTTGCGTATGTGGTCTGTGATAATGTTTTTTGCAAATGAGGAGTTTCCATATAATTTTTCCAAACAATTTCTTGATTATTTGGGGAGGTTAATAAAACTTGATTTGCATTGAAGTCTACTTCCTTAAATATGTCTTTAAGGACTCTATGCCCTTAAATATGTCTTGTCCACTTAAAGCATGCTTAAATTTTTTTGGCCAACATTAAAGATTGTTTCTCTATTTATAAAACTTCTTCTAGTATGAAGTAGTTCAAAACTTGTTTTCTTCACCTTCATAGGATATAAAAGTCTTTATATTCCAGTCAGGTTACAGGAGTACCTTGCTTGTATACAGTTTCTATGCAGTTTCTATTCTCTGGAGTATGTAGTCTCAGAAGAGTTTGAGCAAGAGGAAACTTTTTGGCTTAATATCAGGGTCTTATTACTCTTGTTCTTAACTGAGAAATACTTCCCGTGTGTGTATATATATCTTATACCTCATCTGTTATTTCTGGGTGTTTTTTTGTTGTTGGGTGTGGGGTTTTGTTGTTGTTGTTGTTGTTGTTTTTTAAGCTTTCAGTTGCATCATGCAAAACATAGTAAAGTCATGATATTAATGAGAGACTTAGTGTCCTCTACTAAATTCTTTTTTTTTTTTTTGCTTCCCTTATGGCATTGGTAATTTTTTTAAGAGTAGGACTTTGTTTCTTCTGTCCAAAGTTTGAGAAAAGGTAGTATAACGCCAAATCTTCAGGCTTAGAGTTGATGCTATTCTTGACTCTACAGGAAGAAAGCAGAGCTGTATATTTAAGGTTGTATGCATTATTGTTTAAAACCTATGCATTGACATTATTGAGGCACTTTAATTCTCTGGTTGTTTTTTAAAGGTGGTTGTCTCTTAAAACATGTTGAGGCTGATATAGATTTTGATCAGTCTTAACATTTTGAAAAAACGGATAAAACATTGACTCTTTGAAACTTAAGTTGAGGTAGGGACCGTACTTTGTTTCTACAAATAGGTATATTGCTGCCCTCAGCTGCCCCTTCTGGTTTGTGGGTTTTTTCCCCCTCACCCTCTATCCGTGTAAGAGAGAGAGAGAGAACTAATTTTTAGTTTAAACCTTTTTAGTTCTGTTACCTGGAAATAAATGGTTACGTTAGTTTTCTTAGAACTAAATAGTTCTAGACTGTAAAGCATCCCTTTAGTCTCAAGTCTTTAACCTTGTCTCTGCAAGCAGTTGAACTTAATGCTGATGAGTTAAATTGTCAATTGGTACTAGTTTTATGGCAGTGTTTTTATATGCAGATTAGCAAATGAACAATGGATGTAAAGAAGTATGAGTTTTCTTGTGTTGTTGTGTTTTCAAGCCTGTATCTACATTAAAAATATCCCCAAGGGGATATTTTTATGTGAGAGACAGCTTAGATCTTGGGATAGCAGTCTTATCCCATGACCCATAATTAAAATTGAAATTGTAATCTTAGAAATTTTTGATGCTTATTCTGAGTCATGTGCTAAAGCTACATTTTTTTTTTTGTCATTTTAAAATGAAAAGGGTGAATTCTGAACTTCAAAATAGATCCTTGTACAAGAGACTATATTAGTCATTTATTTGTGCCTGCAACTGTTTCAGTTATAACAGTCCTGTTATATTTTCTCTACTTGGCTACGTTACAGCTCTAAGGGCTACGTTACAGGCAAATTTTCCTGTAATACTGGTTGATAATATAAACATTGACAGTAAAGAAAATTTTAAAAGCACTCTTCCAAAAAGTGGTCTTAATTGGTATTTTCTTTTTTTGCTTGTTTGCTCTATTAAATTTAGTATTTGAAATAACAAAAAAAAAATGACATGGTCAAGGTTTGAATGAAATTTATTATTTGAAAGAATTACTTTGCTTATGACTGCTCCAGCATAAAGGCATTAATTAGGGAAGCTTTGATGTATACGTCTTTTGTTCGAATGGTGAAAGGAAAATTATACTGCAGGTAACAACTCTGATGGAAAATACTATGCTACTGTATAAGAAAACTGTCAGCAAAATAGACAAAAGCTAGATGTAGGAAGGGTATATTTTTAAAAAGTGATTTTTTCTAATCCTTTTTATAGTCAGAATTGTTTTGCATCTAATTGAGGTAATACCAGTTCCTGTTTTTAAAAAGTGGCCTTTCCTTTGACTATGATAAATAATAGGTCCACATGTCTATGTAAACATTGTCTTTCCTGAGAACATGCATCAGCTCCAATAATGGACTTTATTACTTTTTATATTATTACTTTTTTTTTTTTTTTTTCCTTCTTAAGAGAAGTGTTGCCCAAAAGTATTTTGGTGTGCTTTTTCTTCAGCATAATATGTTAGGTCACCTTTATAGCTTTTTCCGTGGATCACCTGTATGCAGCTTATCTCATGGTAAAGACAAACCATCTCGTTTTCTCCCTGCTCTCGTTTGGGTAGTTCACAGATACAGACTGCCCTAAATAGAAACTTAATTTTTCATGGTGGAAGTGAGACCTCTGGCACATGGTATTTTGCTTCCAGGCTCATTCACTAAGTCACAAATGCTAGGCATGTTGTAATGGCATTCTTCTGTCTCTCTAATGAGAAAACAGTATCTGGTGCCTGAAAACCACGTTTTTGTGGTATTGTTGACTGAGTTAGTTCCATTTCCCTAAGTTAGAGGCAATAGGGCAACAAGGAGCTTTGGGATGAACAGGGCATTAAGATTTCAAATTAAAGCAAGAAAGAAGGGAGGGGTGTTATTTTCTTTTAATTTCTTGCTTCTCACTCAACTGTCAGCACAAGTGGTATTCCTTCCCAAGGAAGGCAGAACATTTGAGATAGTACTGGAAGCTCTCTCCTTGATTATTGATCACCCTATGTATTCTCCGTAGCAATGAAAGTTTTGTTAACTTTTCTCCTTCACTAGCCAAATGCTTGCACTGCTCTGTCTTACTGAAAAACGTTGCACTTGGTACAGCACTTCTCTGCTGTTTTTGCTGGTGAAAAATACAAGATTTATTAAATAATGCTCAGTCTGAAGCATGATACTTAGCGACAGAGAGGAGTGAACTTGGTTGTGCCTGTAGGATGTTTTTGTTCAGCTAGGTTCTTAGTCACCCAAAATACCTAAAGAAGAATCCATCCCTTTTTAAGCCTTTGGGAGACTTCGCTTGGGCTGTTCTGCTCGCTTGCGAGAGCAGCTGAGCTCCTCCTGTCCTGTGCCACCAGAAGCCCCTTTTGCTGCCAGGATTACCCCGCTTTCCATGAAGTGTGTAGGGAACACACAAAATGCTGTTTGAGACCTCTCACTCTTTCTCCACTCCCCTTGCTAGAAGGAGCTGTAGCAGCAGTGATGCAGCGATGCAGAGACCTCTCCCTTCTCCCATAGAATGCAGGGAAGAATGTGACCCATGGACAAGAAAGAACAGCTCAAACCAGCTGCTCTAGTAACCACCTTTCTGCAAGGTAAAGCATCAGCCTTGTGTCTGCCCCATGTCAGTGATTCTAGGTTACTCATCAGGCTTCCGCGCCTCAGTTAGTATGCAGGGGAATATTCATAGGCATTTTCCTTTCCATTGGCAAAAGTCAACAGTATTGGCTTGGTAAGTTTTCAAAGGTTTAAAACAAACAGAAGCATTTTCAATGTCGTGAAATCTTGCAGTAGTTCTCTGAGCTATTATGACTTTTTCAGTTGTTGCTCAAGCCAGCAAGGAAAGTAGAGTGTGTGCGTGACAATTTCAAAACAGAAATATCCCCAAGTCATAAAACTGCCTTTCACAGGAAATATTCTTTTTAAAAAATATTCTCTATCTACTGTTTACAAACACTTCAAAAAGAAATGCCAAAGCACTAGGTTGATACGAACTTAAAGTGTAATTTCAGAAAGCTATGTCTCAGTATAGGAACAGTGTTATTTTTTAGTATACATTTTTTTTTCATAAGGTGTATTCTTTACAGTGAAGAATTGTGTTTTGTATACATTATGTTCTGTATATCCAAAATATAATCTGACTTCTTCCTGAAGTATCTTAGCTTAACATAAAATTAAAACTGTCAGTAATTTAGAGTTCATTAAATTGTCATGGCAGTCGTGTTTGTTTTTGTAATATTTCTAGAATCTTTGAGTTAAAGCAGGGTGTTTACAGGAGAGAATTCTTCTGTAAAGTACAAAACAAGTAAATAACTAAAACCCCTGCCATCCAGGATTTTAGTAGGAGCAAAAACTAAATGGTAGGAATGCAAAGAATAAAATCTGACATAAAACTTAGAGGGAAGAGAGCTTTAAACAGAAGAAATTAATTTAGCTCCTGAGGCTTTTTCATTCGTATTTCATTTAATATAGGTCTTCACCTTATTTCATATTCTCTCTCTCTCTCTCTCTCTCTCTCTCTCTCTCAAGTTCAATTTAAAACACTGAGGAGGGGGAGAAGTCCAGGTTCTTCAGATTTGTCTTCCCTCCCTCCCCCATACTTTCAGACTTCTTGAAGTAGTTGGTAGGATATTTCTACACTCATTCCTCTATTTAATCCTAATTTCTTTAATCTCTACCATGGTTGTTAAATCTCTCCAAAATACCTTTCAAAATCCATTTCAGGATGTGTGTCTCAGTCATCTCCAGCAGAGGGAAGGAAGCACGTTAAGCACAACTTTTATAAAATGTAAACAAGATATCATCAGGAGTTGACAAAATGTTCTATATTAAACATAAGAGCAACTGTTCAGAAAAAGGAAATTTAGAAGTGTCTCTTTCATGTTGTTTCCCCATGACCACCATATTTGATAGTCTTACTTCTCGAGTGCATCAAAACAGATCGCTCTGAAGTATGAACAGATCACTTTAAAGTATGAGGGAGTGTCGTACTTTGTCTAATACTTAAAAGGAAACTTGCATCTGCCTACAAAGTTATCACAAACCATTACAGACTTTTCTAGGTTTTACATGATCTTATGTTGTAATTCCAGAAGTGTTTCCCAGTGTCATCTCTTTTTTTACTGCTGCTTATTTATTCCCCCAAGGAGTTTGTCTGTTCAAAGTAGCTCAAAATGGGACATGGGAGGAGGGGAGAGGAAGTTTTCTGATTATTTGTCCGTATTTTTGCAAACACCTGAGTTTCTGTGTCTTGTTCTTCCCTTCCCTTCCCTTTCCCTCCCTGCCACTGTGATGTTTCTGTCCATAAGATTTTTATAATCATGTAGAAGTAGCATGGCTTCCAAATTGGGTGGCATTAAGTTGGGCTTACAATAATGAGGTCAAGGAAAGGGACTTCCAGTTTCATATTTTTTCAGCCTGGTCTTTTTTTCTTTTGGGAATGAATACCACCAGATTTTGAAGGCATATTTCAAAAGGTGTTTGCTGCTGTCAACAGCCTGTATTTTTTTTTCAGTTAATGTTTTATCCAGTATTTTTTTGATCATTTGTTCTTTAAGGAAATTGAATTGCTCCAAAATTTTTCGAAAAAGAAAATTCAGCTTCAGATATTACCTCTTTATTGGAAAAAATTCCTTTAAAAAACATGGAGTTTTCAGTTGTCATAAAATAGAGGATATTTGTCTTCAGTCTCCTTTCCCAATGTATATGTTTCTTGATGCTTATTCAAACTCATACCCGAAACTCTGTGTGTGCTTAATTGGAAGTTTTATCTTTTAGTCCATGACATCACAAATAGCTTTTCCATGGTAGCTATGTTTAAATATGTAAGACTTCTATGGACCTTCCTTCTGTTCAGAAGGTAATGAAGGAAATTTAAACTACGGTTGTTTTCCAGCTCCAGTTGCAGGACCCCTGCATGTGTTAATTGCAAACTTGCAGAGTTTTTCGTGTTACGTGTTGCTTTTCCCTAATTCTTCCTAGGATAAAAATCATTCTAACTCCTATAGCCTCGTGTTTTTTCAGATCACTTTGTAAGAGATAAAGACTTTAAAATGTCTTCTCTAACTGTTTTGATGTTGTGTGACTAGATTTATCTTCTTAGTTTCTTTTGCCATGAAATGAATATATGCCCAAAGCATTTTTACTTTGTTTGGTTTTCCCTCACCCCAACTTTTCAGGAATTGATCCCACTCATACTGTGTACAGCCTGCCTCCATCCTGAACCCAAAGAGAGAGATCAGCTTCTACACATACTGTTCAATTTGATCAAACGACCAGATGATGAGCAAAGGTGTGTTTGCGTTTGTGTGGTACGGGACGAGAAGGAACTTTTTTCTTTGTCAAAAAAGCAGAATTAATGGAAACTGGGTATTACTTTGATTATTTTAATCAACTTTCACTGACATTTTACTGTTTTAATGATAAATTTACATAACCTTTGCTACTTTCCCTTTGCATGACCAACTTTCATGTGCAATTTCTGGTTACTGAAATAAAGGGATGGGGTTGGTAAACTGCAGTGTAGCATTTCAGTTTCTTTTTTCATAAAATATGAACTGAATTTGTGAAAATAAGCTTTAAGAACTTAACAATCATAGATATGAAAATCAAGATACATTAAGATGATAATTATTGTATTTATCTTAATTATCCATATGCTTACCAGGTAACTATTTTGCTTAGTATGGGAAAATAGTTTAGGTGTTTGCAATTAAAATTCAGAGGACTGAAGATTTCGTTTTGACAAGTGTACAGAAGTTTGTTCCGTTAAGGCTTAGAGGTAAAATCAAATCTTAGTTTGCTTTAGCTCTTCTGTAGTAGTCTGGCAGTATGACTTTGTTTCTGCCAGTCTTGGTAAGACTGACCTTAAGGTTGAAAGACAGTACCCTAGCTGGTGTGTTTTCTTCTCTAACAGTGAAAATATTTTTCATACTCAGTGGTTTGTGCTTCTTCCATTGTTTTCTCTAGAAGTGTTTCGTAAAGCGTCTTTATCTGTCCTTGTCCTATGCTGTCTTCAACTGAATTAGACTTTAATGGAATGTATAGAAAGCATCTTTGAAGTTTCTCTGCAACTGAAGTTTTCTGGTGTCCTTCTAAATTGTTCCCATGGTAAAATTAGAAGTGAAGTGCAAGGGAAAGAGATGGCTTGGTGACAATAAATAAAAACGACTTATGGCATGGTGGCACCATGCAGATGGAAATTATATAAAGGTCCAGTCCTTGTTCTATTCTTCCAAAATCTGCTTCTAAAAATCTACTGTTATTTAAATATTTTGAACACTGCATGCAGTTTGTGAAGATAATTTTGTGGTTGAGTCAGGCAGGAAGTTGCATGTCCTTTGTAGTCCCTTGTAGCTGGTTTTTCACAAGATTGCTGGTCAAATTGATTTGCTATATGCGTGCTTAGCTGCGATTAAGTTTCTTTTCCTATATCTATGAAAGAACAGAATTCAGGCTTCTTTTTTCTTTTAGTTGTTTGTTCTTGTGAAACAGAGATATCTTAAATGGATGACTTATCTCTTATTTGACAGAAGTATATGCATTAGATATTGTTCAGTGAGGTGCTATAGTGCCTTTAACAATTCTAAGTATTTTTATAATGCTATAAATTCATTTGTTTTCTCCTGGAGAGTTTGACAGAATATCACTTTCTCATTTTCAAAAAAAAAAAAAAAAAAAAAAGATTTTGAATACAGATCAGAATATGTTAAGAATTTGGTCCAGGCAGTATTTTATGCTTGTATCATATATTTGTACCAAAGTATATATTATACATGCTTCTTGGCTTTTGTCTAAATATGTTCAAATAATATTTTAGCAGTCTTACACAGTATGAAGTAATCAAAGGCATTCAGGTTAAATCACCAGAAAAGTGGTATCAATTTGCTAATGTTACTCAAAGAGCTTCTACCATATCCTGGAGGCCTATATGGTACGCTGAAGTGGTAGATCTTGCACGCTGGCTTTTTTTAGCTTCTGAAATGCACGGAGCTGTGAAATGTGGCATTGCATTTATAACAATGAACGCATTGAAATGCATCTTTTACTCCTAAGTATATTAGTTATCATTAGGAAAGCCTATTCTTGTCCCTGTAAAAGGTATTTTGGTGTGTGCACAGGTACCACCATGTCACCATAGTCTTGTCCATTGACTATATATGACAAGTCCACTTTTATCTTCAAGGCTTTGCTTATTAATACACTCTTTGGTGGTTACTTTTATTTGGTGGCTACTTTTATAGAGTTCTCTTCTGCAAAGGAACAAACACAGTCAGATGCGGTGCTTTAGGACCTGGTTAAAACACAGTTTAGTCTTCAGTTTCTGCTTAGGGGGTCATAAGTACATGCTCTGAAAAAGAGCCATTTGAGGACAAGCATTCCCAGCATATTGTTAGCAAAAGAGCTTGTTACACAAAAAGTCTTTCTACAAAGACTTTTTCTGCCCCCTCTGTCATACCAGGTCTAGACTGCAACTTTTGCAACGACTTAGATTAAGGAGGTTTTTTTGTTTGTTTGTTTAAATGATCTGTCATTGAGACCTTCTCATTTTTCATTCTTCTGGAATATGGCCAGGATTTATATACTTTTAGGACAGTTACAACATGCCAACAGTATAAGTACTTAAAACATTGTCTTTGTAATGTATTAAACTTCCCAACTTTATAGGCAAGACAAAAGAAGGTATGGCTTAATTTTTGCAAAATTAGATTTCATGGACCTTTTTTTTTAAGGGGGGGGAAACTTAGAAAAAAACTCATTTGTTTATTTCTAGTGAAGTATATTTCAAGTAATTACTGTAATTTGCTGTTTGCAGTGAATATTTAATAACCATATGTTCTGTTACCCAGTTTTGTGATTAGGTGCAGTGTGTAGGTCAAGAACCTTTAACTACTTCAGTTGTTGTAGAACTCAGAGTTACTGTGGGCTTTTGTCTCCATACTGCTATCAGAGAGTCCATTTTGATTTCTTGAGTCTTATCTAATCATTGCCCTTCTGTTTTCCTTCAGCCCTCTCACTTTGACCAAAGGTCTGGTTCTCTGTACCTGGTAGAAGCTAAAGAAGGAGAGCTTACTCTGATAGCTGGCCTGAAGAATGCGAGGGGGAAAAATTTAATAGACTATTCCTCCTTGAGAAGTTTCTGAATGTGATGTCTCTTGTTGGAGTGTGTTGTGTAGTAATACTGTGTAAGCTACACTAAAAAATATCCAGTAGAATCTCGGCCTTTCAACCTTAAGGGCATACTGTTCTCTGCAGTCAGTATTTATGAGGATGTACATGACACTGAAATGATTATTTTAAAAAATATATAATTCTGGCTTGCTCTCATCAAAATAATAATGAGCAAAATTTACAGTAATATGGCAGTCTTACTAATTTTATCATCTCAGCAGTATCTAATGTCCCAGTGTTATACTTTGGAACTGCTTATTTGAGTGCTGGCATAGTTACAAAATTGCATGGAGTTGGTAAATTGCATGTAAAGTTGATATCGTTTCAGTCCTATCAAAAGGAGAAAAAGACGAAGGTAAAAGTCAAAAAGACAAAAATCTTAACAAGACAAATACTTGCTTAGTGAAAAATTAGAATATCACAACTAACTACATTTTAAAGATAGTTTCTTTAGAAGGTAAAGGTAAAGATTCTGTAGAGCCTCAAGTGTCCTAAAAACTGCGAGGAAGGTGATTCCACAAACAGTTAAAAAGCAAGTGAGGTAATAGGGCAAATAATGATAGATTTCTGTCCTCAAATAATTTTAGAAGTTATTCACCCAGGTACTTGCACTACTAGGTCATAAGGTAGATCTACATATTAAGTTTTTTGGATCTTGATAGTCACCTACAGATATTCAGGAGTCAGTAGAAAATATTAGTGAAAAAACTCCAAATTACTGTTGAAAGAATTTTAAATATATACATTTACCTATGAAACTACTGGAACAACAATCTGTTTTCATGCAGACTTGAGGAAAAGAACAAATCACTGAAGAATATAACTACAAAATACTTGGGTGGTCATCTGTACTATTGATTGATTAACTGCTACCCTTTTAAAATGAGCTTTGGAAGATTTTTGATGAGAGTAATGCCCGGTATTTTTGGAGGCATTACAGTATCTTGTATTTTAAGTATGTTAGTTTTTCTTATGAAATTGTTTTCTAAGTTACTTGTTTTGAACAAAGGTCAAATTTTTCTATGTTTCTAAATAAAAATAGTGGGTGTGCTGGAATATAATATTGATACTGTGATAAAGTTTAGATTGTATTAGTCCATAGTGAAATACAATATTCAGTAGTAGGAATTAAATCGGGTATTTAGTCAGAGATTCCCAATCTCACAGACTAGGAGTTCAGAGATTCCCAGAAGAGAGATTTCCAGGCTCTGGGTCATAAATTTTTTAGACCTGCAAGTTTCAGGAAAAGGCGTATTAAGGACAAGATAATTAATAGCTTTCCATTTAATATATTACATTTAATTCAGGCTATATGGCATGAACATTTTGAGTGTCAAACAGTATCCATTACTGTAACAAGCTTGGGAATCAGTCATTTAAATAATTCTTTGATCTGACAGCTTCTGCTTTTTCTATCTTGTGTGGTAAATGCATCGTAAATTATAGAACTTTTCTTGACTTGATAAACAGGTTAAAGCTTTAAATTCATGTTTCCAGACAGATGATACTGACTGGGTGTGTGGCGTTTGCCCGACATGTTGGACCAACACGTGTGGAAGCTGAGCTTTTACCACAATGTTGGGAACAGGTAACTGAATATTTTGCATTTTACGTTGGTAAACTAGTTGTAGCTTTGTAAATTCAGGATTGTCTTGGGGGGTGTTGTTGGTTTGTTTTCTTCAAGGGAGTTTTTTTTTTTTTTTTTTTTTTTTTTTTTTTTGTTTTTTTTTTTAAGGAATGGTGGTTCAAAATTTTTTTCACAAAGGTGTTTGGATGTTCTTTAGCCTCAGAATATGTACATTTATATAACGTTGAAATGAACTCAAAACCAGCCAGATACAATCCGAATGTTCTAGTTACTTTCGTATACTTGCATATGTTGTATTGAAATGCGGAATGTACACACATTGATGTTGTTTAATTGGTGGTGTTTAATGCTCCCCATGTCAGGTAGGTGCATTTATAAATTCCGTACAGAATTAGAAATCCATTTTTGTTCTCAGATGTCATTCACTGATTTTTATATTGTAAGTAGTAAATACTCAGGGCAATGTCCACACCTGAGCTAGTTTAAGTTTTTTTAACAGAAAAAAAAAAAAAAAGATCAAAGTAGCCAGAAAGAAAAGAAAAGAAGAATCTTCTCTAGTGGGCATGGCTTTCACACATGTAAGGTCAGCCTGAAGCATTCACTGTGACTTGTAGAATCTGTGTGCGTCCCTTTCCACAAATACTGTGAGTTAATAAAAATAACCAGAAACCAAACTGAAATATTCTTACTGTTTCATCTGGGGCATAGAAACAGGGCAACATGAGTTCAGGTGAAAATGCATGGTATTTTCCTACCCTGAAGAAAAGAGAGTCCATCATTGCCCAAAGACAGTGAGTAAATAAGCTGTCAGAGAGCAGTAATGTTTGCTTTGGTGCCATCTTTCTGGTCTGGTGATTGTCTACTGGTTCTCCACTTGCATAATTCAGCCATCTGTTCGCAATGCATCTCTGTTTCACAATAAAGTCTAAGCATTAAGAATATTAAAGTTTTCTGATAGTTGAAGTACATATAGAAGCAGTATTTGTGCTTATTTGTGACACTTGCCTGTTAATCAAATGGAAGACCCTTGGGCATAGTGCTAAAACGTAAAATAAGCCATCTCTGTTTCCTCAGTTCTCCCAGGCTGTTTTGGGCTTTGTTTAAAGGAGCCAGTGCCAGCTCAGTAAGAGCACATCATCTTTACAACAGGTCCAGCTTCACTAGTGCATTATAGCAGCCTGCCAAGCCATATGCCATCACTTCATGTATTTAATGCACTTTGCCAGACTTTGTTTGCAGTACTGAAAAGAGCTCCAGCAAATTCCAGCTGATTATCATTGTTGTGAAACTGAGATAGGGGGAACTCAAAAATATCTCGGCTATAGTTTTCTGAATTCTCTCATTAGATGCTTTAATTCTGAAAGCATCAGTGCAGTTAGCTAGAATCGATTTACATACACAGGCCCTCAGAAGATCCAGCATTTTCACCCAAATATTCTGAACTTCAGAGCTAGTCTCTGTGATCTTACTACCTGCTCTTTGCAGCTCTGCATGTATGATTTACCTGGTTAACCTGGAGAAGAGAAGATTTGCGAGGGGATCTTATTGATACGTACAAATATGTGAGGGGAGAACGTAAAGAGAATGGTGCTAAACTCTCCTCCCTGGACTCGGAGAAAGAAATAGTCATACTACATGCCTACCTTATCTTATGTGACAGGATAAACCTATTCACTTTTCCCTCTCTTTTTATTCACAAAGTGTGTTGAAATGTATCACATGTTTTGTTGTGCATCCATTATTGCTCTTTTCTCACCATTAAAACTGGCTACATTGGGATGCAAACTTGCTTAGAAGTGGCGATATCAAATTCACAAGGTAAACTTTTTGCATGAAATCTTACGAAATTTTCAATGAAAAGGTAAATTATTTTAGTGGAAAGGAAAGATAGGCATGGCAGGGTTAAGAGATTCTCAGGAACAGGGACTTTTCCCAGTCAGATCTCAGATGCTTTTCTGCTGGACTTGGATACAGGAGGAAGCAAATATTATTGACCTAATAAGTATGTCGTCCTTAGACCAGATTGCTCAGCACCATCTGGGCAGCTGTGCTACACTGGTGGGCTCAGATCACTAGAGGGCACCTGTGTAGTTCTTAGAGGAATTGTGCTCCTGAAGGGCCCCACAAGGCCAAGTATTCGGGGAAATGGCAACTGTAAGTTACTCAGATTCTTCAGAGTGTATGTTTTATGTCAGTCTAGCAACCTATAAGCTATTTTGCACTTTTTTTTAAAGTACACACACATGTACACACCCACAGATTCTTTGCAGATTCTTCTGTTAATATAAGTTCTAGTCTGCAGGATAACTGGAGAAGAGAACAGGACCCAGTGCAAGATTTGGAGGCTGCGTAGTACCCATATGCACTTCTGTGGACACAGCCGGTGGTTATAGAGAGAGATGCAGGCTATCCCTGCACTGCAGTTCATTTGAGTCACATTTTGAATACTGGTTACTACAAAACCAATAACTATTCCATTTCCTTTTACCAGATTAGCCACAAATACCCAGAGAGGCGGCTCCTGGTTGCAGAATCCTGTGGAGCTCTAGCACCTTACCTTCCTGTAAGTATTAACAGTGCATCTTAACCCTTCCCCAGGGAAAGCAAAGTGGCAATCTACTGTGTTGCAGAGCCGTCTTTTCTCTTCGTACGTGTCCTGGGCAGTGCGCGTTTTACATGGACACTTGCATTGTATATCATGCATATGAGAGTCAATAAATGAAGTTAAGGAAGAGATGGCTTCTTGTAAAGAAAGACAGCTCAATCTAGTTGCAAAATGTCTCAATAACCAGCATGGTTGGCTAAGCTGTCCTTGCGTCAGTAAAGATGAGGTAAAGATAGGCTCGATTAAGGAAGTCACCTGGGGGTCATGTAAATGGCATCAAGAGCAAAAGAAGCGGCAGAATGTAGTCAGTGGCTAGCTGCAATGTGGAGCTTCTGAAAAAAGATGAAAGCAACCCAAACCAAAACCCCTTTCTCTGATTTAGCAAGAGACTGATTACAAATCCTCTTTTAAGTGCTCTTCCAAGTCTAGGCCTATAGTAGGTTTTGGCTGTAACTTGTTTTCAGTACATGCTTCCATAATAGTTGAAGACTTGAGTTTTGTGGTTAGTAGGATAAAAGGATCTCTACTGAGGTTACTGATGCTAGATTCTCATTCATCTGCTTCTGTGGTGAGGACTGGGTGAATAATAATCATAGAGATCCACTAGTAGAAGAGCAAGCATTTCTGAAAAATAGTTGGAGCAATTACATCTAGTTTGATCACATTTAACAAGTATGTTTCTTGTTTACTAACAGAAAGAAATTCGTAGTTCGTTAGTACTTTCCATGCTTCAGCAAATGCTAATGGAAGATAAGGCAGATCTGGTACGAGAAGCTGTGATCAAAAGCCTTGGCATCATCATGGGATACATTGATGATCCAGACAAATATCAACAGGTATCATTTAGGATGGATTCTCTGTCTATGAAGTGTGTTCTGTAGTTATTTCCTGAGTAGGGGAAGGTATAATTTCAGATATTTTCGTTAAATTATTTGAGATACTGAATAGAAATTTGGATTGTTTATATGAATGTTGCTTTTTATTGTATCACCAAGACCAAAAAGAAAACAAATACTTGTAAGAAATACAAATGTAACAAATACTTGTATCGTTATTACTTCAGGCAAAAGCTTGATCTTCATACTGCATAATAATGCTTCACGTGATTGAAAATGAAGATTTGTCTCTTCCTATCTTTCAGTTTTTGAAAGCAAAGAGATAAAAAGGTGTTTGACTTAGACCACCTAATGTTTACCTTTAGAGGCATGATGGAACTATCTGTTGAAAGACCCCCTCGTGTACTACCTTGTTGTTTTTTTTATTGATGAAAAATTTTAAAAACTTATGATAGTCTACTTCAGATCTGGGCATGTTTTGTGGATTTTTTTTTTTTTTTTTTTTTTTTGTAAATTTTAATAAGAATAATTTTATTCTTTACTGTGTTTTGTCAGGGTTTTGAACTGCTGCTTTCAGCTCTAGGAGACCCTTCAGAACGTGTAGTTAGTGCAACACATCAGGTATTTTTACCTGCTTACGCTGCCTGGACTACAGAACTGGGAAACTTACAGTTCCATCTTATACCTACGCTGCTTAATAAGATTGAAAAATTGCTCAGGGTAAGTGTTCAGCTTTCATACATTGGAGAGTTTTCTCTGTATCTTTTATTACCTGTGTAGACTTTTAAAATAACGTAACAAGCTAAATCATTGCTATTTATGTTCTATGGGGAAGAGCATAAGCTCTGTAATTTCTAATCTGTAGGGCAGGAAGAAGAAGAAGGAAAAAAAACTAATAATTTTCTTCAGAGCCCAATAGTCAAAATGCAGTTTGGAAATCTCTTGCTTCTGGCTGAGTTCAGAAAACAAAACTTTGTGTTGCTTCAAATACATTTGACCTATATTTAAAATGTTTTTTATGTGTCACATAGTGCTATATTAACATTTATTGAATTAAAAAAAAGATACATGGAAGAATTGAATGGTTTAGTAAGTGCTTTGCAGTTCTGGGTTAGTTTGTCTGCAAATTTGGTTTGGTAGATACCTGGAACCAAATTTCCAAAATGTACTGCAAGTTTTTCCTTCAGAATATCAGTATGTTCATGGACAGGAAGCACTTGATGCAGAAGGCTGTATTGTGAGAGTAATTGTAATCAGGACCTAACTGATGCTTCTATGTGAAAGTTTACCACGGATCCCTTCCCTGGCAAATGATAAACATATGCATAAGTAACAGGCCATTAGAAGTGAAAGCTTTAACTAAATTTTCTGTTTGTTTCAGGAAGGAGAACGTGGCTTGGATGAACATAAGCTCCACATGTATCTGTCTGCTTTGCAGTCATTGATTCCTTCACTGTTTGCACTGGTGTTACAGAATGCACCTTTCACAAGCAAAGCTAAACTTCAGGGTGAAGTGCCACAGATAGAAGGTAAAGGATTAATTTCTGAAAGGAACCTGTTCTGGAAACCAAGTGTAATTTGGTAGCAAATCTCAAAACACTTTGTTACCATTAAGTGCAAAAGACGAAGTCCAGCAATAGACCATAGGATGCATTAAACAGAATTAATCTGTATTTATGGTTACTACATAAATAGTTGGTGGTTTTCTGTGTAAACTTTCTGTAGAAACTTTAAATTTCTATAGCACCCTGTCTACACAGTAATAATTCACATTTCTTTTCAAGCTTTGTTTTTGTAAGAATACACCTCTTTTATGTACTGCATTTTCAGAAAAAAAACACGAACAAAAAATGAAATTTGTTTATTTTGTGAAATTTCTTTCTTTAACATGACTGAGTTGATGCAGGGTGTTTTTTGTTGTTGTTATTTGTGTTGTTTTTGTTTTTCTCCTTAGCCAGATTCCAGCATGGGAAGATTGGTCATGTCTCTTTCTTCATTCACTCTTTTTGTTTTTTTCTCCACCTCCCCCTTTTGGGGAAAAAGAAAAACGTTCTCTAATTCCTTTCCCCTTCTTCAACTCACCTTCCCTGTGGAATAATTCAGCCTTAGACCTGAAGCCTTATCTGGTATTTAACTAACTACAAGTATCAGGTTACTGATACAGAGGAAGTATGTAAGACATACTTCACAAAATTATTGCCAATCAAATGAAGGAGAACCAAATGCATTTTGGCTAAAATTTCCGTAATTTTCTTTATTGTTCCTGTAATATTATGTTTGCCACATATTGCAGGCTAAATGCCTTCTCTTTGTCCAGTGGCATTTTTTTTTTTCCCTGTATTTGTTATACAATGACTTGCAATCAAATGTGTTCTGTCTTAGGACAGAAAGTGAATTTTGTGTGGAGAAAAAAGTTAATGTGTCTGTTAAATGCATTTTCATATTAGTCTATTGCAGCAAATCCCTAATGCTTTTTTTTCTCTGCTCTTTTCTGTGTTTAAGCAAGCTGATTATCACAGACTGATTATCATGTTTTTCTTTATCTCTGTAGTGTTTTTGTTTGTCTTTTTGTTGTTTTTTTTTTCCTAATTTTTAATTCCTCTGAGGAAATAAAATAATCCTTATTTGGACTTTGCCATTATATTATGTATATTAATGTAAAAATGTTATACATGCCACTCAAACTATTTCAGCTGACCGGAGTCATCTGAAGATGAGTACTTTTTCCACGAGTTGTTACTGTTTAAATAAGGAAATCAAAAATTTCAGGCTTTGGCCTGAACAGTTTCTTCTTTCAGAGGTGTAGGAAAAAAGGTCTCATGCATTTTCTGCTAACCTAGTAACATTTCTGGAACTGTAGGAAAGATTATAATGTCTTTTAACTTCATTGCTGAATTCTTGGATGTATGATTGAGATAAATTGAGAATAGTAGAAGCCATGTAATTATAAAATGTTCCTGGAATAGCAGGCCTTCAGTGTCCCGTATACTTAAATGGTCCAAAATCTTGTGAGGTTTTGCTTTTATCTGTAAATTCTTATCTTCTGATCATTTGAATAATTAAGAAGCTTGGGAGGGTGGCAGTGTCAAAATGCTTTATACGTAAAGATTGAAGTAGCCTGATGAACGGGTAGCATTAGAAGTCAGGGGCCTTGCCTCCTAGTCATTCTGCTGTGAGCTTGCAGCCTACTTTGGGGTCTTCCGTAATCCCCCAGTGGCTGCATGTTCTCTTTTAAAAAGTGAGGGTACTAAAAGGTTTCACATTTTCTTTCCTATCTGTATTGACATCCCTTCCAAGGTATTTTCAGCTCTTGTGTTGGTGATTGCTTGTTCTGTGGTGTTTCAGTGACTCGATTTCCCCGACCCGTGTCACCTCTTCAGGATGTGGCAACCATCATTGGAAGCCGTGAGCAATTAGCAGCCCTGCTGCAGCTTTATGACTATCAGCTGGAACATGAGGGTACCACTGGATGGGAGACTTTGCTCTGGGTTGTCAATCAGCTGTGAGTTAGTTTGTATCTTCTAGCTCCTAGTATTGAAGCATGTAAAAGTTTTGGTAGTTCTTATGCATGATTCTGTTTACCAATTATTAAAAATAGAAGTCTAGTTTTATTTAATTGCTATTAATCTTGAAAAAGGAAAAGATAGAATTTCTTTGGCTTTTAAATTTCCTACATGGAAAGTACTCACCTTAATTTTATTCAGGAAATATCAGCTATATAGTGGATCAAGTAGGTAATTACTTGCTCCAGGACAACTTACTTTCATCTTTACAGCAGTGTAGCCAATTCTCTGTTGAAGAAAGTTTCCATCAAGTGTTTCATGTTGAAGCAACAGTTTTCTACAGTAACAGATGTTGGGAAATACAGGTCAGACTTTTCTGACATTCAAAACACTCCAAGTGTTGGGAACTGTGGAGAATATATAGATAATTTTAGTGAAACCAATGAGGTTAAAAATGTATAATCACTAGTACAAATTACTTTTTTGTATTTTTGTATTTTTTATATACATTTGTGTGTATAAACACACAAATAAACTTGGAGAGAAGTAAAAGATCAAAGTAGGGTTTGATATGCTTTTGTTTCCTGATTTTTAGGTTACCACGACTTATCGAAATAGTTGGCAAGATCAATGTAGCCTCAACTGCCTGTGTTCATGAATTCTCTAGATTTTTCTGGCGGCTTTGTAGGACGTTTGGGAAAATTTTTACGAACACTAAGGTAAGACAGTGCCTCAAATATTCTACCAAAAAAATGTTGTGGTGATATAAATTATCCACACTCATGGTATGTGTGAATAGAGGAGTTTTATGTGACCATTTATATTTGCTTGTCATATTAATGTCTTCCTGTTTGTACTTTGAATTTGCTGCTTTTTACTCTCTGTTCACATCCTTTTGTATTTTGTCTTCATCCATTGACAATTTGGGAATGGCCTTTTCATCCTGTCCAACAGGCATTGAGGCAAGGATATTCTTAACTGTGCTTTTCTTGTTTGCCATGTGAATGGCATACAGAGTGGGAGAGATTATTCTAACTCTAGTGATTTTTACAACTTGCTTCCTTCAGAACGGCATATTTTCTGGGGTTTGTCGCACACATAATACTTCAGCCTGTACTTGATGGGTAATTGAAAGTGAATACTCTCCCTGCACGAAGTATTTCCTGTTAATGATGTATGAAAAGTTTTATCAAGGAAATGAATCCATTTTTCTCAATGAAATATTTTCTAAATATTCATTGGAAAATATTCTAAAAGGAAATGCTGAAACGCTAGAGGGTTACCTGAAGATCAGAACACAAAGCAGGGTTAGTACTTTATACTGCATTTATAGAGAAGACTGATGCCAGCTCCAGGCTTTGAAAGCCCCTTCTGTATCTTGAGAGCCATAGCTTTTATAGAATTATCTTCATACGAATTATCACACGTGTGTTTTGAAGAGAGCTTCATTGACATCAGCAAAGATGTACAAACAAAAAGCACTTTTTACATAAAACTTTGTTGAGCTATAAACCTTAAAGCCTAACTGAGCAAACCTCCAAGAGACTTCAAGTCTTGATATCAGGAGTGGTAAATGCTGCCTCATTGTAGGTACACAGTTGCAGTTTTTATTCTCTTCTGTCATATTTTGAATTTTGACAAAACCAGGCTCTGTTCTCTAAAGATTTCCTCTCCCCTCCTATCTTCTGTTTTTTACCTCTTATCTTTTTATAAGTAGATTGACCTTGGTAACAGGTGTTCTTAAATCAGGTGTTCTTCATCATCCTTTGTATAGGTCAAACCACAGTTCCAGGAAATCTTAAGACTGTCTGAAGAAAACATAGGTGAGTAGCTTTTTGCTCAAATGAACAAAAATCGATCTGCACCTGCAGAAAAAAATGAAAAATTGTCAACTTGTCCAAATGACATCCAGCTGCACTAGGGTTTTCAAGTTTGTCATTTTCTAAAATGCTGAACAATCTAATCTTAATTGTGATGGAAGACTTTGCAATTGGACTTTGCATAAAAATAGAAAAAAATCTCAAATCAGAACTCCCTACAAACGTCATTTTTGACATGCAGATATATGTGTATGAATTTATATGTTTATATGCACAAATTTTTCATATGCCTGTGTGTATATGTAAAATGTAAAAATTCTTGAATATATAAATATATACATATGTGAATAAATACTCAATGTTTCATTAGATTCCATAGCAGGTAATGGAGTGCTGACGAAAGCCACGGTTCCCATCTATGCAACAGGGGTCCTTACGTGTTACATTCAGGTAGGTTTGGTGGCCTTTCTTAAATAGTTTCATTTGTTAGTAGAAACTTTAAATTTAAAAGAAAAAAGAAAAACACTCTGAAAACCTTTAGTGCCCTTGGACTTTGAAGATATTTGGATGAGTAGGTAGCTTTTAAAACATTCAGAGGCAATGTTTATTAGTCAAGTAGTTAAGATGATAGTCATATTTGTTTAGATTATAGTTTCTACCTTTAAAATTTGGAGTCAGTAGATCATAAAATAGTGTCAGGTGTCTTGACCACAGTTAACCCTCTGATGCTGTCATGTGTCTTTATCGAAGCTATTAATCCTATTCAGTAAAGGGGTCTCGGTCGTTTACCTGTAGCCCTTGCAAACCATAATTTTGTGCCATTCTCTGAACCAGATAAGTAAGTAAATGCTGTGAGTAAAGTGCTGTTTTGGGCACACCTTGAAATCCTCAAATGGTATTGTGCAATACTAAAATGGACAGTAATTTTCCAGTAACTAATAGGTACTGCCTGGCATATAGTACTGGCTCGTAGGACAAAATAAATCCTTCATCGTCTCACAAACGTGCGATGAACGTTCAGGTGTGGTGAGCGATCAGAAAGGCTCAGTCTGCTTTTCTCTCTTTGTCCCTTCAGTAGCGTTAGGTCGTTGGGGCTGTAGCAATACTTCTGCCCCCGTTTCATGTTGTGTGCTCTTCTTTTAGGAAGAAGACCGCAAGCTGTTAGTTGGGTTCTTAGAAGATGTGATGACCATGCTCTCGCTATCCCATGCTCCTCTTGATAGCCTCAAAGCTTCTTTTGTGGAACTGGGGTAAGGAATATCCCTTGGAATGAACTAGACCTAAGTGCATTAAAATCTTATATTAAAAGCTCATAATATGCTTTTGACTGTAATTTTACTGACTGTGATACCTCAGGCAAATAAAAAGTGTTCTTACATTTTGTCCCTATAGTGGGACAAAACAATAAGGTGGTAATAAATAAATAAATAAAAATTAAGTGTAAAAATTAACACATCAGTCATATTTAGCATTAAATAGGAATTAATTTATTATTCACCATATTGTTAGCTGATGTGCTGAATGGCTGTTTGCATCCAATACAATGTCATAATTTCTTGCAAATACTGTTTTTGGAGTTGTTTTGTTTTTTTAAGAATGAATTTCAAAACACGACCTATTTTTGTAGACAGCAACTGTAAATGTTGTGTTTTGTGTAAGCCTTTTAAAAAGGATGAAGTTCTACGTTTTAGACTTTTAAGCAATGGACTTTTGAGACTACACTTTTCATTTTGTAGATATAGGATCTGTCTAGAGATTGGGGGGATTTTTTTGATCTGCCCAATTGTTTTCTTCTAGTGCAAACCCAGCATACCATGAGTTGCTGTTAACTGTCTTATGGTATGGAGTTGTCCATACTTCAGCTCTTGTTCGCTGCACAGCTGCTCGGATGTTTGAGGTAAGTGATATCCAAGCTTTTTAAAACTGCAGTGTGTTGGGGTTTTTCATTTGTTGTGCTTTTTAAGCAATAATTGAGATAATGTTGCTACACACGTAGAATTATAAGTGATTTAAAGAGCTTGTGTACTGTGTGATGGTGCAGGAAGCTAGTGTTGTATGGCTGCTTCTGTGTCCGGTCTCTGTTCAACAGTGTTGATTTCATTAAGCCACCGCAAGCTTCTCTGCAGCAACTGTGTATGTGGTCTTCGATCTGCTCCTGGCTTGACTGTTGCATTCTGATTACTGCATGCGAAAAAACACTTTCTGATTATGAAAAAGCATTTCACTGCTGTAATGTGTTCAAACCAGATTTGTGTCCTGTCAAATGTGTTTGCTTACGTCTGTAGATAAATATAAGTAAGCCTAATTCTCAAGCTACCAATTTTCAATATGGTTTTTGTTTAGTCCTGGTGCGTCTGCCCTGTGATTCGTTGATGACAGATCTGGTGGTAAAACCATATATTTAATCAATTATGTGTTATTGTAAAAATATAAATTAAAATCATACATGCCAGTGGCAACTTCAACTTTTGTGAGTATTCTCTTAAAATCTATGAATTTGTTCAGAGAAAATGACAGGTACTTTTAGCCATTGAGTTTGCTTTGATTCCCCCATCATGCCTTTGTTTCATCAAATGGTAATTTAGAAAAAAAAAAAAGACATATACAGAAACACTGGCATGTATTCCATCTCTGAACAAAGAGATAGTTTCTTTTATTATTTTGTATACTCCAAAGACACTGCTTTTATATTACCTTCCATACCTTTCTCTTTGCAAGTCGGCTACAAATTTCTCACCAAAATAGCTTTACAACAGACCTCTAGCCAAATCTGCTTCATATCCATTTGCAAAACCAAATCTCAGGTGTGTCCTGCAAAGAAGAACACCAGCATAATTGCAACCTTTGGTGTGTTCAACTGCCACTGAGAAACACTGTGGATACAGCGCTAAGTGCTGTGGTGTCTCTTCACTTGACTCTTTCCCTTGTAACGACGAGGTGGCAATTTTGGGTTGCCCTTAAAATACTTTTGGATTGGTTTAATACAGAGTAGAAACACTGCTTATATTTTCTAGCTGTAACACTAGAGCCTCATTTCTTTTTATTTGTGATAAGCATGTGGAAGACCTCAGTTACCACAGGCTGTTGTCCTGGTTGCAATTTCTTTTCTACTTCAGCCACGTGTGCATCATTTTAGGCAGTCCTGTGTGCTGCTTGACTCCTTGTTTCATACTATATTTTCACTGTTACTAAAGTACAGGGAGCTTCATGGTAGACACTTTTCTCACTTGAAATTACTTATATTGCCATTGCCTTTATAACTGTAGCATGGCAATCCATTTAGCAAGAGTCGCTGCTAAAAATGCTAATAACTTGCTTTACTTGTGGAAGATTCCTTCATTCAGTGAATTTCTGACGCCTCAGAGGTTGCTCCCCAGCAAGTGCATACTAGATAAGAGGAGTATGTCAGCAGCAGGGCAGCTATGTGCTGTGTTACAAAGATTCTGAGCAGTGCAGTGGTATAGAAGGTACACAATGCAATCCAGAGCAGCACAGAGATGGCAGTGATTTAGGCTCCCAGGATGGTGTTACCAAACCTTTGCAGCCTGTTTAGGAATGGAAGGACAGAGAAGTGCTTTAGAGCATTTCATGCCTTCCCTCTTGGGAGAGCAGTCTGTGTGCTGCGTGTTTCTGAAGGCTTGGTGTGCATAAGCAGCGATCCCAAGGTGAGCAGTCAGAATCAAAGCCTGGCGTTGTCTGCCTGGCTCTAAGCGCTGCTCTCTGGCCTTGCCCATCCAGCTTTGCTTTCCCTTCTGCGTGCTGAGATTTTCCGGCAGTAGTTTCCCACTGGGATGTTGGTGCAAACAGGTTTGACTGCTGCTGGTTTGAACGTGAAGCACATGGTTGAGTTCCAGGCTTTGGTCTGTTTGGGTTTAAGGTTAGGGACACTTAGCTTCAGAGTGACAATTCGGTTACAACGCACATTGTGCTTTCGGTAAGACGGAGCATGATGCTATTTACCAGGCTTTGCCATAATTACAAATAATCTGGCAACTTATGTAATCATGGAGCTGAGGTGATGCTAAATTGTCTCTTAATTATACACATCTCAAGCATTCTTGTTCAAAGCACTGAAGTACCCACAAGCTTTTTCTGAATTGAGATGGGTAAAGAAAGCTGAAGTCCCCCGTTGGCCAGAAGAGAAAACAGAAAGCATTCCCTGTATTAATCAAAGAGCAAACTAACAAACCTGTGAATGAAAGCAAGAGCATCTTAGTTCACCAGCAAGCTATTTCCTTAACCTCACTTTAAGCTGAACACATCAGCACCTTTTAAGTTGATGCCACTACAAATAATTGTGAAATTTGTTAACAGCAGAATGGAGCAGTTTAACTGCCATGTCTAAGACTTCAGGACTAAAGTCCAGGAAGCTGCAGCTTTTCCCTGGCAGAAGTTCTACAGCAGTAATGCCCGCAGCCTTGCACAGCTTCACAAAGCTCTGCCCCCGTGCTTCCTCTGCCAGTTGCTCCCTGTAGAGCCATAATATGTTTGCTGTGCACACATACACGTATACACTGTCACTTGCTCATAGGTCACTTAAAAATTACTGCTTTCCATGAGAAGATTGTGGAAATGTGGGTTCATACCATTTTTTTGCAACAAACTATGAATTTAAAAAATGAATCTACATTTAAAACATGAAGTTAGTAAATCAGGGAGTCAGTTTGCCATCATGAAGAAATTTGAATAATTAAAATATTGCTAAGTAGTCAAAAATTTCAAATTTCCCTCTAGAAGCTACGGCTAAGCTCTACTTATTCCTTAAAAATTGCAAATACGTGCAGACTTCCTTACATGAGGGGACAAGATGAAAATATCCTAACTTTCCCATGTCAGGTAAAATTGTTTATTTTATTGAATCCTAAGGAAAGCTTGGGATTTGACATTTTTTAAAATTGGGAAAATATATGTGTAACTAGCGTAGAGGACATGTGTAAGTATTGCTTGAAAAAAAATCTAAATTAAAACAATTTCCAGACATTTATGGATAAAAACATAAATTTCAGCATGTTCTCAGTTTTTAATACTTGGGAGGCATTCAAAAAAATGCATTTCTTAGACATGGAAGAACTTGAAGTGTATCCCATGAACATCAGGTTTTTACCTGCTTAGACCAGCAAGGATAAGTTGGGGTGTTTCACATGCACTGCTTGGATGGCTGTTAGCCCTAAGCTACTCCGAAGGGGTTGCGAAAGCCCTTGAGGAAGGCTTAGTGGTGCCTGGGAAGCTGCCCCTCGGCGCAGAGCAGCCGTTTGCAGGAGCAGTCCCAAAGGAGCCCGTGCTGGAAAACCTCACACACCGTGTCTAGGGAAGAAGCCCTTCGACAGCAGGCAGTCGCGTGCTGTAGTGAAATACTGCTCTGCTGAGTGGGGTCTACGTTCAGGTGGAACTGTGAGATTCAGCTTTGGGGCGCCGATACCCAGAGCAGCTGTCACGCTGGAGCTCCTGCAAGGTTCCAGCTAGCCGAAAATGCAGAAAATGCCGCCACGTTGCTGAGCGCGGTAGGGTTGTGCTGCTTGCCAGGCCACTTCAGCTTTCTCCGCGTCTCTGCACATAGGAAGCTCTAGTGTAGCAGTATTTGCTTAGCTTCTAATTTTGGTTTGCTTTTTGTGTTTTTTCTTTCTCTCTCTTGGTTGTGCCGTTCTTCTTCCCGTGATACTGTGCTCACTCTTTCCGTGCGTCACCTGTGATATTCCCCCTGCTCCGACCATTCAGCTGTTGGTGAAGGGGGTACATGAGACTCTCGTAGCTCAGAGAGTTGTTCCTGCTCTCATTACTCTCTCCAGTGACCCTGAAATGTAAGTTTCCTGACTGTCTTTATACACCCGGCATCCCTCTTAACACTTAGGAAGAAATAGCCATCAGTCCTGCTTCTTACTTTAGCTGAACCAAAATTGAGTTACTTTTAAGCACGTGTAACTTTCAAATAATTTATTTCTAAATAAGAAGGTTGATTGTAATATCTAAAGTAAACTGGGTTAAATGACTGAATACATTTTTAAATGAAAATGTAATCAATGAAAACTTAATTTTAGATAAACTCTTTTATGTTAATATTCTCAAATTTACAATACGCTTAAATAATAATTTCTAGCAGCAAGCTGAATATGAATATATTCTGTAAAGCTATCAAATTTACTATTGCAAAATCATAGTAGTATCTGCAAGATTGAAGAAGGAATTTATCGTGGCTGTATCTGATTTCTGAGAAGCAACAACACAGTACTTTGACGTATGTTTGACATGTGTTTGACATAGCATTCTGATGTGGTATTTCTTTCAAGCTAAGGAGGGATGCTTTGCTAATCTGACTAACAGGTTATTATCCAAAAATACTAGAGCATGATTAGAGTCTTAATCATTTTAATGTCTTGTGTGGGTGACTAAACCAAGAAAAACCCGAGTCTGCCTGCCCATCCTCAGTCACAGCTAATCCAGTTCTCCTTCCAGTTTACCAAACCGTTTTTTATTGCATGTTGACTGGTTTACAGCTGACTCTTCGAGGCATGAGTGAAGCCTTAGTTGACAAGCGGGTTGCTCCGGCCCTTGTTACCTTGTCCAGTGATCCTGAATTGTGAGTTTCAGATTGAGACCTTGAGTTAATCCTGTCTGTCTTTTTCCTGGTCTGCTTTATTTATGTATTTATTTATTTTGTCATTGCTAGAAACTAATGTATCTTAAAGTACTAAATTTGGATTTGCTTTATTTTTAATTCTTTTTCTTCTTGGTGCTTAATATATTGTAAAACTCTATTTTTCTCTTGTAGTTCAGTGAGGATTGCAACGATTCCTGCTTTTGGGACCATCATGGAAACAGTTACTCAGAGAGAGGTAAGAGAGTCCTACTTGTCAGAGGGTTGTCTTTTTAGCATAAGAAGTGGGTGATTTTTTGATAAATACAATAATTCAGTAACAAACTTGGGGCAAGAGGAGAGAGAGTACTTAATTTCTTTCTCCCTTAGTTATATTTTCTTCCAGAATGCTCTCCTATTTCACCTTTTTTGAAACTAAAACTCACTTAGCTAAGAAGAATTTTTGTTTCAAAGTATTAAACCCTACCTTAAAAAAGTAGCAGGAGGAGGAAAACAGAAGATAGGACATTGCATACTTAGATTTTCTTTTAAAACATACTCTTAAGAAATCCAAATCCATTATTTCCAAACTAAACAGACAGCTTTTCTCAAAAATGCTAGTCAGAAACTCAGAGCAGAATCCAGTTGCCTGCACACAGGAGTATTGGAGATGTCCTAGAATATGCTGCTTGGCTCCAGCTATAACCTTAGAAGGGCACAGGTCTCTTAGAGTTCTTGTCATAT
Source organism: Nothocercus julius (assembly GCA_013398735.1). Classification (NCBI taxonomy): domain Eukaryota; kingdom Metazoa; phylum Chordata; class Aves; order Tinamiformes; family Tinamidae; genus Nothocercus; species Nothocercus julius. The sequence continues at coordinate 1,012,281 of VZSV01000064.1, read as the reverse complement.
CTGCTGGTCCCTTGCAACTGGTTCAGAAAGCCCATGATGTCTAAGATGATATTGAAGACATGAGAGTGAAGTAACTGAAATTATTCTTAAGGTCTCTATGCAGTTTCCCCTTGTGTTTTTTTTGTTTGGTTGGTTGGTTGTTTGTTTTTGAATGATCAAACTGTGGTAGTAGATGAGAATTCTTAACAAGACACCCATGACTGCTGTAATGAATAGAAATACTGTATTTTGTTTTATTTAATAAGTGTACAGAAATAAATTTGTTTTAAAAGTCTCAACTTTTTGCAGAGCTTGCATTCTTCCTGTAATTTCAACATATTCTAAAAGAATGTGTTTGAGGAAATGTGAGCAAGAAGTAAAAGATGACTCATAAGTACTTGGAAGATGGATAAGTTGCAATTTTGTAGTGTGGAATGCATGTCTGTAATCAGTTTTGAAAGAATGCTGCTTTGTTGCCACTTAAAAATTGCTGTATGGTAAAACTGTTGTAAAAGTTGCACTAATAACAATAAATCTTAGAATACAGAGGTGATGATATCTCCTTCCAAAATGTCTCAATATCCTACTGAGGTGATTTGATTACACAGTTCTACTTAAACAGCAGAACTCCCAAGACAATAATATACTAAGTGGTGGCAGTTAAACCCTGAGAGTAGTAAAATCAAGAAAACCTCCAAAACCAGACTGGTTGTATGGAAGCACTTGTCCATGGTTGCAGATAGGTTCCATTAAGACACTGTTTAAAAATCTTTAAAAAGTAGAGCTGTATCAAAGAGGCTGGAACATCCTGAAAAGATGTGTCAGAAAAGATTAATTTTTTTTTTTTTTTTTTAACTTTTTATTTCTCTGGCAATATTTAAGCTTCTGGAAAGAGTGAAGATGCAGCTGGCATCTTTCCTGGAAGACCCTCAATATCAAGACCAACATTCTCTACATACAGAAATCATAAAAACATTTGGAAGAGTTGGACCTAACGCGGAGCCCAGATTCAGAGATGAGTGTAAGTTGCACCAACGGGAAGATGCCTTCTTCCTCTTTCTGATTTCTAGTCTTACGAAATGTTCCATGAAAACTCTTTTGTTTTCAGTGTTTGACATGTTCCTGTATGTAAAACTCATACTTTAATTCTTACTTAACAGATGTATATATAGCCCTGGCACATGTTGATTTAAGGATTTGAGAACTAAAAGGCACTGGTCAGTTTACTGTGCAGCAAATCTGAAGTTGCTTTGTTTGAATTACTTGACGTTTTCAAAGCGTACCTCTCCTCCTCTTCCTCCCACACCACTGCTGACCTTTTAAGCATCAAGCATCCCACACGTCTTAAAGCACACGGAGCAACAAAATGGGTCTACTAGTCTCAAGTTACTTGTAAATGAAGCCTGAGGGAATATCATACCTCCAACTATAAGCATTGAGGTTAGCTGGCTGAGATCTTCAGATAGGTTCCCTCTGTGAAAGTTTTCTCATGATACATGCATGTCTCACTCATTTAGAAAGCTTCAGCAGCAGTGGAGGAGCAGTGTTGCAAAATATCTCCTATTAACTGTTGTTATTCCAAAAATCCTGTGATGTAGGTGAAAACAGTTTTATTTCAGATTTTAATTGATAAATTAGAGAAATCTCTGAGGACAGGCCAATCAAAAGCCATTATTTGAAGCTCTTATCCCACCTTGGTATCTGTGATGCTTCAGGTGCCTGTGACTGTCACTTGATAATTGTTTAATTGTTTAGTTAAGCAAGCATGGAAAGCAATTTAAGATCATTCTAATACTTACTTTTACAGTTGTTATTCCCCACTTACACAAGTTAGCCTTGGTCAACAACCAGCAGTCTGTGGATTCCAAGAGACTGGATATTGCTACCCACCTGTTTGAAGCTTACAGCGCTCTTTCCTGTTGTTGTATCCTTTTTGCAGGGTAGGTTTAGCTCTTAATTCCTTTAGGGGTGAAAGGATTAATATTTGAGGAAAAAAATAAGTTTGAATATTTGTTAGGCACAATATGATGTGCCCACTATAAAGACATCTTCTCAGAAGTTGGAGCTGATTGAGCTGATTGTTACCAAACCTTAAAATCGAAAACAGTCTTAACCAGTTGCTTAATTTAATTGCAGAAATGTTATGTGTTGTATAAATGATGTATGAAATGTGTGAAACAATATGTTTAATGCTTTCCTTTTTTCTATTGTTTTTATTTCATGAAGTGTCAGATCCTGTCTGTTGGCTTTGGTTTTGTTAGTACAGCTTGTCCATGTGTTCATCAGGGTAAAAGTGTATAATACCAGAACACAGTATGTATAATGCCTTAACAGCCTGGTTTTTAGTTATTTCAGAGGATTTAATGATCAATCACTTTTTGCCTGGACTTAAATGTTTACGAGCCGATATGGAACATCTCTCACCAGAGCATGAGGTGAGCAGTTAATGTTAGCAACTGAGCAGATGGTGCAGATTGCAGCAAGAATTGAAATGTAATCGTGTTGAAAATGAAAATGAGGCGTTGGGGTTTGGGGAATTTATTTTTTTCTTGGTAAAAAATAAGTTGCATTCACATTTCTGTGATTTCATTACCCCATGATGTTTCTTCTGTGCTCTTTTTCCGCACTTTTCCCTTTTTTCCATTTTTTTTCCCTATGTTTTTCCCTGTTTTTTTCCCCATTGTTTTTGCCTGCTATTTTCCAGTGTTTTTCATCGGTGTTATTCCAGTGTTTTGCCTGTTTATTTTGTGTTTTTTCTGTGTGTTTTTCTTTTTTTTTTCTTTTTTCCTTGTTACTTCTGTGTTTTTCTCTTTCCCCTCTTTTCCACTTTCCTTTTGTCTTTTTCATTTTTTCTTTTGTTTGTTTTTTCACATTTTTCCTTTTTTTCCATATGAGTTTTCCTGTTTTCCTGCTGCCGTTTTCTTTCTTTCTTTCTTCCTGTGCAGTATTGATAATGCTTCCAGTCCTCCTTAAAATTCTTAGGAGAAGAAAATGGAGAGGAGGTAGAATGTATATCAGTGTTGTTTGCAAATAAACCAAAGCATTGTTTGATTCAGGAAAATCCTGAAATGTATAACAGATATGAGTCCACTTTGTAGTACTCTGTATTATAATAAAGCGAGGGGAAGAAGAGTGGAGAGTCTTGACTTCCTGTAACTTTTTCAAAAAAGCTTTCTTTATTAAAGTATTTTGAATTTTTTTTTTTTATAGCCAGGAGTGTTTATCGGATAGTTGCAGATTAAACACACTTGAAAAACACAATAGAAATTCTTCAAACGCTTCTGTTTGGTATAACACTCTTGTACTAAATCTATTCCTCAGCTAAGGCCAAAGTGCTAATGTGAGAGGAAAAATAAGTCATATATATGTCGTCTTTGTATGTTCTAGGTTATTTTAAGCTCCATGATAAAAGAGTGTGAACAGAAAGTGGAAAACAAGACCGTCCAAGAACCACAGGGGTAAGACTTCCCCTTCTCTTTTTCCGTGCATCTAACCTAAAATTGTCCTGAGCGTTTTCCATACTGGTGCCAAAGGCTTGTGGCCAGAAATCCTGCACTGACCTGCTTTTATTTAGAAGCAGATTTTTAGGAACTTTTTTTTGGTCCATTTGAAGCAGCAATAAAATTTCTGCTGTGGATCTGAGATTGCAGGGGCTGATGAGACTTAAACTGCTGGGGAAGTGCACGTGCCCTTTGCCTTTGCAGCCCTCTTCCTTGGGGTCAGCCGGTTGAAGCAGTTGTAAGGATGGTGCTAAAAACCTACTCCAGGCTTCCATCCTGCCTTGCACGGGGCTCGTGCGTGCGACAGCAGGGCAGTTTCTCTGGGGTGTGCACCAACTGCCCTGTGGGAGTGACCTCTTTCCTCAATACAGTGGTTCTGGGGAAACACCATGGATGTTGCACACTAGTGATGCACAAATGCAGGGTCAACCTGCTCCCCAGTAAAGATCAGACTCATGGGGTATGTGCACCAACTGGCCTCATGTGGTAGAGAGGGTATCACGCATGTATATGTGTGTGTGTGTATATACACATAAATATAGAAGATATATATGATCATGTTTGTACATACATATCTGCTTGTGGGTGCTGAAGCAGGATGCAGCTTAGACTACATAGGTCCTTGGTCTGAACCAGTATTAGCTCTACATTGTATTGAGAGATTAAGGACTGACTTCTACAGCAAGAAGGTAAAGCTGATCTTTCATGAAGGTATCTGTCCTTACAGCAACTGCTGAAGTGTTTAATGCCAATGCTATGACTTTAAAAGGTGGTAAAAATAACACTTGCAAAATATTTTGCAACTTTTCCCCAGGCATCCAACTGAGGGCATATTCATGTAATACTGTGTTGTATTTGGCTTTGGGGTGGCTGTTTTTCTGTCCTCCTTGGTTAAGCGGCCTTTCATGATCTTGAAAACCCTTAAGGACAGTTCAGTTAGTTACACTCTGCTGCTGTTCAGTAATCAAACTCTTGAATTTCCTAGCTCCATGTCGATTGCAGCAAGCCTTGTGAGCGAAGATACAAAGACCAAGTTTTTGAACAAAATGGGCCAGTTGACTACATCAGGTGCCATGTTGGCTAACGTGTTTCAGAGGAAGAAGTAAGATGGGAAAAGGAGCTCCCAGCTAACACTAAGAAGGACTTCACAGAGACTGGTTCCTGTACTTGAAGTACTTGCCTTTTAATTTCTTATGTCTTATGTTCTTGTAGTATAATTTTATTCTAACCTCCAAAGATACTTGCACTGCTTTTGAATTTCGCTGTGTATCTGTTAATTTGGGGTTAACTGTGGTTGATACAAAACTCAAATCATAGTCTGTACCAAGTCCCTGTTCAGTGTTCTTGTCTTTACAGCATTTTTTTTTTTTTTATATAGTGGAAGTTTTTTCTTTTTCTGACAAGATATCAGCAAATATCTGTATTATACATGGAGCTATTATGACGGTACTTAAAATAATGTAAATTTGAAGTCAGTGTCATGAAGTAATAAAAGTGGAGATTACTTATGTATTTAAATTATGAGAGAGTAATGCAGATTTTTTTTATTATGTTTCTAAGAAGAGGAAGAGCCACCAGCATTTGTCTGTGCTTCTAGGCTTGTTTTTGTAAGTATTGTGCATCTTGAATCCAGAGGAATTGCAGTGTCTAATGTATGAGACTGCTTGCACTGCATCAGTCTGCAGGGAGTTCTTATTTTCAGATGCTTTTTGCTTACATTGTAAATGCTGTACAAAATCCTTTAGATAAAATTTTCACATCTGTTGTGATTTTTGAGGGGTTTTTATTTTTATTTTGTTTTAAAGCACTTTAACAAGTAGCCTACATATTCTGAGGCACATCCACTAAGTAAAGGAAAAGCAGATGATCAATGGATAAACAATAAAAATTGTATAAGCTACAGCAAATGGGTCCCAATACCATCTGCAAGACGAAAGTGTTTTCACCCTGCACACGTGGTACCGCTCTGTGTACTGTGACAGCTAAAACTAAGAGGTTTTATTGTTGCTTAGATTGAACCCCAGTTCAAATTTCATTTCAGAATATTTGATGTTATGTTAATGGAGTTTGAAGTGCAGTTTCTTTAAAATGTTAAGCAGACTGTCTGCCTACCTTATGAAAACAACTTTAGAAGGAGTATCTTCAACCAATAACGAATATTTTTGTTAGCAAGGAAGCATTAACAGGCCAATCCTGTTGTTCTTAGGGAACTTTTTTTTTATCTTTTTGCCAGTATGAAGTTCTAAAAGTAAATTCAAGGGCAGGCATAAACTAGTAAGAGTTTGTAAAATGTAAGAAGGTCAGGCATTCTCTGACACAGCACCATTCAGCTGGAGGTACTAACATCCTTAAAGATAGGGAAAGCCAAAGGAGCGAGGGAGGAATGGATAAACTTCTGCACCAGAAGGTGGGTTGTGGCACTTCGGCTGTTTCCCTGGAGCAGAAATAATGGATGTGATTTGAAGCTGCTGCTTGTCCTGTGTCTTTGCCTCCTGGCTGAGCGTGCGGAGCCGCCTGCTGCATGCTGGTGCCGAAGGGCCTGCTGCGCTCGCGCGCGCCAGCCCCTTCACACTGCCCTGAGACTCCTCTTTCTTGGGCTGGCAGGCACTTCCATGCCTCCTTGCTGCTTATAAGCATGAAGTGACTCTACTTTTAGCAGACTGACTGTGAAATGGAGACATTCCTGAGGAATGGCAAGTGGTGACTTTCCTCTCTATTGTTCTGTTGTCAATAAAAAGTTTTGTATACCTGCCTCGTCTTATTACTTCTAGTCTTGTCAAAAATAAATATATGCTGCGTCAAAACGAGGGGGAGAAGTGTAACACAAATTTGTTAGCTGTAACTTCTTCTTACACAGCAGACACGGGGTTTAGCTTGCTAGATTTCCTATACTCGTGCACATTTCACTCCGGCCTCTAGTCACACTGCTTTGCTGTTGTGTTTGTCTGACATGTCCTCATTCCTTCAGCTCTATCTGTGCCAGTAGACAGGGATGCCAGAGGCAGCTCTGTAGTCCTGAGACCAGGTGGTGCAAAATTACTTCTTTATGGCTAAAATGCTCATTTCCAAAGCAGGACAGATAGATTCATGAATCTGGGAGAGGGGTTCCTGGCCTGCACAAACTCCTAACCTGGCTCTTGAAAATTGCTGATTAGCACAAGCCAAAAGCTGTGACCACAGTTTAACTGTGGACAATTCTGGAATGAGCCTGTGTTTAGCTGACTAGTGTAAGCACAGTGTCTTTGACCAGCTTAGTCCCAGACTCTTCAGCCTGTTGCCAAGTTTAGCTTTTGCTAGTCAGCCTTTTCCTTCATGCTAGTCAACCCAAGAGGAACGTGGCAAAGAAACCAAGGACGACAAACTCGTCTGTTGATCGCAGTTGAGAAACTTCTGCAGAGACAGCCAGCCTTATTCAGACAGCCTTCAGGAATACACCTTGGCTTTAGGCCTTGGTTGCAAGTGATTTTTAAAGGTTTCACTACTTTACCAGAGATTTCCAAGAGTTTGGCAAGAAGCTGCTTTTTTTTTTTCTTATCCCCAGCGGTTGTACTAAAAGCATTCAGGAGTGGGATAGAAAAGAATTGGAATCTTTTAAAGAAAAAGATTGTGGGAAATTTTACTTTTTTTTTTTTTTTTCTTCCTATTATTGTAAAAAACAGATAAGTAAACCTTTGTTGAGAAGATGCTGGCTTGAAATAAGATAGTTTGATATCTATCCTGGAAACCACTTCATCCTCCAAAGGTTGTGTGTTATTGCTGATAGTATTGCCAAAATAAGGATTCTGTAAAAAACTACTGTTGACTCAGCTCTGTCTGACCTTCTACAGCTTTTTAGTTTTTAACAGGGGGACAGGATGAAGGTCTCATGCTGTCCCCAGGGAAATTATCAGAGTCTAGATACTTCATTTGAACTGTTAGCTCTTTTGCTCTTTATGTAATGGTGACCAACAGGCTGAAGATACAGCACTGCCTAGATAGTAGGGATCATGATCTAAATATGTTTTGTGTACCTTAAATAACACTCTGACTATGCATAAGCTTTGTTCTGAAAAAGGTCATTTTCTAAAGCAGTAAATAAGATTTTTTTTTTTTTACATGTATGTTCTAACCTATGTGAATATAGGGTACTCTGTCAAAAACAAAACAAAAAAAGCCCAGCATATTTCTCTTTCCCCATTCTCTTCCCACACCCCTTCCCATCAAGAAGAAGAAGAAAAAAATGCTGCTGCTGTAGGTAAGCTGTATGCTGCTTAGGGGAACCGAAAGCAGTATTTGAATGGATTCAGGGCTAGAGAAAATGAGGAAGCTGGCATTAAAAAAATATAAAATTAAAAATCTGTACTGAAGAGCAAGAAGGCTTTTTTGTAAAAACATGAAAAAAAATCACTAAGTTAGTTGATACATAGGGATGACAAGATGATTTAAAAGGGTACAGGAAAAGCAGAAATGTTCGATATTTCTGTTCTCTGTATTGTGATAATGATAGTGGGGTTTTCTGAGAGTAGCTGGTGTGATGAGCAGCTCTGTTGATATATCTCAGCGCAATTTCTAAAAGAGAGTATCTTGCAGTCAAATTGTTTTGAGTAACAGCCCATGTAAACTTCTTTGGTGACATTTGAGCAAACCACAAACTACCAGCAGTGCTTCGCTGGCTGGGAAGTTATTAACATGCCCGCGTCCTCGGCTCGTTGGTGTGGCAGCGGTTTGGGGTGCCCTGTCTTGCCTAGATGCAAATATTGGCCAACTACAGGGTTGCGGTGTATAGTGCCAGGCAAGGGCACTTCAAGGAAACTGGGTGTTGAGGGCATTAGGATAAATTTCCCCCCGATTCAGATGGGGAAGGCAGTGTGATGTGAATAGGCAGTTTGTTTTAGACCATAAGATTGTTGAAGGTTTGTTGTTGACTGTAAGGTTGTTAAAGAAAAGCCAGGAAGCGTGTAGTCACTGGCTAATCAGCTCCTGGATTTTAATGCTGTATGATAATATGTGCTAACTAATCACAGCAAGCACCTGTGAATGAGTAATTGTTATCCAAAGAAGTGGTTTCTAAGGTGTTTCTCCCTTTAGGTTCAATGCTCTTCAGTATAACGGGTAAGCTGTGGGAGAAGACCGTGTTGCTTGTAGCGTTAGTTGGGTCAGTGGTAACCAACCCGCCTCCGTGGAGGCATCTGTGTTACTTGCTAGCTGTCAACTTGTGAGGATCGTCCTTCCAACGTAGTGAAACGTTTCCTTAGAATGAAGATGTCTAGTTTCCAGAAACCTCCAGAAGGAGAAGTTCTGCTGTACAAATCGGTGACTTGAACGAGATGACTTACGCACTGTGGTAAGGGACCAACACGACGATAGTCATCTGCCTAGTTCCTTTCCTAGCAGCTCTTGCACGTGCTGCCCGCCCTCTGAGTCCTCGTTAACTCGCACTGATGCCAAAGTGTAGTAGACTAGTGCTGCTGCTCTTCATCCTTCACTTCAGTGGGGACTATTCCCTGTTCCCAAAGGCTGGGAGCCTCTTTGGCCTAGGTGGCGGCTGGAGACAGCACACGGTGTCCCTGCCAACGCCACGGCACTGGTAACGGCACGCGCTCCTTGTGGAGTGCTGGTCACCGATGGGTTGGCCTTGTCGCTCTCCTGCTTCAAATGCACTGGTGAGGGGATTGGGAAATGTGAGCAGGGGAGAAGCAGCTATAATTTTTAATAAGCAATAAGAATCCGTATGAACTTGAACCTTTGCTGCAGAATGCATACGCACTATCGATCTGAATCTGAGTCATCTTAATATTCAGGGGCGTTCTCAAGGTGCACCATGGCTTTAGCACGCCGTTAGATGAAAGGGCCGCGTGCCTGGGGAGCTGGCGTGTCTGAAGGAAGTCAGGGGCTCGGCTCGTTGTGCGGGAGGAGGTTGCCAGCCTTTCCCAGCCTCGAGGCCGGCTCCGCAGTCAGGCGCGACGCTGAGGTGCGTCAGGGCAGTGCGAGGAGAGCTCCCCGACTCGTGTCAGTGCTGCCCTTGTCCTGGGTGGGAGTAGGCGACTGCCCTCCCTGTGATCGTCAGGCTGGTATCTCTGACAAGCACAAACAAATGCTCAAGGTTAAAAATTCACCACGAGTTTGCGTTTCCTTCCAGGAGTGTGTGGGTATTGCTCTTGCTGCTGTGGTGGGTGATGATGTATCAGCTCAATGCGCGCTTGTAACGCTGTAATCACCTCAGTGCCTCCTCTTCAAATATCACAAATATGTGCTGGTGGCAGCTGGTGGCGAACTCTTTGCTTTTGAATGCTGCAAATTTCAGGGTCTGGACAGGTATTTAACACCGATATATTTTGTGGGCTTGTCAAAAGTGTGTTCTATGTAAACAGCACCAAGCGTTACTTCCAGACTTGGTTATAGTTGCTTTGTCCTGAAAAAACAACGTGCGTGCTTGAACATCTCCAGGAGATTTGGCAATAGCCTGCTGTGGAAACGTGCACTTCACAGGAAGAAAAAACAGCTTCAAGTTGATGGCATGTTTTTGTGCATGAATTTGTCTAGATAAATAACAGATTTTTAATGCACTTAATTTCCGCTGAGGTCTTCAGTTACTAAAATAAAGCCTCCATGCTAAATATATGCATTTTTTGACTTTTAATTTCCTTTAGCGCAGCATACGGAGCTCCACATGTTGGATAGCAAGGCGGGGAGTTCCCCTGCGGTAGGGGCAGCTCCCCCCGGCGCCAGGACAGACGGTACCGCAGCAGCTGCTCTGCTTGCAAGCTGGAAGGCACCGTGCAAGGTGGCCCCTGAGCTGCAGGGCTCTTTCTCGGAGCTCCAGCCTCACCCCCAACGCGTCCTTGCCGAGAGGCGGGCGCTGGTATTCGCCAAGGCTGTACTTAGAGTCCCCGGTCCCAACCCAGCGTGTTGGTCTGGAGCCAACACAAGCCCTCATCTCTGGCCCCCATCCTAGCGGCGTCCGAGAGGCCGAGGAATCAAAACGTCTTCCGTCCTTCTCGTGCAGGAAGGGGCAGAGGAATTTGGTGCTGTGGTTCAAGAGAAGCGATACCTGAGGGAGCGGGCGTGAGCCTACGGGGACTGTTAGGATCCCGGGGGACGGCGCTCTCCACCAAGCTGCTTTTGATCTTTCCTTTTCGTGTTGAAAGGTTTTGAAAGACAGGCAGAAAACCCACTGTTTGTGTGGGAGTTAGTCACCGTTTTCCAAAGCTCCTGGAAAACGGGTATTTTTATACTGATGCTGAAGTGGTTTCAGAAAGTTATAAAGGTTGTAGTATTTCATTGCTTCTCTACTCCTTCTAAAATATTTTTATCTACAATTTCTGCTTTTTTGTCTAAAAAGAGATGCATATTTACCATAGAACTGCTAAGTTATCAAACGTTTGCCATTGATTTTCCACAGCAGAACGCACAGAGGAAGGCACCCTCACACCGCATCTGTTGCGTCTGTAAGGCTGCACGTGGTTTTCCAGAAGAGGACCACAGAGGATAGTGCAGTTTGGGCGTGCATGCCACAGTGAACAACAGGAACAGGAGGCTCCCTCACGCTATCGTGACTTTGAAAGGTTCGGGCGTTCCATTTTTATTCAAAAGTGTGTTTCTGGAAAGTTAGCAGAAAAACTGATATTCTATAATAGAAAAAAAAACTGTAACAGAAAAAGCTGTAAAAGGAATTTGGCAGGGTTTTTTGTTTGTTTGTTTTTTTACTTTGAACTATATAGAATAACTTGTGTGAAAAATGCAAGAGCTCTTTCCTATGCATTCCCTTTGTTCATATTTTCAAGTATCTGTGTTTCAGTTTCTGCCAATCTGCTGCAATATGTAATTGAGACTGTCGAGCACCCAGCAGTGGCTTCTGTGGGCTTGGGCTCAAAAGCTTAAACTCTAGCTCGGAGGAGAACGACTGAGCTTTCAACAACAGGCTGTTTTCACAGAGACGACGTTCAGAGAAATCTCAGCCTGAGGAATGAGGGCTGCGGGCGCGACCGGCAGGCAGGGGCGGCAGCGAGCGAGCTGATCGGCAGGCCTGAGCTGCGTGGAGCCCCCGCGGCAATTCCCTTTGCTCCACACCTTCTAGGGCAGGGAAAATAACGTGGCCCGACGCTCGTGACGTTGCCTTTGCTCTCTGCGGCTGGGGTCAGCCCTGGTAAACACGCACTGCTCATAGTCCCGCTATTGTGCTGAACGCAAAAAGAGGAAGAGACCGAACAGGCTGTTCTGTTTAGAAAGAAACGTTTCCTTGTACTGTAAACGCGAGTGCTGCCGAAGGCCCCCGCCAGCGCGTGGCCGCGAGCCTTCAGCGCCTTCAGCGCGGGGAGGGCGTCGCGCTCCCGCAAGGAGCGCCAGCAGCGCCCTTCCAGCCTCGCCCGCCAGCTCCGGCACGAAATTTTAGTGACAGTAGAGGAAACGAGCGAGCTCTGCGGCTCACTAAGAATCCCCCGCAGGTCCATCGCCCAAGCGCTGTCGCAGGGGACGCGCCGCAGAGGCAGCGGCCTGGCCCGCAGCCCGGCCCGTGACCCCGCGCGGCGCTGCCCCTTGCGGCGCTGCCCCTTGCGGCGCCGGCCCGGCCCGGGCACGGACAGCAGGCACGGCAGCCTGGGCATGGAGGCCTGCCTGGCTTGGACTGGGCACCGCTGGAAGCTTCGGGCACACGAGGAGAGCGTAAAGGGTTGATTTTGTGGACTCCAAACGTCCTGCAGTAGTTTAGGAGAAGGCGGCCAGAGCTTTATTTTGGTGTGTAGATGAGCGCTTCTCATTAACTCAAACAGAGAGGAATCCAGCAGCTGTTTCTGTCACGAATCTTCACTGGTTTCGGAGATCCCTCTTCTGAGCAGAAAACGGAGCAGAGTAGCACCAAATGCTTGTAACCCCTTTGATTTTTATGTTCAGTTTTATTTATTTATTTACAAGCATTGGTTAACTTATAAACAACTCTTTTTTTTTTTTTGGCCAAGAGTTAAATCTAAACACACGACTCCAAGAACAACTTCCTTATTCACGGTTCCAGCCGGCCGCGCACTCCTGACCTATTTCAGCGCGGCGCGTGAGCGCCGGGAGGCGGCGAGGGC
>VZSV01000064.1:939324-991705 GCA_013398735.1 Nothocercus julius | reverse complement strand
TTAAATATTTTGGTTTGGGTTGTTTTTTCGGGTTTCGTACTGTCTGATTCATCCTGAAAATACTCTGCCTGGTAACTGTTAGTCTCTGAATTACTGCGGCAGTGAGGACACACGAGTTAAGGGGCAGGTTTTGCGGCACAGGCCGGGCGGGCGATTCGTGGCACGGCAGCAGGGCCCGGTGCAGGGGGCCCAGAGCTCAGGTGCTGTCCGTGGCTGTGGTTCGGCCGTCACGGGGCTTTGCTAGTGCCACCCCTCTTCATGCCTTTGGTGTTTAGCTGTTCAGACAGGGTGTAAAACTTCCAGGTTGTGCCCCGTATCTTGTGGCTGTCTTCCCTCGCGCACGTCGTGCGTGACCGCTAGACGCTACAAGCAGCGCGGCGGGTGGTGACGTTGGATGCATCCCCCGGCACGAGAACGGCTTTTCCCGCAGCGCGCCTCCAGCCTCCCGAAGGAAGACGTTTGCTTCGCTCAGGAGCCCCTCCGGCTCCGTGACCTCTGGCGTCTCCCACCTGCTAGGGCTGCGCTTCCCGTCGGCCTCACCTCCGTGGCCGCGAGCGCTCCGCGCGGCACTTCTCCTTCACGTAGGCTGCTGCTAGAAATAGCGCCGGTGGCTTCGAGATTGCCTGGCGCTCCTTCCCCTTGGCGGGGGAGCACCGGCTGCTCGGGCCGCCTCTTCCAGGTGTGTTTGCTTTTGGCTACGCGCGGAGACCGAGGCACAATCGCAACGGTCGGCACTGGGGCTTCCAGCACCGTTTGTCCACTTCCTGGGCACATGTTGTGGATTTCTCTTCATTTCTTTATTAAGTCTTTTATCCTTTATGTTCTCTCCGGACTCTTTAGGTATTCAGGCTAGTGTAGAGTTTCAAGGGCCTATTTTTAACAGTGAAATAATATTTATTTTTTAGCCTTTGCCATTTCCCGGCTGTATTTCACCACGTGATGGTGGTTCTGTGATGTGGTTTACTGGTCACTGGAAAGTTGACATCACCAAGAAGCATTTCATTCACAATCTAAGATTTTCGTGGTGAGTTACAGACCTGCAAGTGAATAACTGGAATTACGCAGCTGTGGCTTGTGTGCCTCTTTGATTTAATTTTTACCAACAGTAAAGGGGATCTCTGTGAAGGGACTGTTGCATTTAATGTCCGTGTGATTGTGCTATTTTTCACATAAAACTCCTCTTCCCCTTTTCGAACTCACGGTAACTCAGTTGTGAAGACCGTCCATGACGTGTGTTACTGCGGGGTGCCCGAACACGGTGCCTAAGAGTGCCAGCCATGGAGCGGTGCCCGGCTACGCCCGGATTCCCTGTTTGCTCTTGGATATTTTTAGGCAAGTCTCTGAGAGCGGCAACAGAGTGAGAAAAGCTGGGTTTGCTCAGCCATGCTGCTGAGGCAAACCAGGCAGGCAGGTGGGCAGGTAGGTTGGTGGCTGAAGGGCTGTCGGGACGCCAGTCGGATGCATCGGGGGAGAGGGAGTAGCTCACATCCGAATGAGAGTAAAGGAGCAAATGGCTGCAGAGGCAGTCCTAGCTGGATACCAGGCCCTGTGATTGAAGGGGCTGCTGCAGATCCCATCAGAAACTGTTGGTCAAAGCTCAGTCCTCTCGATGAGGGCAATAAAGGCCCCCAAACAGCAGAGATGTTGTAGTTCTACAGCAGCCAAGGGGAAGGCTCTAGAAGAGCAAGCGGTGTGCAAGGCAGGCCTAAGAGAGTTCTCTCTCCCATCGGTACTGTAGGTCTGCAGTGGTAATGGAGGAAAAATGAGATCTGCTTAGTGGAATGATGAAAGATGACTTGGGCGTTCTCCAGAAACAAGTACATGGAGCAAGGTGTCGTCTTAAAATAGTTCCCCCTTGGTGTGTCCCACTGCATCTCAATTTCTGCAAAACTAGGGTTATCACTAATGAGCAGTCCTCGTGGAGGCTCAGGTTCTTGTTGAGAAGTGACATGGGAAAAAAAATGTGGAAACCCCCGAGCTTGTTCTTCCAGATTATTTTCTTTTAAAGGAAAGGAGCCTGTGCAACTTTATCTTCTCTGAAATGTCTGTCTGAATATTCATTTGAGCGAGAAAGTAATTTTAGCATCCATGACACACAGCTTCTTCTGCCATCAGATTGCTCAATGGCACCAAGAATAAATATTTCCTTAAGCCTGAGGACAGGAATCTGAAGTTCTGCTAGTTCCCCCTTCAGAAACACCTGCGTGTGTTTTTTAAAGATGAGAGCAACACGGTTGGCCTATGCAGCTGTGACTCACTGAGGTTCGGCAGGCCTACAAGCACGCTCTTGCTTGGCGTCCCTTTCATGGAATTACAACACAAACGCACACAGAGATAAGAGAGAAGCTGAGAAGGGTATCTGCAGTGCCCTGCAAACCTCTCCGTGAGCGTGCCTGGTTTCCAAAGAACTGGATTGGACTACTCATGCGCATACAGGTCGGTAGGTGCTGCTGTGCTTCACCAAGGCAAGCCAAGCACGAGGAGCAGGTTCATCGCTGGCCATCTTTGGGGGTGCAACTTTGTGTGCAGCTTCGTGCGCTTAAGTGACAACTTACATTTATGCGGAGTGCCTGGACCTTTCAAAAGGCCCCATCTGCATGTGGCTGTGGGACCTGATGAAAAGCTTCACCATTAATGAGACCATTAAAGCAACGGCCAGGCTGTGGTTTTGTTTATTTATTTATTTATTTATTTCCCGCTTTTTTTTTACTTTGGATGGGACCGCCACCTTTGCGTTCCCTGGGCACCTCCAGTGTGACGCGTGACCCCTGCTCTCTGCAGACCGCAGCTCCGTGAGGTCAGAGCTGCTCTGACCTACGCGCCAGCCTTCGATGAGAGGAAGGATGTTCCAGAGGTTAAAGTGCTAACTTGAGGCTTTGGAGACGTGGTTTTGTTTCCTGCTTTGCCACTGATTTCCTGTTACCTTCGTAAAGTTAGTCAGTCTCTTGAGCATGAGTTCCTCATCTGTGAAATGACTCGCACTTCCCTATGTCAGAAGGACGCCGTGGGGAGGAATACGTTGGTGATGGTGAAGCATGGAGCCGTGGTGCTGCTGCGAGCTGTGCGCAGGGCGCCTACCCTCTGGAAAAGAAAAAAGGCTTATTTATAGACTGAGATACAGTCCTCTGGCAGATGGTTCAAGACGGATCCCCTTGACTTTCATGGCGCTGTGTTAAGAGGCCCCAGGCTCGCTGGGTCGGCTCCCCTCTGAATAAACACGCAGTTTCTTTGATTTTCCTTTGTGTCCTGTCTCCCTGGTGGCGGATCTGACTAGTCCATTGTAGGCCAAAACTTCCCACCTTTGGGAGGAGCAACTGGCCACTGGTAACCTGGTCTTTATTTCATCGAACATAAACGACAGAAAGGAATAGCACACACCTCTGTAAATGCATCGGCTCGTCCCCGAAGGAGAAGGACGCGGTGGCAGAGGGGGCGTCCTTGTTGACACCGTGCGTAGGGTTACGCAGTGGCGGCTGTGAACGCGCTGAAACAAACCCCCGCTTGGTGCTGCCGAGCAGGGAGCTACGAGGTGATGTACAAAAGGCACGCGAGCCGTCAGCCAGTTCTCCCTCTCCCGCCTCGGCGCCAGGCGATTGCTTGTCCTCTTCAGGCTGGATCTGAATTCTCAGAAGTTATCCCAGACTCTTTAGCCGAATGCTCTTCAGCAGATTTGCACGTCCTTCCTTAAAAAGGACGACGACCCTGGTGTGACACTGCAGTAATTCTTTAAGTCTTTTTTTCTTTTTTTTTTTCTAAAGAGGAACTTTCAAACTGGGCCGAGCGAGGAAGACAAGAACATTTTGTTAGAAACGCGAGTGACCTGGCCCGTCCCTTGTCTCCCTAGCGCTGCCCGAGCACCGCGCGCGCCGGGCGCAGAGCGAGGCTCGCGGGAGGAACCAGCCTTTCACCTACCCGCTCGTGTGCGCTTGGCAGGAGTCCTGCTCCCGCTCCGAGTGCCTCCGTGCGAGGCGCTGTGCAAACATCATCAGCAGTTTTTGTTCCAAGTCCCTCATAATGTAATCACAAGAAAGATACTGCTAATTAATACGGTGAGAGAGACACGGGAATGCTGAGATGGAAGAAGTATTCTCACAAGGCTAGGCTCTAAATTTGCCCCGGCGTGGTTGTCATGATAAAAAATGGTTCTAAGGTGCTTGTAACCTGCGAACATAACCAAAAAAAAAGACCTCTGTTAAAAAGACCTCTGATGTTAGTCACTTACTTTATTTCAGACTCAGCTAGTGCAGTTTTAACACTGCTGCACTGTGTACGGACTCAAACTCCAAGCCAAAAGGAGGTGATTTAAAGAAGTATTCCAACCTCTCTGGTCATTTTTAAGTTACAAGACACTTTCCAGCAAGGACAAGGTGCTTAGGGGAAGAGAATATAACGAGATTGCTTTTGATGAAACAGGAAAGGGAGGAAAAGAGGAGAGGTAAAGGGGATTGGAAACCACTATCAGTTTTTCCCTTGCTTGTGCAGCACTATTACACAAGGAAAGCTCCTTCTAACCATCAGCAGAAGTTTTAAGGCATCTTTATGTTTCCCAGTCAGAAGCATCCTGTAAATGGTATTTCAGCTGCATCCCGTTACAGTGAAGTGTTCCTTGCTAAGGGCCAGATTTTGAATCACGCTACGTGTCCAAGAGGAATGGCCAACACCTGGCTGTGGGGTGTTGGGTTTGCCTGCAGTTCGGCTGCCCAGGCTCCGGAGCAGCCAGAGCGGGGGCAACGGGGGGCCAGGAGCGACGCTTGGCCCCCAGGCAAGGTGCGGGAGGGCTTGCAAAGGCTGGTAAGAGCGAGATAAAACGCCGTAACACCCTTGGCAGATGTCCTCTTGTGCAATAGTTTTGGCTGCTTCGCTGAGGGAAGGGCTTGCTTTTGTTTTGATCTATTTTTTAAGAAATCAAAAGGTGTTGGCTTAATTTGTATCATCTCAGTGGCTGTCTGCCTCCATTCAATGAGATTAATGCTGCAGGGCACAATAGGAGCCATAAAGAGCCGTAAAATTGAAGGACAGTATTTTCTGGGGCTACAGAGGAGTGGTGTGTATCCCGGGGGAAGCTGGGAACTTCTTCTTTTTTTGAGGATATAAATCGTTCACTTGTTCACCTTTACTAGTTTGCTGAATGTTATACTTTAAAACTGTCAGCGGTTCAGGCCTTGGTCTGAGGTCGTATCTCTGGAGTAGACTATGGAAGTGTCTCTAGGCCAAATTTCTCTTTTTATGATTGTTTTGAAGTCAGATGTTTCAAATAATACAGTATTGTAAGCAGGGGTTATATTGCAGGCCAAAAGTTCATGATAAATTACAAGATTGGGTTATTTATTTATCACTTGGCTATATGACAAGTCCCTGTGTGCACAGCATCAAGTACATACTATTAATTGGCCTTTGAAGTCATGCACACCGAGTAATGTTTTACTGCTCAGCTGTCCAAAACGCTATAATGAAGCAAAGTTTCCCTCCTGCGCAGCACGGCTGTGGGTGGGTAGCGCTGAAGCTCGAGGCACCTTGGTTCTCACGTCCTTTCTCTCCTTCTCCTCCGCAGCTGTCCCTAGGGGTCACGGCGCCGTGTGAGAGCGAGCAGCACTACGAGCACGCGGGGCGGTGCTGCACAAAGTGTGAGCCAGGTAGGGGCTGCGCGGGGCGCTCGCCGCCCGAAACGCTTCTCGGCACGCGGCCGCCTGCCCTGGGGCCGCCGCGCGGCTCTTCCGCGCGAGCCCGGTGCCCGGTTTCAGGTGCGGGAATACCTGTTCGTGCAGGAGTAGTCCTAGTTGTCTCAGCAAAAGCCGTGGCAGCGATTTTGTTGGGATCACATTTAATGGTAGGCAGAAAGGAGCTTAATTTTCGTGTGCATAAACAAGCTGGTTCGGGTGCCCAAAGTTTCAGGGATATTTCAGCAGGTTAGGGCTGGACTGAGGAACTGAAAGGGTGGCAGAGAAGTGATCGTCCCCCAGTACCACAGCAGTGTTAGCTTGGCCTATAGTTTGCCTAAGCTCCTTCAGCACCTGATGTGCAACTTGCAAACAACCTACTCTTCCTTCTCATCTTCACAGGAAAATACATGTCTGCTAAATGCACTGGTACTTCTGATAGTGTGTGCCAGCCGTGCGGCCCAAATGAGTACATGGATGTCTGGAATGAAGAAGACAAATGCTTACTACATAAAATATGTGATCAAGGTGAGCTGTTCATACTGAGGAGCCTTTTGACCTGAACCAGTGAAGGGTCCGTGCGGGCACATGCATCTGGACATGATGCTTTGTTCAGGAACACGGTAATGGAGGTTGGCCTTGCAGAAGAACCTCAAAGACACTGAGGTCCCCGGACACCAGGGAGTTTCAGTTGAACATTGCCACTGTAGTCTCCTTGCTGCTCAACTGATGACCTTCACTTTGGCCATTGATCCCTGTGAGTTGTATTTTAAAGGTTGGTTCTTCTGCCCAGCATATTATGCACTCACATCCCCTAACATGGTAGCTTCAAACTTGCAAAAGTTCTTTTTATTTTCTACGGGAGCTGCAAGGAAAAGGATTGCTCAGGGGTTCATTCAGCGAGGTGTCCTGTGCTAATCAGGGGTCTCCAGTGCTTCTGGAAAGACAACATTCCCTCCAGCAAGAATGGTTCTGGATCTGGCATTCGAGTGAAACAAATAGGTGGAGCAGGAGGTTTATAAATTTGAGGCTTAGAATCGGAGAGGTTTTGACTCCCAGGTGCTTTCTCTTCTAGGGAAAGCCCTGAAGGAAGTGAATCCAGGGAACAGCACGTTCCAGCGGCAGTGTGCCTGTACGGCGGGGTACCACTGGAGCGACGACTGTGACTGCTGCCAGCGAAACACCGTTTGTGCCCCAGGGTTCGGAGTCAAGCATCCTGGTAAGATACAGAGAGGGGCCAGGGCGAAGTGAAAAGTCCATGTCAGGCCTGGAGGATGAAGTCAGCAGGGGAAGTTCAGGTTAGATATTAGGAAAAATTCCTCTACGGGAAGAGGAGTTTTTTCTACTCACCACCCTGGCAGTGTTCAAGAAAAGTGTAGATGAGGCACCTGGGGACATGGCTTAGCAGGCAGGGTGTTGAGGGCCTTCTGGTTGGACACGATGACCTAGAAGGTCTTTTCCAGCCATAACGGTTCTATGATTATGGTGATTTGGTTCTGATACTGAAGAGAGGGTATCTTCGACTTTCTGTCCAGTGTGAACGGAAGAAGCCTGTCTGTCTGATTATCATTGCTACTGCATGTAACTCCTCTGCACTATTTGCATTTCGAGGGCCACTTGGACAGTAAGGGACTTGAGTCTGTTATTTACGTAGTGCATGGAATGAGGGGACGTTTGAGAGGCTTCACACGGCTGCAGCCAGAAGGTCTGCAATGTATTCCTCATGTTCGCTGAGGTACTTGACTCAGCAATCGTGTGGTTCTGCAGTACTCAGAACTAAGTGGTCCACTGGGCATCGTTGCTGGAATCTCTGAAATCAGTTTCTGCTGACTGACTATTTGCCACATTTTGTAACACTGTAAGTGAGTTAAAAATGATGAACACGTTTCACAGAGTGCAAATATTCTTTATTTTATATGACTTGTAACACAAGGATTTATTACAGACATTTAACTTAGTTCTGGGTTTGATTGCAAGCAAAATGGAGGTGTTTTGTGGGGGGGAAAATAGAGATGGTTAAGTAATGAACACTGGGAAGATAAAGTGAGCTGTTCCAAACACAAGGAACACCAAAAAAACAGCACTTATTGGAGCGATGCGGAATGAAATGGGCCTGAAGCACAGTTTGTTTTTCACCAAGCTGGCAAATCCTGGCGCAGCACTTTGTTTGCTCCATGCAATTGACGGTGCCAGTTAGTGCCACCATTGGTGGAGTAGCATCCACACAATGCAGTTAATGAAGGTGGAAGGACATAATAGCTGTATATTATTTTCCAAAAACCGAAAATGGCTCTGGTCATTTCCCATTTTGATCATGTAGAGAAATACACTAGTCTTACCTGTTTTTCCTGATCACCTGTAGCTGTCATGGCTACCCTACTATAATTTTAGACCCTTCTCTCACCAGGGAAGTTTTGGGAAGGGGAGAGGGTGTGGGAGGATGTGGGAGGGTGTGGGAGCCCAATCATCTCCATTTTGCAATCAACTCACAAAAGCTCAGCTGTGCTATTCTTTTTCTTCCTTTCCTACACGCAGTGCAACAAGACAAGGATACAATGTGCGCGCCATGTCCCACAGGCTACTTCTCAAAGGTTGCTTCATCCACCGAGGGGTGCAAATCCTGGACCAAGTAAGTCCCTGTAGCCTGTGTAAGGATCATGACAGCCACAAGGCACTGAGAGGCTTGATCAAAAGCGTTTTCAGTGGGGTGTTTCAGTGTGTCTGCAGAGTGCACAGAGCATCTCAGTTTGTGGCACAGTAGTAAAGGCACTTTCAGATTGGAGCTTGAATCCTGCTGTGGGGTGGCAAAGCAAGAAAGAGCAGTAACAACAGATCTGCTGAGCCATCAAGCTGAAAATGATGATGGCATCTGAACTTTTTAAAGATGGAGAAGCATGGGAGTAGTTTACAATGGAAAGTATTAGCCTATGTATGTGTAGGAGCCATGACAGACCCCCTTGTTTGAGTATGTAGCTTCTCTGTCGCTCTTTTCTAGCTGTACAGCTCTGGGAGTGGCAGAAAGGGTCCCTGGGACTGACAAGTCAGATGCAGTCTGTGCAGAGCGGAAGGTGCCCGAAGAACCAGAAGATGGTATGTGTCCTCCTAGAGGTTATTCACGAACATGTACCTATGTGTTTACTCTGGTTTTTGTCTGCCCCATTCGCCCCGCGGCTGATGCTCGGGGGAGCAGCAGCAGACCAAGGCAGAGCTCCTCAGAAAATTCAGCCTTTGAAGATGACTTTAAGCCCAGCTGCTCTAGAGCCCATGACCAGTGTACTAAGTAGTGCTTTATACATCTTAAAAGGTCTTTATACCTCTCACTGACGCTGCATGGGGAGCAGCATTACTGTAATATACCCCTGATCTCCACCACGTTTACAGCTCTTCCATTTTTCAGCCTGCTAATTTCCATACACACATTATGTACATAAAAGCTACCCACTTCTCTCCGTGTGTCTTTTATAGCAGTAGACACAGCCTCAGCCAAACGCAGGTCTCTCTTTGCCCCTTGCCCTTCTCTCTCCTGCCGAGCACACAATTCTTCACAGTCCGAGACGAAAGCCCCGTTCTGCTGGCTGAAGTTTGTAGTCCCCTTGGGCTGCATATCCGCCTTGTCCTGCGGCAGAGCAAGCACAGCCCGGGCGCTGGCGGCTTGCGGGGCCTTGCAGAGCAGCCTGGCCGGCTCACCCTTCTCTAAGACACCAAGATTGGCTTTTACGGCGGTGTCTCTGCAGCGAGGGGCTTTTAGTAAAGCTACTCCTCACAGAACTTCACCAGTGCTCAAGCTGTTGTCCTTATTATAGAAATCTAAAATCAAATAGGAAGAAAAAAAGCCCGATGGAAAAAAATATGGAAAAGCAGGTAAAATATACAAGGATTGTAGCACTGCTGAGTATAAGCTGCTTGCTGACAGTACTGTCTTTTCTTTTTACACCCTACAGGAACAAACAGGATCTTGTATGTGTTGATTGTCATCTTGTTTTTTGGGGCACTAATTGTCATCGTCATCTTCATCATATACTACAAGAACAAGGGGAAAAAGCTCACAGGTACATTATAGCTAATGGTATTTTTGAATGCGACAGCTACATGGCTCTGATTTCACGGGTAACCGCCAGGTTGAGAAACTCTTGTGCCCTTTCAGAAGGTCTGTGCCTTCCATATGTCTGTCTGCATGGATGTGGTTTCCCTAGTGCAAAGCCAGGCTTCCCATTCCTTTCCTCTAGGGCAGGGAGCATATTGCACTTACGCATAATACACAGTGTCCTGGTGCCCTCGTGCACCTGGCACAACAAGGTGACCGTAGATGAAGGAGGGCCAGCGTTGGGGGCACAGCAAAGACTTGCAGGTCTTCCACCACCTCCTAGATCCTTTTCCCTCCTCCCCTGAAATCTGCATCGAGTTTGGTTAAAATACAGACCTCAAGACGGCAGCCTGATGCGTATTTGCAAACAGGATGGAGGCAGTGTTCTCAGCTGAAGGCCAAAGCCCTGATGAGGTACTGCAGAAATAGCAGAAGGATTAGAAGAAATAGTAAAAACACAAAAATCCATTCCAGGAATAATAGAAGACATAGTAAAAATGGAAAAATTGAAAAATACTAGGGGAAAAAAAAAAATAATAATACCAGGAAGAACATACTAGATATCACTGGAGTTATATATATTGAGATATTCAGTGTATTATGAAAATGAGGAAAACACTCAAAAAAGCTCCTCAGCTCCATTTTAAACCCTGGGGCTTCGTAGTCAAGGGCATACTCTTACTGTAAGAATTTATTTTTTGTTTTCTTCCTGTAAACATGGAGAGCTTTTCCTAACGTATTTTTTGCCTCCTCTCCTTTTGCAAGCCCTAGGAATTTATGAAATGTTTTGGGAGCTGTGGAAGGGAGGACAGCAACCCTGTCTTGTAAAGTAAGCTTTAGCCTGCGTTTTAGAAGTAGGCCGCCTCTGCCACACTAAACATGGGTTGTGCTAAATCTGGAATTCCTGGGATGGGCTGGAGGAAATGGTGACTCTCCTTGCAAACCAGCTAGTTGGGATGCAGAGCAGGTTTCGGGGGAATGCTCTTTCTTGGACACTTCCCTTGCCCTGCTGCTCTGCGGTGACAGTCTTTCATCGCCCTGGAGGGGTGAACCCTGCTGAGCAGAGCCGCCGGGATCTGCAGGCTCAGGAAGAAGTCCTGCCTGCTTGGGAGCTGCTGGTAAACGTGCCGGCTTTGCATGAGAGGGACGGACTCCTTGCTGGGAACTGGCAGCGGCTCTGAGTAGTTGGTCTACCTGCAGGCATACAACACCAGCGCGGGGTTACAATGTCCACAGGCCCCGAGCCCTGCAGCATCTCCGGAAAGCGAACGTGTAGAGCAAGAAGAGTGTTCCCGATAAGTAGCAGTCTTTGCTGGGAAGCACTGCTGGTCGCCAGGCTTTCCCTTGGGAGATACTCTGGTGAAGTGAATCTCCCAGCCAAGCGCTTCCCGAGGCGGCGGCGGCCGTGCCGTGGCTTCGGGCGTCGCGCTCCGCGGGGCTGGGCGGCGGGCTCTTCATGTGACTCCTCTTGAAATAGACTCCCTGGCTCTAACTGGGTCGGGATCGGGCCACTCATAGCTTGGTGACATATGACCAGGAAAGAAACCCCATTTGATGTGGAACGCAGTTTGACGGTGATCTATTTTGGGAGCTTGGAAACATTTGTTCCGCAAGAATATATCCTTATTCCAGTTACAGCGAATCCTGGGCTAGACAGCCGCCGGGACATCTGAACAGTGCGTAAACACAGCCTCGATGGTTTATGTTTAATATAGTATTATGGATTGTGAATAACTGTGTATGTGTTTAGGTCTGTGGCTTACCGTTAGTGCCTGCTATACATTATATGTACATAAAACAGCTTTTGTTTTGTTTTCCCTACAGCAGATCTACAGAACTGGGCCAACGAAGTGTGCAGCCAAATAAAGGGAACAACGGTAAAGTCCAGAGCATTAAGAATTTCTGTTTCATGTTTTTTTCTTTACTATATTCCTGGCACTCCCTTGGCAGTAGCCTCCACATTAACTTTTGGCTGGAAAACAAGTTTTCTGTTTCTCAAAAAAAAAACCCTCACAACGTTGGCTTTTTTAGTCTGGTTCTGTGTGAATGTGAGGCTTACGGAATGTCCAGCAGCTTGCCTGGCTTCTGAACCACCGCTCTGGTTTCAGCCAGTTTTAACAGTCTCTGTGATGCTTAAATATTTGTAAGAGGATAAAGTTCAACAGGAGCCCTCCAGTTATTGAACATCTGAGACTCTGCCTAGGAAAGAGCTGTTGTAAATCCAAAGACCTGGAAAAACTTCAGCTGGAGTTTGCACCTCTTTACATACCAGAGAAATCTTGAACTGGGGGCAAAGCCAAAAACACCAGACACGCAAGGCATCAAACACAGAGCCATCAGTTAACGAGAACATCCCTGAGACCCATTAATGCCAGTGCCTGCAGAAATCCTTGTTCTCCATTCAGATGTGGGAGAAAGTAAGAGAGACCTTCAAAAAGGTTTTGCTCCAGAGCAGTCCCACATCCCCTGGCTGAACACTCAGACGGGGACTCAGGCTCTTGTGCACTGCCTGATTCCTGCAAGGACGTGGACTTTGGTGTCCCAGCTCCCGGATGTTTTCACCACCACGCCAGGCCAGGAGCTCTGTCCAGTTTAGCGGCTGCAACCCTCAAATCCCACTACTACAAAGGAAGCTTCTTAAGAGGGAAGTTCCTCTTTTGTCTGCTAAGTGTTTGTGCCACCTCCTGCCCTAGCAGCGGCTCAGGCCGCCGGGACGGAGGAGTGAGGACCAGCAGCAGTGAGTGGCTGGCAGCATTTACAAGCTCCTCTCCATCCTGGAAGAACTGAACGGATGCTAAAAATGAACCGTAGGTAGCAATTCCTGTCACTGCAGACTGACTTGCAGGTACCGAAGTGAACTCTTGAACTGCTGCCTCCAGTATTTTCCAGCACTTTTTGTAGAGCCACAACCAAAAATCCATTTTTACTTTGAACATTACTGACAAATGGGCTTTTGTACTTGTTGTCCTAACTTACTCTGGGTTAAAGCAACCTTGTCTGTGTGAGCTTTTTTTTTTCCCTAGCTTTATGTGAGCCATCTAAAATGATCCATTTTTTCTTCTACATGTAGCATGACCAGTAATAAGGTTCCTGCTCTCAGTAAGTCCTTCCCAGGTCTACAGCCCTTGAGACACAGCTAATTCAGGGTGTTTACAGGCCTCTAACAAACCAGAGCTCAGTAGTGTGCCATTGACGGTTCTTAAGGAGCAGCAGAAAGCTGTGACTAACGGATTTATTGACTCTTAAGGGCCTTTTTAAGAACTAACAATAGCCTCCCCTATCAAAATTAAATGTTGTGGTCTCCCAGACCAACAGATTTTTATTGAAATACCCACTGAGCACAGCACCACTGGTCACAGTTTTGCAACAGGATAGAATTACACTTCAGGACTCGCACACACCTGGTGCTGCTCAAGCTCAGCAGCTCCACGTCAAGGAATCGTTACCATCTGCCTATTTCTTCTTTGTTTAGAAAATAACCTTCTGCTGACTTATTTATTAAATATGTTTTTCTTTCGGACTTCATTTAGGAGCCCCCCAGGGATGTGCTTGTAGACACAGGTGGAACCAGCACTGCTGCTCCCCAGGTTTCTGAAGGAATGTGCCTCCTGGCTCCCGATCCTTATTCTCCCCATGGAAACACATGCTGCACCAGCAGTCACCTTCTGTGCATGAACAGCAGCCCCAGGACAGCTCCCTACGAGGCGGCAGGGAACCTCCAAGGGTTTTCTGTGGTATCCGAGACTGATGATGACCATTTCCCACCAGTCCCCATGGAAGATGAATACACAGATAAAGATCTCAATGCAGCTGATTATTTATCGTTACTGAGTCAGCCTGACAGTAAAACTGTGTCAACGTTTTCAGAGCCAGTGGAGATAGGGGAGAACGACAGCTTAAACCAGTGCTTTTCAGGGGTCGGGAGCACAGAGGACGTGTCAGTGGCTCAAGGCTCCGACCCTTCCTCCAAAATGGACGGCACACATGCTGCTACAGACAGGTATCTTCAGAAATGCTGCCAGCAGCAGGCCCCCAGCTGCCCAAAGGAAGCAGACACCAAAGACACCGGTGGCTTCGCAGCGAACCACGACGCCGAGAGGGTCTGCGTGAGGTGCGGCGTTTCATACCGGGGCTCTCCCAGCAAGAGGAGCAAACCCCACCGCGCAGCCGCTGGCAGTTCCCCCACCTCCCCAGAAACGGGGTCATACGTACAGTGCACCTGTGGCTTGCACCTCCTCTCCGCTGCTCCGAGCGCTCTGGCAAGTGAGCACGGTGTGGAAGACGCGTCTTTGGAAGGCAGCGACACCAAGTCCCAGCGCACAAGAAGCACTTCAGGGACAAGCAGCAGCACCTCAGACCTTCCGCCGGCATCTGGTAAGCCCGGTAGGCTTGACCTACATACAGTCATACAGGATTATTCTCTGTGCTAGGTCAGTATTACTCAGAGAGTCTGTTTTAGAAGAAGGAGTTAAGAATAAAATGATGCCTTGAAACTTATTTGAATGAGGATGAAATAGCAAGGGCATTTGTTCTGCAGTGAATTCTGAAGTGTGAGCACCATGAGGGATCATCATCCTGTCGTGATCTTACCAGCAGTGTAAAATCCATCCTCTGGCTGTCACTGCAGAGGCCAGGCAATAGTCAGTGGATGTTTTCCTGACAGCAGCTGGTGTGATTTCGAGAGGAGCTAGGAGAAGGGGGCAGTGGTGTAAAGACTGAGTTGAGAAGGGGTGCTCAGCTTTCAGATGGGCGTTCTTCCATTCGACACGCTGCATGTGCTGTTTTGTCGTCATTACTAGGTACGAGTCCAGGTAGAATCATACAGCGATCAGCGATGGTCTAGTTTGGCCATGGTTGGTCTAAGACATTGCGCCCAGTCATCTGTTTTTAGCACTTTCCCATCGCTTTCATTTGTTATTATACCAGCGTTCAACTCAAAGTAATTTCCTACCGAGATCGCTTCTCCACACACAAGCGCCCTATCCCCTTAACAGCTCTGAAGCACAGTTATTGGGTAAATATATTCAACAGTCAAAAGAAATCGGAAAAAAAATCACTGAAGCAAAACCAGCAGAAGGGAAGTTATGAACACTTTCTGAATGAAACCTTCCTCCCGCAGACTTTTCTTCAGCATAGACATCTGCAATCTGCTTGTCATGTGTTATTAGTCATTTTAGATTATAATCTCTTAAAGAGAGAGACTATTTTGATTTGTGTCTGTGCAGTGACAAGCAAAATGGGACATGAGTTTCTCTTGGGATATCTAAGGCTTACTGTAATACCCACAGCAGTCATAAGCAGCTGCCCTTCTTTAAAACTGTATTGTACCTTAAAGTTTTTCATGGAGAAGGTCTTGTCGATATGCCAAAGCCCAAAAGTGACATGGGCCTTTCCCTTCTAAACATACGTGTCAAGCAGGAATCTGAAAGGGCTGTGATATTAATCTTTCTGAGGGCTGGTTTTCTTTCTATTGCTTCAGTTTTCTGAAATCTTGGAAGAGATTTACTGCCTGATAAAAATTCAACAGTTATAGTAAAAATAACAGTCTTTCATGGAAGATGACCCTCCTGAGGTCCAACTGGCAGTCAAGTAGAATCTGGCTTTTCTGGCTTTTCTTTTCAAATCCATCACAAAGAGGAAGAGAACATACATAGGGAAAACAGGAAGGTTTGGGTTTAAGTGGCAACCTGGAAAGGGCCTTCTTAGACATGCTCCGTAATTCTTCATACATGATCTCAGTTGCGCTGTGCCTTTGGGTCCGTCCACGCTGTAGTGCCACCTGGTGAACTCCGGGCACATCTACAGCGCTCCCGGTTCCCCGCGAGCCCCGCTGGCTGCCCGGAGGGCCTGGGGGAGCCGTGCCTCATGCCCGGTTAGCTGCTCTGTCCTGCGTGGGACTTGCCGGCGGGCTGAGCTGGGTCTCAGCGAGCGGCTCCTTCCGCCCGCGGCGCTGCCGTTTTGCAGAGCCGGGGCCGTGCTCAGGAGCAGTCAGCTTTCGTTAAACCTGCCCGGAGCTGCTGCAGCCTCTGCCCTTTGCGTGCACTTGTGCCAAGACACAGCAGTGCAGAACATGGGGCAATGGAAAAAGGCGGGGAGAAGCACCGGGTAACTGCATGATTTTTTTTTTTAATCCCTTAACACTCAAAACGACAGCAGAAATTGCAGACCCTGCCGCTGTTATGACCCAATCCTACAATATCAAGGTAACCCTCTGGACAGGAACCGCTTACAGGGGCTGTGATCAGAGATGGGTCTAAGCCTTGAAACAGCCTTTCGAATCCCTCCAAGCTTGGAGGCAGTCTGAACGGGAAGAGCTGGTTCACGCCACCCCGAGCGGGTGACACTGAGCAGGAACCCAGTAAGATTTGGATGACTCGTGAATACGGATGGTTTTGCAGAGCCTTCCACCTCAGAATCCCAAAGCAGCTCCGTTCAGCAGCTCTGACTACTCAAATGCTGTTAGAGGACTTCACAAAATTAATCCTCATCTGCGCTGTTCCAGTCCTTAGTAGTAGTTGCCACAGAAATGTCTAGCATTGTAACTGGTACCAGCCGGTGGTCTGAAGAGATCAAATACCACGAAAAATGGCTGAAATACCGCAGCGCATGACGCCTTCCTTGCACTTCCTCCCCTCTGAAGGTGCTCCCTGTATTTCTGGTTGCAAGCACATCTCTGAGCGCTAGCCAGGAAGCTCTCGTGCCATTTTCTGTGCTTTTGTGCTTCCAGTATTATTCTCGTTCAGCATGGTGTCTTCATCTAGCAATGAAGAACTACAGACCACGTTCAGATGAACATTGTAAATGTGTTAACTCCCTTTTTTCCTCCGTTGTCATGCAGATTTCCAAATTCCTGATCTTCTACCGAACACTGTTAAACTTTTGCAATGTATTTTGTGAGCGGCAAGCAATCTGTGTAAAGGCAAAGAGTTATTTGGAACCCTGTTTGTGTGTAGCAGAAAATCGCGTTGATAGCAAACAACTGAGCTGAATACAGGGCAAGCAGCTGGCAAGACAAAAATCCTGCAGAGAACACTTACTCATACCTCATTTATTTACAAAAATAAATAGTTGCTTGAGGGAGCCTACCAGAGAAATGCCTAAGTCTTACCAAGACTAAGTTATGGACACAGCAGTACTTGGCAATGCTGGAAGCCAGTCATGGTCTGGAAAGATCATGGGGCCAGGCTGTGCTCAGCTGCAGTGAAAATGGTGAGGAAAGTGTGGGGAAAATGCACAGAATTTCTGAAATGTTTAAGATGAATCCACAAGCAATGTGGAACACAGTAGGAAAAACACTTCTGAGGGAGCGCGTGCATGGCTAGGAGCACAGAGCTAAATCTTTGCTTTGGTTGCATCTTGTTTGCTTTGGTTAGTTTCTTTTAACTTAGGGAAAGTATGTGCTTCCCATGTATTTTCTTTCCACTGTAATGGAAGTTTATAACCCCCCAGAGCCTGATCCTGCTGTCACTTAATTCAGTGACTCGATCCTCAAATGACAGAAGGATTGAATTTATACTGCAAATTCTCTAGAGGCCAGCAGCACCTCTGAGAGAGGTGCGGGTTTGTAACTCAGCCAGGTCACTACAGCAGAGACTTTTTTTCTTCACTGCAGTCAACATATACCCAGATAAATCCATGAGGTGAGTATTGGAGTTTATCTAATTGGAAGATCAGAACAAGGTCAGATAAAATTCTAAGCTCTGTGTTGTTTCAACACTGTCACAGCATGGCCGGACATTTATATTTTAAATCTTTCAATATTTATTCAATAAACTTGCTCTCTATTCCCCATGATAGGGTCAATTGTTTACCGGGGAGGGGAAAGAATATGGTATCTGGGACTGTCAAAAAAACAAAAAACAAACAAAAAAATGTACATATAAAAATTGGAAATAATAACCATTTCCTAACCAACTAACTAATTTAAAGAGGGAACTTTTGTTAATATCCCAGGCAGATCCCCCACAGATGATAGTCTTGGTCCTCGGCGGGAGGCCACAGTGGAAATAATGACAGTGCCCAGCGGAAGGCGTTGATTGTAAGAGCGTATATGTCATGGGTCAAAAATAATGGAACAAAAGTAGAGATACTGAACTAGATTAAATTCACTGTGCTCAACGTTCCTCTCATGGGAGAAAAAATTAATCACTTGTACCTTCTTTCCTCCCCCCCCTGCTCCCCCTTCCCCAGGAAATGTGACTGGAAACAGTAACTCCACATTTATTTCAAGTGGACAAGTAATGAACTTCAAGGGAGACATCATAGTGGTCTATGTTAGTCAAAACTCCCAGGAGGGGGCAACGGCCTCTGGAGCGAGCGACGAGAACGTGGGGAGCCCCGTGCAGGAGGAGAGCGGGAGCCGCTGCGAGACGTTCGCGGGCAACGCGCAGCACTACAAGGAGAAGTGCGCCGAGCTGCACGGCCCGGGCGGCTACGCGCAGGCCTCGCAGCCCGTGCAGGAGGAGGGCAGGCTGGGCCACTCCTCCGAGAAAGTGCTCAACTGATGTGGCGCGGCGGCGCTCCGAGCGGGGCAGCGAGGACACTGGGGTGGGCGGCCCGCCGGGGGCTGTGGCGCCGGGCACGCGGCCGGGCCCGCTCGTTCCCCAGACACGGGTCCCCGCGGCAGATTCACTTGCTCAGCGACTGTTGCTGCCTCGGGCATCTCTGGGGAAACCTCCCAGCTGGAAAGGACCGTTCTGGCGTGGGTGCTGCTCGTGCTCCTGCTGCTGGGGACAGACACGAGCGGGGAGCCCGGAGCGCCGCCGGCCGCGGGGCGGGAGCGCTCGGTGCCTCTCTCCTTGATGGCTGCTGGGCTCCCGTGCTCGGGTCCCCGCGTGGTCCAGGACACCTTAGGCAATCCTCTGGGTTGGGGACGTTGCGAGGAGGACAGCGTTAATCGGCGCGTACAGGCTGTTCCTGGAACATGAGTAACACTGTGGAGTGGCGTAACTGAAAGTGGCCCCTCGGCACTGCCTCGGATTTCTCTTCCGAGGTGGAAATTGTGGA
Source organism: Nothocercus julius (assembly GCA_013398735.1). Lineage (NCBI taxonomy): Eukaryota > Metazoa > Chordata > Aves > Tinamiformes > Tinamidae > Nothocercus > Nothocercus julius. The sequence continues at coordinate 972,958 of VZSV01000064.1, read as the reverse complement.
ACTGTTTAACCTGGACCCTTTGTCTGGGCCTTGGGCTTCCCTGATACCTCGGGGTGGGGGTGAAGGAAGCGATGGCCACCTTTCCTTGGGAGATTAGCGCCCTGCTGGCTGTCGCCTCCTCTCGGGAGCCACGTGGCTGCTGCCTGCGGGAGAGCGGGTGCTCCAGCCTTAAGGTGGTACAAAAGTCAAGATCCTTGTGAGGCTGCATTGACTTATAGGTACGTACAGTTATAGCGCTGCCCCAAGCACACGGCGGCAGGCAAAACAGAGCTGATACGCCCTAAAAGCCTATCAGGCAAACTCTTAGCAAGGAACAGTTACAGTTTCGGACCCTAATTCACTTCTGCATTATTGCATTGCTCTACAAAGAAATTGAACCCCCTGAAGTTGAAGATGAGAGTAAACTTTGCCTGGCGCCCTGTTGCATAAAAAAGATCTTGGAAGTTTAAGGCACAAGCTACTGACAGGTCGGGGAGGGATCCAAGAAAATTAGTTGTAGACATTTCCTGAGTGATGGGAGAGAGACTAAGAGCCTGAAGACAGGCAATTTGGTGAGAGTCAAACATGCATTCCCTCATCTGCCCAAACACTTTTGTCATTCTTAGTGATATCTTCATGAGCAAGCACGGCTTTATTTAGGCACTAAGGAAACAGACCCAGAGCTCAGCCTGTCTCGGCTGAAACCAGAGCCCAACCACCAGCCACTGTGAGAGGGGCAAAGGGCTCCAAGAGTCAGGGAACTCCCAACATCTAAAGATGACGTTTCTAGTGTTCTCCTCACAAGGGCTGGTTTTCTGACATTCTCCTGCATGTGTGAGTGCAGCTCACACTAGGGCATCTTCATCCTGAAGGCTGTCTTCAGTCTGAGCCTCCGGAAAGATCCGTCCTGTGTTTCCTACTAGGTAGCGAAAGGATCTTTCATCTAATGGGGTCCCCTCTGCCTTGACTGAAAACACTCTTAGTTGAAGATCTCTGTCTAGAGACAGTTCCTTTTCAGGAGGGTTTTAAAACAAAGGGCTTCACTGACTAGCTCTTCTCTTTGCAGAGAGGATGAAGACCACCTATAAAGCTACCAAACTGACCACCACGTCACAAAGAACTTTGTATTCACAACTGAAAACTGAAACTTTCTGGAGAATAATTCTGCAGTATTTATATACCGGGGGGGATTTAAAGTTCAGCCCAGGCATTCAAGACTGACTCTTGGAGGCTGGGAGAGGGGGTCTCCCCACATCCATTCTGGTAGAGGCTCCTTGATGACATTTTGCAAACCATCAGATCACTGCCCCTGTGGATCACTTGAACCTACTTCAGAAGTCTCTGAGAAGTATTGGCATCTGACAGAGTTACCATCAAGGGCTGTTCAGATATAGAGAGGGACTGTATTTTTTGTCTGTGTTTTCCAGGCCTGTCAGCATCTCCCAGATCATTCCCAGTCCCACAGTCTACTTCAGGGGCTGTGAACATCTCTCCGCGGCCTTGAAAAAAACTAAGCCAGCCTAGCCTAGACTCAGCCAGGTGGGTCCCACCGAGCGATGCCCAAGCTGTGCTAACTTCTCCTCTCCTGAAGCTGTGTAACGGAGGCTGTTGTCACCTGTGGTGGTGTTTGGCCTTTCCTGCTGGATCCTTTAACGAGGATTTGTAGCCCCTTTAGGCCCAGCTCTTCATCCCCTTGCACAGGTACGATGTGGAAAAATGAGTAGAAACACACGTGGGGTTCATGCAAGGGATAAGGACATCTTCCACTTTGTCTCTTGTTTCAGTCTTATTTTCCTCAAAACCACTTATCCAGGACACCACTCGATCATCCCCGTTTATAAGGCAGGATGGACTGATTTATCCCACTCATCTCCAGGTAAACTAGTTATTCGCAGGTCTCTCTCCTCTTCTCTCTCTGGAGCTTCTTTTTGTGGTTTGCATGTACAACCACTGGAAAAGAAAGCAGATAGAGAACAGGCTCAAATTTTTAATTTAAGGGGAGACAATGGGAAACTTACTATTGACCTCAGTGAGGGCGCGTTTTCGCTTGCTGAAACACAGAGTCCTGGTGAGCGAGATTGGAAATGGGGATGCTCAGCAAGCATGGAAACAGTTGTCGCGACCTCAGCTGCTGCTAACAGGGCAACGTGACGTGCCAACAGTTCTGATCCTTTTGCTTCTTGCAGTTTCCACACGAAAGGGAAGAAACGTGCCACCATGCTGCATGTGCCCTGGCCCTCTACTTGGCTGCTTAGACACGATCCCACAGGGATTTCGGTATCCTTGTGGTTTCATTTCTCACCATTTTGGAGCGGGAGCCGTTTTTAACGCCCAGTTCTAACAGGGCCTAATGCACCGGGCACTAATTTGGAGGCTTCTGGCTGCTATTGTAATACACATGATGAATGATAATAAAAGTCTTAAACATCTACCTGAGATAAAGCGAAGATTTTGTTTAACTTGATGGAGAAAACTCAACGCAGTATTATATATTGTGAAAACTGAATACATTAAACCCATTCTCATTTTGATCAGAAAGAAGTCAAATGTGAATATGAAAACATTAATGCTGTGGCTTTGGTAACCTTGTTTGTATGTAAAATTGTTTTAACAAAAGGCACGCTCCTCCCTTTGCTAGTATGTACCACAGTAGCGCAGACGGGCATGCACATGCATGCATGCAACCAAGCAGGAGCCCTCATGGATTTCCACACCGTCATCTTTTGCTGCTGGGAACGTGACACTCGCTTCCCGTTTAACCTTGGGAAGCCTCAGCCTACACGGCACACTTCCTACAGCTCTGTCAGTCTGAGAGGTCGCAGCGTTGCATTATCCGTGACGGATACAGTCTGTGCTCCTCAAACACAGCCACGTCGGAACTGAAGGGCCCCAGTAATTCTGTACATAATCCGGCAAAAACTAGGAGAGGTCTTTCTGACCAAGGGCAGTGGAGCAGCTCTTACCCACGTGAGAAGCAAGAAGGGGTTAGAGGGTGAATATACCGTAACTGCTTTTAATCCATATGCCATGCCGTGCAGTCAGATTGGAAACAGCTCTGTAAGGTCGACAGCTTAGCTGGGAGTAGCGGCACTAAAATGTGGCAATTTCTATTTGTCCTCTCATCCCTTATCATCTTCATGGCTGTTACATGAGAGAACCACACTGAAGGATGTCTTTATGCTAAGCATCTGCTTAACAGAGCTGCAGCTGTATCAGATGCAGAACATTCAAACTAGGTATAACTTCCTCTCCCTCCTGATCCGGGAAAAATTCTGTGCATGGAAAACTTATTTCTGGAATATGCAAATTCTATTACTAATAGACATTTAGCAAAACGTCACCGAACATTTTAAGTGTATTTGACCAAGCGGTCTGAGGGTGTTTTTTTTTTTTGTGAGGAAGGCGGAATGTTCCTGGAATTTGTAAGCTGCTTTTCCAGACCTCCCTCCTCAGGCCCGAGGCCCTGAGCGGAAACCTGCCGTCAGCGGCGGGCAGCACACGGAGCTGTCGCCCTCCGCCCTCCATCAGTGGGGCCTCTACGTTGGCCTGGGAGCAGTGCGACGGCGCAGCCTCCCCCCTGGAAAAGGGAGCCCAGATGGCTCCAGGATTTGCTCCCTTAGGGGTCCTTCTTCCCCCACCTACAGCAGAGACACTAAATGCCACTGAGGCGAAGGGGCTGCCTAAAGCGCAGCGGCCTCCCTGGGAAAACCGAGCCGTTAAATCGTGACCATCTTCGTCACGGCAGCCCAGAGGGTGCCGGAGCGACAGGCACGAAAGCGACAGTGTTCGTGGTTCCATTTCTGACGAGGAGACCATCTTGAGCTGTATTTCTCCTTCCCTCCTTTTGTTTTGTGCTGTTCTAAAATCTCAAATGAAGAGTGAACGTTTCTATACAATAAATTATTTCTCTGAGTTCTGCCACGCGAGTTCACTCTGTCTTTGTGCTGCAGTGTCAATAACGCTGTTGAGTGGGAAGGTTGAAGCAGAAAACACACCTATGTGCACAGCTCCTTAAGATCCCTGCTCATTTAACCCAATGACATAGCAAAAGGTACTACTTTACATATGATTGCTGCATCCACATTTGCAAATGCTGCAAGAGTTGAATCAAAAAGCAGCAATCCTTCCCAGCAAGGAGGAGGAGGAGCTGCTGGTGTTTAAATAACTGTTCGTCACACACAGTGTCCTCACCTGGTGGAGAGGGAGCCTGGAGAGGTTCCTCTTTCTTCTTCCTTTTTTTCCCGCCTGTTGTTGGAGGGGCTTTCTATCTTCTTCTTTCCTTTGCATTTTCACCATGTATGGGATATTTTACTTGAATTGAATATACATTCTTTGAAATCATGCTTTTGTAAACAGCAATGGGCTCTAGGCCGATTTTGTGCACACCTTCGATGGCCTCTACTTTCATCCCACGCGGAGACCACTGTGGTCCAGGCCTTGTACCACAGGGCAGCCCCGCAACAACTGCCTTCTGGACAAATTGTGGTGGGCACCAGTGCTTCCTCCCACTCTGCTTGCTGCAGCAGCAGCGGCTGCCCAGCTTTGCCCTCTGCAGGGAATCCAAGCTGACCCCTGCCAACAAGTTGTCTTCTTTGCCCTCCGGTCTTGCCCCGCGCAGCTCCTCTGCAAGGTGAGAACTCCTCTTTCCGCATTGCAGGCTGTATTGTCGAGCATTTGTTGTCTCTTCATGTAAAATACCTTCATACACGCACACAAGCACAGCGAAAAGCACGACACTGCAACGCTACGTGGCTTATGAATAAAGCGGCGACGGGCTCCAGCGTAACACTAAGGAATCACGTTGCAGCAGATGAGTATCCCAGAGAAACATCTGATGACATGAGTTTTAAATGCTGTGGCTTTTTTGCTTCTTCTTTTGGCTAACTGCCTTATGGTTTCTTTATTGTGGCTGCAAATCACCACAGTCCTTCTGGCTCATTCTTTAGCTGCTTGATGGTTCGCTTGACCTCTGGATGTTTGTTGCACTAGCTTTTGCAGTTAGCTTCACCCTGGAGTCTGTTGCATCAGATTTTTCTATCATCTGGAGTGTCAGATTTCTGTACATTCTATGCAAATGATTATATAAAAACAACGCACTATGTATGTTTCACGCATTATATATACAGATATTGCATTCCTATGTTAAAACTACTACACGTTGGTTTGCTAATAGCCAGCAGAATAAAGACCATACACTTCCTAAGAGGTGATCTCAACCTGTCCTTACAAACTGTACTTTACAAACCAGGCACAAGCAAGTCAATGGATTTGACAGGACACATCCGAGGCTGCTAAGAGAGTTGGCGGGCATCAGTGCAAAGCCAGTCTTTAACACAGGACAGGTCATAATGCTCAGGTAAAGTCCCAAATGACTAGAAAAGGGCAAATATTACACCCTTCTACAAAAAAGGTAAAAATGATTATTGGGGAAGCCACGGAGCAGTCAGCCTCACTTCAGGTCCTGGAAAAGTCTGGAACTGGTCCCCATGTGAGCTATTTTCAGGCACAGAAGGACAGGAAGGTAACTAGGAAAAGCCAGCTCCTAGCTCAAAGCTACTCGGACCCTCTTCTGCTGTAACGGTTCATCATTTGCTTTGTCACTGATCCCTCAGGGACTTCACAGCGTCGCCTTATCCATGGAGACCAAACTGAAGAAAGTATCGGCTATTTCATTCTTTTCTGTACCATGTGTAACTTGCTAGGCCCATTCAGCTCTGGACCTAATTCTTCTTTGTGCTTCTGCTTCCTAATAGCATACCTATAGTACGCTAGTATCTACTAGTATCTTCTTGTATCTTTTGCCACTTTTAGGAGGACGGATGGGCTGCTTTTGCGCTTCCAGAAGGTTGTCTCTGAAAACCTCCCGGCAGCCCTGGACTCCTCTGCCCATCAAGACATAATCCTGTGGGATTTCCCCCAACAATTCCCTGAAAGCAAGCTGAAATCTGCTCTTCTGAAGCTCAGGGTCTTTACTCTGCCACTGGTTTAACAGCAAGTGAGGCAGTGCTTGCACCAAAGGCCATCAGCCCTGTGCATGTTTCTCTCAAAAAAAATTCTATGTATAAAAACTGAAGTGAAATCAGTCACAGAAGAGAAATCAGCCACTGAAGAGACAAGTCACAAGGCAGCTCATGAAGACCTGCCATTTCAAATGCAGAAACCACTGTTTTAATAGGCAGTTTCTATTGATCTTCACCGGATTTGAATGTCAGGCCATTAAAAATAAGTCTCAATTATCTAAAGCATCTTAAATGAAGGCTTAGAAGGTGTTTTTCATCATGCAGTCTTGACAATAGAGATGTCAATTACTTAGCCTTTTTGAAGTACCTTTCTTTCTTACTCTCCAGGGTTTTCATCAGGTCTAACAATTATTTCTCTCCTTTAGGGTTGCAGATGCTTCTACAACATTAAAGTTCTTGCTCCCTGTGGGAAATCCAAATCGCTATTTCCCCAAGGGCCTTTTTTTTTTTTTTTGCATCATTTCAGTTCCTCATCAGTTTATTTTTCAAGCTTAGCAGATGATAAATGAGCTACATAGCAGATGGTGGAGCTCACACTATAACACAGAACATTTTTCTTTAACAGGGATGTCCACTTTAAAATACAGCTACCTGCTGGTGCACATCTAAATTTCCTCCTGAGAACACCCTTTGAAAATAACAGAGATTGGGATGGATGTTGCTGTCTCTACAGATCTTCTCAGCAGGAGGCTCACAGATGCTTCCTGCTACCCCTGTTCTTTTCATCCTTATCCTATGGATCTGGCCTGTCTCCTGGATGGTCCACACATCATAGGTTAGAAGCCTGTTAACTCATCATCTTCATATACACCAATGTATATGCACTGGACAGGTTTGTTCCCTCATTGTGAAAGGATGTTCCGAGTGAGATATGGGGAGGCACACAGGTAAATAAATCACTTCAACATTTAGGTTTTTCTCAGTCAGGTCAGTGTGCTGTATTGAAAAGGTGATACATAGTTCAGTCCATTCTTTCAAGAGTCAGGTTCTTTATCAGGTTCCTTATCAGGTTCCATTCAAGTCTACCTAACTTTAAACTTTCATCCATCTGTAGTAAATTTTGCAGCTGGAGCTTTTTTTGATGAAACAAGCTAGAAATTAGTTAAACAGTACTGTTGTTCCATTAGGGCACACTGAGTATGAGATGAATAGACTCAAAAATTCTGTCGTGATAACCGTTTTTAGAAGTCTTTGCTGCTTTTGTACCACCCACGTTTTGCTGAGAAAGCCCCCCTCCATGCCACCCTTTTGCTCCCTGATAGTATGCTTTTTATTTGAGATGGCTGCAGGGCAGAGGTGCCCTAAATGAAATATGGATTTATTTCTAAACAAAACCCTTACACAGTTCCTTTAGTGGATGGACAGAGAAAGATTTGCCCTGCTTTATTATTGGCAAAAAATGCCTCCTGCAGGAACTCGAGTGCTGCAAACTTTGCCAATCACAGCAGTGCCTTCTCTAGCTTGCATTTGAATAACAGCAGCTGACTACAGTTCAAGGAGCAAAGACATTCTTGAGTTTGGGTTTTTTCTTTCTTTTTTTTTTTTTTTTTTTCCTAGTGCTCTTTCCCTCTCTTAAGCTTATCTTTCCTTTTTTGGTGTAAACACAAAGGTCATGGTTTTCAGTACGGCAGATGACTCATTCTCATGTTTGAGCAATGTGATCAAAATGGCAATTTAGAAGTCCCCGCGTGGCGTGTACTCCCTGCATGGATGAAAAACAGCTCTGTGGATCTCACGTAGCCCAAGCCGTGGCCGTATCACGTATGATACAGGTTATGCAATTCTGACTGTGCACTAGATCAAAGAAAAGGCTTTTAACCTGACAGAACTGCAGAGAAATAAGCAGATTATTTCTTTGGCCATTGGGTAGGTATATGTAACATCTTTAACATTCAAGTATATGCGTATACATGGGAGATTAGACTGTGAACTGTATTTAGAGAACTACTCAAGGTTGGGATGAAGACTGTAATCCCTCCTGAACCGCTGTGGTGGTACCTGCTGCCTTGACCATCCACGTTATGTTTTAAGGTACCTGCACTGATTCTTAAGGCAGAGGGAGAGGCAGCAGTACCACCACATATATCACATATATAGAGACCACCAAAGGGCCACGTGTCTCTGTGTGAGTATACAAATGGATATATGTGTATGTATACTGCACCTGTGCAACTCAGTATAGTTCATGTGTGTTAAATATGTATACATCAGCAGGTATTTCTTCACTTTGTGCTACACCTCACCCTTTGTATAATTAGTTAAGCAAAGGCACGTTGCCACACTGCCCACCTGGTATCTCCCATGCTTTTTTCCCAGGCATTCTGACGTAGCTGAGACCCAATCCACTAGATGGAGCCATAAGGAAACGTCTGACCAAATATTATTTCAGAATGGATATAAAAGATGGGTGGGGAGATCTATTTTTAGTCTCAAACCCCTCTCTCCAAAGACCCATGTTTGCACCGTGCATGTAATTTTTCCTTGCCTCCGAATGACATTTTTAATACATTCTCCGCAAGCAGGTGAACGCAATGACCTTTCTTTCTGTACAAAGCGAAGCAGCATCCAAGCAGCTAACTACAACAGCCCTTTCTGGTCCCAAACTGCATAACCCCATTTTGCCTTTAGCAAGGCTAACCTCCCCCTGCCAAAAAACAAGATTGTTTCTCTGCAAGCTGCACGAAACCACCCAGACAGAGAGTCACGGAGCTCCTGAAGATCCAGCCGGAAAGCAGAAGTAGCAATGCCAGGGATGAACTAGCTATAGCATATTGTACAGCAGTTCATCTAACCTGCTCTTGAAACCATCTGAAGACAGAAACGCCAGAACATCCCAAGGCAGCAGACCTACTTGTCACTGCATCTATTGCTAAATAATTAGTGCTAATGTCTACATTAAGTTACCACAGATAAGAATTCAAGCCTCTTTTCTTGTCTTTAGGCCACAAGGTACACAGATTATTCCTGTCCTCTTCAAATACATCTTTTCATCTACTTTACCCATTCACCAGCAATAAAGGGCAATGTATATATCTTGAATTATTTAAAAAAAAAAAAAAGTATCTGTTGTCACAGAGCTCAACAAGGATGTATTAATAGGCCAACTGAAATTCTTCAATTGAAGGAATATAGACATACAATAGAAAATATATCTGAAGCTGCTTTGAAATTCTTAGCCAATGAGGATAAACAGCTGCAATAAATAACGTAACCGAAATTGCAGTGGGAGGAATAGTAACTTATGAACAGATGCTGATGGTCTTAAAATGAGATCTTATCAGCTGCCAAAGTCAGTGGGACCTTGGGTTGCACGCACAAAATGTGCGTAATTATGTGTTTTATCAAATGGATAAACTCAGGACCTCAGCAAGCTGGGCTGCAGCCAGCACTGTGTGCCATTCACCAACACGCTTTACAGGAACAGACATTCAATTAGTAGAAAGCAAAATCTGAAAAGGAAATGATTGGTTATATCGTTCCTGTGCCAGCTGGAAATTAAGCCTTTGAAGTCACTGACTGTTTCGTGCTAGTATTAAAGCCTTCTTATCTGACTCTTGTCGTAGTGGGGCAAGACTTGCCTTTATTTGAAACTCTGTCTTTGAACCCTTCTCATTTCTGAACTGCCTTCGAGAGTGGAAATCCTGGAAACACTTGAAAGGGATGAAGAATTCCTGAAATTTAATGTATTGGGAACCATGATACTGAGATAGTGTTTTCTTATGCAATCTAACCTATATATACCGCTCAGAAGTGGGGGTTGCATTTTGTGTAACAATTGGACGAATAGGCAGAGAGGGTCTGAGGGGGTCAGTGCCTCACGGGAGGCTGGCAGGTCACCGCTACGGAGGGCTGTGGAGTCAGAAGCAGAGATGTTGAGAAAACACCAAGGCAGAAGGCAAAACATGGGGCCCCTCAGGGGATGCAGAGGAAGAGATAAAGTACTTGAAGGTGGATGAAAAGAAAGGGTGAGAAATACAAGCTATGAAATGCCAAGATTTTAAGTCATGAGGAGCAAGGAGAAGCGAACGGGGAAGGAGATCAGCCTGGCTAGAGATTAACCAGTCAGCCCCTGTGCTGCAGCGTACCTTGGAGTCAGAAACACACACATGGTCTGGCTCAAGAAAGTAGGGAGCGGGGTGGGACAAGCAGGGCTTCCCTGCTACCCGGAAAGCCGCTGCACCATCCAGGAGCGGTTCAGGCCCCAGTTTGGTATGGTCTCCAGGATCAACGTAGCCACAGGGCAGCATTTCGGGAGTCTGGCTGCTAACCCCTGAGAAACGCGTGGAGGGTGGGCGGAAGGACCAGCTAAACTGAACCAATGGCACCTTTGTGGAGATTTGGCCTCCCCACTCTGGCAGGGGAACATGGGCACGTCTGCCTGGGCACGCTGGGCTACAGCAGCTCTCCTCTGCTCCTGGATGAGGTGGTTGCTTCAGAGCCCACGGGGTTACCAACAGAGACCACCATGCTTCTTGGTATAAAAACAGGTGTTTTCAATTCTGTTTCTGGGGTCCAATAGGTTAAAAAGAAGTGCTTGAAGTCCTCATGAGTGATCAAAGGTGGCTACTGTACCCAAACTACTGTGCATCGTCCTAAAACAAAACAAAACAAAACAAAGTGCATTTCAGGGTACAGCATTACTTCTTCCTGCTCCTTGAGAGGCAGCTCATACGAAGGACCTAAGCCTTCCTTCCTGGAGGACGCGGTCTTGTCAATCATTTGATGAGTTTTGAACAAACTTAGGCCTCCTTCTGTCTGTCTCCATGCCAGCTTTCATGTGAGCTGAGAAGGTCCCTCACTTCTCCCACAAATATGACGATATTGACCTATGCGAGACCTCCGGACAAGTTTTTTTTTTATGGACTTTCCTTCTTCTTCCAGAATCTTCTGGACCAATCAAAGGTGACGATTACAAACCTTTCCTTTTATGGACAAGTGCCACACCCCTCCCGCCTCAAGACCGGTCGGATCCGGTTTGAACTGGTGACTCTGGTTTCCGCCTACAGCCCGTCCACCAAGGAGAAGCACCGGAGCCGTTAGGACACAACCATTAAGTCGAGTTAGTTTTGGGCAGAAGCCGCTGAACAAGGAGGGGGTAGGCCTTACCTACGATTGCCTTTTAAATCCCTCAAAGAAGAATAAAACCCCAAAATGCATTACATAGTGTGTACAGTGTCACTTTTTGGATTAACAGTGAGAAAGACTGTCGAAGACGGTGCTTTTCCTCCCTCAACATATGTTTGCTCCAGGTGGCTTATCCCAAATTTAGGCTGAAGCCGTACCAAAGACGTTACACGCCGCACAGGGCGCCCGGGTGCTGCTGCTGCTGTGTCTTTCACTGCAAATGTTGTTTCTGCAAGCAGCCCAAACACGGCATTCCCACTGCAACTGCTAGCTGGTCCACACCTACCGGCACTGACTATATGACTGGATTGGGTGAATTTTGGCATGAATGTCCAGTAAAATGCTCTTGTAAAGGTCTTACAGAATTAATGTTTGTATTTTCCTTTCTAAGCAAAAAACCATAATGATGCCTCAGTCAACATTGCAACTCCTCCACCAAGACCTTGTAGGGGCTCTACTACCCCTTTGCTCATAGCTCTGCTACACTACCAGTCAGAGGTGGCAGTCGTGCGCTGTCCTGCCCTTTGGTGCTAACAAGGGAATCACTTCCAACAGTTTTGCAGGGAAGAAATGTCTAAGGGTGGTTTGGAGTGGTCAAAAGGGATGGACTTCATTCTGCTAAATGACTTCTGAGACATTTATGCCTAGCTTAAGATTGTTTCTCTGTCTTCTGTCTTCTATCCTGTTACACACCACTATTCTGGTGGATTGTGTCTCCTCAAAGACCTACTTCGCACCTCTGTGGTCTGTCCTCTTTCTCCCAACCACTGTGTCATTTCAAATGTTGCCCACCCAGTAGGTCCAAAGAGAAGACTCTGAAGATGTGTGCTGCATCACTGTTGAAAGGGCCTGGCCATACATTGCTTGTTGGTTTGGGTGGAAGTTTGTAACCTTTCCAAAGTATCTGACAAGATCATCATGTTTTTCAAGTCTTGCTGCTTAGTCCATCATATTACATTATTTGCATCTCCATGAAAACCGTGTATTTTCTCACAGTTAGTTTAGGTGACCTGTGAGGACTTTGGTTACCTACATGATTTGCAGTCATGCATGTAGAACATGTATGTTTTACAAAATTTCCCTGGGCCCCTGTGGTGCCTTTTCTGAAAGCTGGTGATCCATGAATACAAAGTATCACAGCTGTGACTGGCCTGCCTTGGTCAGTTGGAATGGTATTAACATTTTCTCCTTGCAGCCCATTCTTAAAGCAGCTTATTATCTTCTTAGCATTTTCGATTGCATATTGAGCAACAATTTTCGTTTAACTATGCCTTGCCACCGGGGTCCTTTTCTGAAACTGCCCTTTCAGAAAGCTCTTATTAATTTAGAGCCATTAAGGTGCTTGAAGTACTGTCATTATTCCTCCAGGGTGTATTGCTTTACATTTACTGACCCTGAATTTTATTTGCTATCATATTTTCTGTTCATCTAGCTGGTTCATGTCTCTGAAGCTATTAGCAAAGAATTCCAAGACGGCACAATACTGGGAAAAGATACAGCCCTGTGTTATCAGCTGGCCTGCTGGAGGAGGACAACATCCTAAGGAAAACAAAACTTTATACACACTGTGCCCCAGGGGCGTGTTGTGGTGAGAAGGTGGGGACTTTCCATTTTAGAGCGTCAGATTTACTATGTAAGCAATATAATAAGGCAGTGTCCTTTGTGGTTGTGGAGGCAGTGTCTCCAGGATTAATGAATTACGACTTTCATTTGCACAATTGGTGTCTGTTGGCTAGTTTAACACTAGCTTACAGATAACTTAGCTTACAGTATTTTTTCTTTTTAATGAAATGCTTCAGATGGAGTGTAGTGCTCTTCCTTGTTTGTAGTTCTGAGTCAAGTAAGAAATAGAGATTTTTTTTTCCTAACTATGGAGAGATTTTTTTGTGTGTGCAGGAATATTCCCTAGGTCTTCCTGACAGTGATGGCTATTCAGACAGCATGTGGATCTGATTTTTGATGTGGATTTATTAAGACAGGTTTTTCTGCAAGCAGGAAAAAAAAAAAAAAAAAAAGTGGGGAGTAAATATCTCTGGATGAGAAAGCAGTGACACCTGGGCGGTACTTCCTGGGGAGGTGGTGGCTTGATGGGAACAGCAGCGTTGGTGATGATGCAGGTGTAAGGGATGGCTGCTTGTTCCCACCTGTTCTGCATTGCGTTACCTCCCTCAGCTGTTTGCAGGGTTGCACTGCAATCTCGGATAGGGAAATGCTTCAGCATTAAAATCCACTCCCACCATCTTGCCCTGTTGATTTTGTATTTGATGCTGGTCCAGGTTGGTTCATGCTGTGGGTTCCCTGTACAACTGCTGCAGTGGTGGGACTGGCATGCGGTGGGGTGAATGAGGAACACGGTGGCACAGGGGGAGCGAGAAGGGACCTCCCCGTGCAGGCACAGCCACCGTTGTCTCCTCCAGCCACAACGCAACTCGAGGCAATGGGCTCACCTTTTTCTCCAGACAAGACCACCTCGATTTAAGCGATGGCCAAGCCGAAGTTGTTCCAGAGCCAGTTGTGAGATCCAAGGGCCGCAGCTCTGTTGATACTAGGCACCTGCAATGCTGAGGCACAAAGGAGGGAGTCCTCAACGGTGTAATTTCACAAGCATTTGAAGCCAGTTTGAGACCATGTTGCTAGCAAAGAAGGGAGTCCTGCTTTGTCACAGACCCTTTTCTCCCGTCCAGCAGTCACTGATCCAGCAAGTACCCAATCTTCTGGTATTTGCAGGGCTGCTCAGCCGAAGCACGAGAGTTGGGATTCTGTGGCAGCACAGGGACTGCATCGGGAGCTCTGAAGGAAACCGCTTGGTGTTGCAGCCTTGATCAGATGAGGAGAGATGGGTTTGGGGGAACAATCTTCAGTGGCAGAACGGGGGCTTTGGCAGAAGGTCTGGGAGATGGGAAACCAGAGGAGGAGCCTGCAGCAGCAAGGCCAACTCTTGGGAGTTGGAGTCTCTTGGGAGACTCCTGGACAAAAAGGTCTCAGGAGCGAAGGCTGTGAGGGCAAACAGGGATAATGAGGAAAAGAAATGGCACGTTGAAAGCACAGACAAAAGCAAGGAGGTAGATATGAGGAAAAAGATGGTGAATATTTTGGACAGAAAGGTAAAGTATTCAAGTAATAGAAAAAGTGGATTTTTTTTTTCAGTGAAGAATTGAGGTATCCGTTTTTTTGTCGTCTTTTCACAACTCTGTTTATGACTGGAGGTTACTGCAAGGTGGCAAGAGGATCAGAGCATTTTCCTAGCTAGAGGTGAAGAGTGAGCTTGCTGTCAGCCTCAGCTGGTTTCCCCCAAATCTGTGAACAGCCTTTCCTCTCTCCTGTAGAACAAAGAGGTCCCTGGGATGTCTCAGTGCACTAGAACTACTGTTTCTGTGAGCATGCCCATCAACCCCATAGAGCCTAAAAGCTGCTCGCCTTCTGATACGATAAGGAATCTTCTGAAGAGCAACAGAACAGTCCTAAACAACAATAGTTCATCATGTTACAACCGTTTTGTGCCATTACATCGTCATTAAGGCATGGAGTCATTTGTGCTATTAAGGCAAGGCTGTTTAGGATGTGACTGTGTTGAGGTTCTCAAGAACTCTGCTTGCCACAATTTTTTCATCTTCCTACTTCTCTAGTTAGAAAAGGCAGGAAAAAAAACAGGAATTCCTTCCTTTTCTTTTTTGATTTTTATTTTGTGTTGTCCGGTGTGAAAATGGCTTTGATACAGATGTTGGGCATCTCCCATTGAGCCTGACAGGTATCTCTAATGCCGTGTGGCCAGTAACCCCGCTACAAACAGGCGTGAAGGGTTGATGCATTTAGAGGCTGGAGTAACCTCCACCACGGCCACCCTTGCTGTTCATTGCCATGTGGGGCTGTTGAGCCTGCCTCCGTTTCCCAGAAAAGCTATTCCAGAGCCTGCCAAATTCAGCACTGCCCATCCGCTTCTTCCCCATCTCCATGTAATATCTAGTTGCCGTAGTTACTTCGTGTATCTAAGGCAACCAGATGTTACAGACGGAGGCACTGAAATAGCATCAACAAGTGCAAAAATAAAGAGTGTTTTAACTAGTTTGCCAGAGTTAAGCAAATCGGGGTTGTTTTCCTCTCAGCTTAGCAATTTGCCACCCCCCCCACTGAGGAAACCTGCTGACTTGTTTGCAGCCTCCTCACCCAGCCATCTGGGTTTACCTGCTGTCTGGGGAAGGAAGGTGCAATTCCCTGCTTCCCTGGGGCGATTGCTAGGGACTGCTTACTGATTTCGGTCAAGGATGTGCTTTGGGGGCCCCCATGTATTATTGAGGAGCCAACAGCAGGGAGACAAGGATGCTTACGGTTAGTAGTGAGCCAAAAACACTGACCTGATTTTATTCAGTGTAGGAAAACCCACTTTCAGAATGAGGAGCATTTAGCTGATGATCTGTTTTAGTCAAGCAAGAAAATGCTTGCAGTTAAGTCTCCATGTTGTAAGGAGTGACCAATGGAATATGCAGGTCCCCTAAGACACCAACAGCCATGGTGTTTTCAGAGCAAGGTTTGTCAAGTTCAAAATACGAGGCAGCTAATCCCTGCTCCCACCTGATAAAGGAGTCTGCTGAGTTGGCAGGGCATAAAGGAAAATGTTTCCTGTGTATTGCTATTTTTCTTTACTAAAGGACAGGAAGGGTTAAACAGGCAGCAAACTGCATAGCTAACCATGGATGCCTTATGGGGAAAAGTAAAATTAATTCTGTTAGGTGCTATCTTTATTCCATCACCAGTTTCATTTTACAGCTGTTTTTTAACTCCCTCAGCTTTTCTCAAAGGCTGCGATCTCCACGTGAGGGCCCAGGGAGAGCTCCTAGCAATTAATTTCACATGGTAAAAGTACCTTCCTCTCTCAATTGTAAAAGCACAGATTAGACACAACACCCTTTTAAGGAACCTTTCTTGGGCTTGAAGGAAGCAGGTATTTAGTGTTACATTAATTTTAAATCCATAATTAGTGTAACTTAAAGCCTGGACCTGTGCCAGTGTAATTCATTATATTCTTCCAAACTCAGCTCCCCTGCTGCCTTCACCCGGATGTGGGAGGCCAGATCCTGCAGCTGCCTCTGCTTTTCCATGTGCTGCACTGGCCGCAGGGTGCGAGGAGCCCCGGGGCTCCCCTATGACCTCTGGTCACAGAGCCGGGGGCCTGCAGCCTCCTTGGTTGCTTGTGGAGCTCCGGGAGCTGCTCTGCGACGCTTGTGCTGCGCTCCTTCCTTGCTGCTGTGTCAATGGCTTTGCCCTCGCGCTACCTGAGCTTCACCAGCAGCTTCTGCATTTCATCTCCTGCAGGCTCTTCCCTTCTGGGATGGGAGCTCTGCTGATGGTACATAGAAGATACTATGAGCACCTTTTGCTCCTGCTTACGAGAGGGAACTAACTAGGACACCAGGGAGAGCATTGTGTAAAGCCGGGGGCCATTAACTCAAATAGCATAAGAAACTGAGCTGTTTGCCCCCTTGGAAACAGAGCAAAATTATAGGAAACTATTTTATGCATCTGGAATATGAGGACTGCATTGATTGTGCCTGGGGCGTAATGGGGAAGGGGATGCAAACAAGCTGTGCCTTCATTAGCTGTTAGCAGTCACTGCATTTCAGAAGTGACTGTCAATAGGCAACAGTAACAGCAAGGGCTATTTTGCACCTTGTGTATTTATTCCACAGGAGCTAGGGAGGCTTTATGGGAGAGTTTTGGGAAGGACTGTACCAGCTGAGACACTGAACCTGCCTCTGTGGCTGTGGTCCTGTGGTACAAGCTTCCAGTCCATGCCTAACATACCATAGCCACTATACCACACCTAACAAGCACGGGCCAAAACCTGCTCTGGGTTTATTGGGTTTTGTCTAAATAGGGGCTGCGTGATTTAATCCTGTCTTTTTGTAACTGCTGTTTCACAGAATATGTATCAAAGTGAGCAGAAGCAAAGGCAAAAAAAAGAGGAGAGATGAGGAAAAAGATTACGTATTTAGCCGGGATTTGAAATAAGTCAAACAGAAAGACACAAAAATGTCCGTGTTCGCTCCTGGCTGCCAAACTTGCCTTTCTATGAGGAGAAAGTCATAAAGTCAAGGTGAGAGGAGATGAAGGCCTCTAATGGGTGTTGTGAAGGGAGTTCATGGTGCCAGGATGATTTGCAATGTGACACATAGTAGAATATTGGAATATGAAATGCGGTAACTTCCTGATTACCGGGGATTTACTGAGCTGGGCAGAATACACACCAGACCTGTGTGAGCGATTAGTGCTGATTAGCAGTTCCCTCTACTGGCTGAGCTAATGAAGTTGTTCCATTCTAATGTAATTCCTAAGTTATTCCTCCAGTTCTACAGCAGTTTTGGATGCTGCAAGGATGCAGTTAAGTTGACCGATACATCTCTGCATATAAATTAAGAAAGATAGCTACATAAAATAGTCTCAGAGGGGAGTTGTACAGCAAATCATAAAAATGGGGTTTATTTTCGTGCTACCAAACTCTTCTCTGGTAACAGAGAGCAGTGTAGCTCCTGAGCCTTTTTCAGGGAGTGATTTGGACACGCATTTCCCTGCATGACTCACAGCCATTGCTAATGACAGTTTGGGTTGTTTGGTGGCTGCATCATTTTACAGGTTTGTTTGTGTGTGTAGACGTGCTGTTTATTGTGGGGCTTTAGCAAGGATTTGAGTCTACTTCTTATCCTGACAAAATATTATTTTAAGAGCTTTGTGCACAGATCATTGATTTGTTTTCTACATCTCCTGCACCAGCTGGAGATGTGATGACTTGCATAAAACAAGAAAACAAGTTATGAGCTAATTGTTATGAAACTCTGGAGGCTTAAGTCTCCCTGAAATAAGAAATGAAGAAAGCCCATTTTAAATGAGGCTGTTGGTATCCTGGTATGTCTCTTAGTGATGCAACTTCTGAAGGAAAGAGAGCTCAGCAGGAATCCACTGTCTGCTCTTAGGCTTAAAACACTGGAGAACATCAGTTGGGCGGCACTTCTCAAACAGTGATCCTATGAAAACGCTTTTGCAGACCTGCCCTTTTCCTCCGTTCTTTGGATTTCATTAAAATCATACTTCCTTTAGCCTGGCCTGCGGATCAAAAGCCGTCGCTTCTCTTTGTGTTCGCGCCATTTTCTGGGGGTTTTTGGACATCTGTCTACCTGCCCTCTCCGGGGAAGGGGAATAATGTTAACTCACCTTTGCGAAGCCCTTTGATACATAAACATAACCCAAGTTATGAAATTGTGCTGTGGTTATTTTCACTCCCAGGGCGACTGGCCCAAGTCCCATACTTCAGGCTGCCTAATGCTTTCCATTACACCAAATTCCTGTGGGTTTCTGTGCAGAGCTCTCGCACCTTCTTTCTTACAGCCCTTCGCCGTTCGGCAACCAGAAAGGCCTGAGGCGAATGAACTGTCTTCTCCCCCTCGCCAGAGGAATTGTATTCCAGTTTGTCCAAAGCCAAGCTGTTCAAAAACGCGCTTCCTGTGCTGTGGCTTGAGCTTCCCAGGAAAGTTTTAGCTCCGTCCAAAGTACTAACCAAGCGCAAGCGTCCTACGCGGCGACCGGGTGTGCTGTGGGAAAGGCAGGAAGCTGCCGGAGAGAAGGATCAGAGGGAGGCCAGGGTGAGAGAGGAGGACAGCCAAGCTAAACATCTGCAGTCTGCTTCCATTTCCTTCTTCTCGGGAGCGTCACTGGAGCCCTCTGACTTGTGGAGGGAAGGCAGGAGGCCAAGGCAGGGACGCCCAGGCCTGGTGCTGCGGATGCTGGTGGCACAGCCGGGGTTGATGCCGCGGGGCTCTGCTCGCCCTCGGCACGCACGGTGTTTGAGCTTGGCTGCTGCCTGGGGCGTAAACCACTGCCTTAACATCAGGAATGCACATGCAAAAAAAAAAAAAAAACAAAAGGAAACTCCCCTGATTAAATGATGGTATCAAGATTGTGAGGTTGAACAACTGGAAGCAGAGCCCATCGGATGGAGAGCTGAGTGTGCTTCCCATCTAAAACTGAAACGTTTTGAGGTGTCATAGGAATTTTTTTTTAGAAACTTGTTTATAACAATCATATTGCTTTTCTTGTTTTCAATAGTCCTTCAAAAAAAGCTTTCTATAATGGCAGGAAGTTTAAATCCAGTACAGTTAAAAGGTCATGCTGGTTCTTATTTTAATATTATTTCATGCATTGAACATTATTTGCAGTTGCATTATTTCACCTTTACCAAATGATACTATTTTAGTTTATGCCACTAATAATTTGAACTGTCTGGATGACGATGGTAATAGAGCTGCAAGTACAACCACTCTTTGAGGTCTGAGCTAGGAACTTCTTTGTGGCAAAGATTAAGTCATAGTTAATTATCCCTAAGTAAATCCTTATTTTCTGAAGTGTGGGCAATGCCTAACTCATTAGTTTACATGTTGGGCTATTTGGCTTATTCAAACAGGCCTGCTGATGTAAATGTTTCAGTAGGTTTCACTACAGGAGGGAAAAAAACACAGTGGAGAAAACAGACTCCGAAATAGACTCTGGGTATGTACTTGCTCTCACGCGTGTGCCCACACTTTATCCATGTCAGTCCAACAGGAAATTCAGAAGTCCCAAGTATGAAAACTCAGAAGTATCGGTGCGCAAATGGAAATGCTCTAGCGCTTCGCATCGCTGTTCTTTACCTCCGGAGTGAAAAGTGCCCATGTCCACACGGCAAATAGGGCAAGCAGTTACGCAGAGACGCATCAGATCCAGGGGAAAAGAAGCACCTTCCCTTAATAAACGATGTTTAAATCGGTTGCTCCTTGGCGTTTGCCACGGATGTAACTCAAATGCTGTAATATTTTCTAATCTTCAGGAGGGGACAGAGGCTCAGGATCGAAATCCAGCAGGCTGGAGGTGAGCACGGCGAGCTGGGAACAGTGGCATGCAGGGAGAGCAGGGAGGTCCCGGCACATCTCGAGGCGGAGGATGAAGGAGGAGCAGGTCGGCTGCTGGCAGTGCGGCGCCCGACACGCCGCGCGGTGCCAATGAATCCGTAGGCCTTCGAGAGGAAAGGAACAAAAATTCAGCTTCTGAAAAAGATCTGCTGGAGCAAAGCTGTGTTCAGTTGGGTTATAATCCTCTGTATTGAGATGTATTTCAGATTGGAGACTCCTGTGCCCCAGGTTTTTGTAGCGGAAACCTGATTGTTCCTGGCAGAGGGAAGAGAGATTGTCTGCTAGAACTGAGCCCCTCAGCTGGCACGTTTATCACCAGAGATCAATGAAAACTGAAGGATAAATAAAAGCAGGCTTTGAAAATGAACAGATAGACATTCAGATGCCAAAAATCTCCCGTTTTTCTGGGTCTCTTCTCTTGTTTTTCAGGCTTGAACAAAATTAAGTTGAACTGCAATGTATTGACAAGTCTGTGCCTTATTTGCCAGAATAGTAAACGAGTGTCTAGTGTGGAACAGCTGTCATATTTGCCGCCCGTTAGACCTATTAAATTGCTCTGCTAAACGCAGGCACTTGAATGGTGTGTCCCTTTCGAGGTGGGCCACGACGAAGATGTTTGGCTTTAATGGGAAGCATGTGGTCCAGTGTTTAGCTGCAAAGCCGGGCTTAGATAAGACTAAAAATACCAAGCAGCAGGCTGATTTATAAAGATTGATGATTTTTCATGGGAAGACTTGATATTTGTAAGAGGTAAGAGAAAGAGATAGAAAACTATATATGTGTATATAAATATATATGCACACTTACTTAATAATGGGAAGCCCAGGAAACGTACTTAGAACACGGGCAAAGCTTCTGATGTACAAGGGATGGCAGTGTCCCACACGGTGATCCTGTGCAACCTTCATTAACGGCCTTGTGCTAATCTTCTCATGCATCTTCCTTTCTCCAGCTTCACATACAGTGGCAGAGCTGGGCTTCTGCTCTCTGACGTCTGCTTCATCCTTCCTCGCAGATCTTTCTCCTGGGTTAAACAGCACAACATTGCATTTTCGTTGATTCCAATATTATTGCTATGCATTTTCTATCTCCATCTATCTACCTGCTCAGCCTTCTTCACCAGTTTTGATAGCTGTCCATTGATTCATCTCAGAAATGTGCCATCGCACATGAGGTCTTAGCTATTACTAGAAAGACGTAACATTGAGGAAAACCTGAGCTTTGATGAAGCAAAAATTTGACTTGGTGAAGTGTCACGATAGTAGACAAGTCATATTTTCCAGGTTACACTAAAATACCTGAAGCAGATGGCTGGTATTCGGTGAGCTACAGAGCCCAGCGACAGCTATAATGTGGCTCAACAGAAGCAGCAGGCAAGGATGCAGCTTGAGCAGGAGCCTCCCCTCTCTGTGTGTTGGTCGGTGCCGTCAGCGCGGCCCGTTGCGGGGAGCCCGGAGCCGCGCTGGGAAGCGCATGCAGAGCCTGGAGCCACTAGGCAGCCGCAGGGTCCCCTCGGCTCCCGCGTGCCAACGATCCGCCCGCTCCATGGATGCATCTTGAACACTTCTGCGAGGCAGTTTATTGTTACAGATATAGAAAAACAGCTCAGTTTAATCTCACCGCCTCCCCAACAACCCTCCATCACTAGTTTTCCTTCTCCTATATGTAATCCAGCTCTTCTGATTCCCTAGTAGCTCTAATTTTGCTTAAAATTTTGCTGCAGCAGCTTTTTTTTTTTCCTATTTCTTCTTTCAGGCTTTAATTCCAGGGAAGAATGCTTCTCCTTTTGCTAAATAAAGGTCTGAAAATTAAGAGTTACGGGTTTGAGTCCTTCACAAGCCTCTGTGACTTGAACAGAAGCTGTTAAATCTCCCAGAGCCACAACTTTCCACCTGCAAAACCCAGTGAAATAAGAAGCTCCCCTTAGCTAGATGTTCCGAACTTTATGGTATTGCTGTTTGCAATCTACTTTCATGTCTTATGAAGGAGGGTTTTGTGGGAATGCAAAACGCTTGTTATGCTCGGTTCTGTTAGTGGGTTAGCTGTGTATTTTTAGTGACCACTTACAGTAGTGCATAACCTATGTTTAATAAGAATAAAATCAGCAAAGCTGAGAGCTGGCAACCATTTTGTGCTCACGTTGCACCGCCAAAAATGTGAGTGAACAGCAGTGATGAAGACCCAGCGCATCCCGTGTGTGATGGCATGCTAAACTGTAAAATCCCTTCTGTGCCCCCATTCATCTCTGTGCCCCAGCCCTCTGTTTCTTCTGCCTTATCTCATGCATTTTCTCACCTTTCTTTTCCATAGGATATATCTACTATCTCCACGCGATCGTCCAATTTTTAATGGATAATCCGTGTCACTTCAGGATGCTGGCTTCCCTTGCCCGCCCCATGTGCTGTTCTGGTGAGCACTCCTGCTTTCAAACCATCGCTCCTGGGCCCCACTGGTTTTCTACAAGGTGGCAACAGGCTAGCGGGCTCTTCCCTGCCCGCTGGCAGGCAAAAATGATTGCTCCATCAAGTACTCAATCAGTTTTACTATGTAAGTTAAAACAGAATGGATGTTGCTAAAAATGCTCTCCTAGCCAGACGCTCCTGCTTCTCACTCTGCGCCAACGCGAGAACTTGTCTGAGGGGCCGACAGCTTCAAAGACCAAAGAGGGAAAAAAAATGGAAGCAACACTATAATTAGCAAATTAAAAAATAAAAAATCCAATGGCTTCTTGTTTACTCAACTCCTTGAACCAATTTGCTGTGGGATCAGAGAAACGCTAGCGGCAGTGCAAAAAGAGGAGGCAGGAAGATGCCTCCAGGACCAAGGTGAGACGGCACCAAAGGTAATGCGGAGCTGCAGTGGAGCTACCCCTGCACAGAGCTGCAGTACGTGGACAAGGCAGATTTGGCAGCCTCTTTCCTGATCACTACATATTGCTTAGCAGCTTCTCTTGTGCTGTGCGTCTTTCTTAAGCTTGCTGACTCTTGCTCCCAGCCTTTCTACCTTGTCTTCTCTCTCCGTGAGGCTGCAGCCCTGGCCATTTTGCTTCACGTGCATTGGTGTGCTCTGTTCTGCATAACTCGCTCCTGCAAACGATGGAGCCTCCTTTCCTCTCAGGCAGGTCTGAGACAGTGATTTGAAAGCCTTTCCCTCGCCCTTGTGCTGATAGTTGTGCAAGTTATATCTGTGAAATAAACAGTATCCAGAATTTGCTGCTTCTGTGGAATTACCAGAAGGTGAGAAGCTCTGCTACATCAAGTAATCTGTCAAAGGATGGACAAGGTCTATTTCTTGCAATGTTCTTTATTTTATTAGCTGTTCCTTCAGGGCACTGGTGCTGGTCTTCTTTGCAGACTTCTTGGCATAGGAAGCTGCCTCTGTAACAGCCAGCACTATCAAATACTTACACTGTGGGTCTACATAAAATCTTCAACTGAGATGATACACCCCATGTTCTGAGCTAGTCTCATTTATACAGCAGCAACTTTGCACCTTTCTAATCGTGTAAATGGGCTTTAAAGAAGACAAGAGTATAATTTGTAGCTAGCTTCCGGATGAGAATTTCTTCCTACGGTTTGGGAGTGTGTTATCAATCTGCATTACGTTTGGAAGCCTAATGCACAGGAATATGCATAAGCCTAATGCATAGCCTCATGCACGGCACAGAATTGTGTTAAAGCATCTGTTGGGCGATTGGAAAATCTCAGAGGTTTTTTTTTTTCTGTTTGAGCCCTGGTCAGCAGTAAGGAGATAATGCCATTTTCTAGAGACCATCAGGAATTTCTTCACAACTAATGCATCCCTAGAAATCATTTCAGCTTTGACAAGACAACGTTTTTCAATGCAAATAAATTTTGTTGGATGTTCTGACTCATTATGGTCATTTTCCTTCTATTTTAAGCTCCCTTTTATATGGCTAGAGTGGAGTAAAATGGCTCTGCAGGCTGACTGCTGCCTTGGCCAGGCAACGCTGTTCAGGAATACAGAGCTCATAACATAATGCCCTGTTCCTGCTGCCCTCTCCACAATATGATTCAATATGGAATTTACTTCAAGCAACATTGCTTATGAAAAGCAATACTCTTCAGCTTTGAAATACCATTTTCTAATTTGCACTAAATAGGATAATTTTCAAAAATGTGGATTTTTTTTTCCTTTGGAATCAGAAGTTCTGACAGCTCTGGTCATCTTTGAAAGGGTGGCACTGCTTGGGCGTAAATGAGTCGACTGGAGTGTCCAAGAGCGCTGCCTAACATTATCTGCTTGGCAAAGTTCCCTAAGCTGTATTTATAACGTAATATTAATATTACACTGTGGACCAACTCTTCCAAGCTTATCAGGCCAAGGCTTTGAGGTGGCCGCAAGGGAGAAGAGTCTGTGGGAAGCAAACTTAGACTTCGCCTACTGGGTCTCGCAGCCAGTAAGTGGCCCAGCACTATTAGGATATAATGCTTCGGTGAGTGTGTCTTACTGCACTGTTGAGGTTGGTAGTGTAGGCACGTCCTCTTTGGATGTGCTGTTGAGGTGTTTTCCACTGCAAACAAGGGTTTTATTTTGGCATATGACAAACAAGAAAAGTGCTGAAATACACATGCTAAGTACCTCTTTTTTTGCAGTGGCAGCGGTAGTCAGTGGTCTGTCAGAGTTTGGCTAGCTGGTAGCAAGGAGATTCAGCTGTGTTTCTCACATCTGCCATTAACACTCCTTGTTCAGTGCTTTTACCCCCTCCCTGCAAAATATGGCGTAAGTATCAGGTCCATTTTACAGGCAGACAGGAGAAATGAAGAAGGGGGTACGAAAGGGGTCGTTCCGTGGCGATGCACGAAGCGCAGAGCTGGCATGGGCTGGGCAACTTGCCCTGCATTTCTTGTGCTTACAGATTTTCTTCTGAAGAACCATCTTCACTTTCTGTGGCCCTATCAAATCCATGGGCTTTTCTTTCAGTCTTTTTACGGAGCTTATAAATAACTCTGCCCACTCCTGAGTATGACGCTCATCTTCCTTAATCTCTATTTACTGCTCAACATACCTTCTGGAAATTTCCTCATTTCTTAGTTCTTGCCCGCTCCAATTCTTCCCTCCAGCCATCGCTCTTGAAGCACAAGGAGACGGAGTTGTTAAGGAGACGTTCTGCTGGGAATAGGTTCGGAGAGAAGGAAGCTCAACCGTGTTTGTTGCAGTTCCTACACCCGATGAAAGAATGCAGCAATTTCTTACCAGTCCCCCGGGAGTGGGTTAAGGCTGAGTAAACAGTGCTTGAAAAGCACTTTGCAGATGGCAAAAAGTCCAAGCATTTTCAGGGATCGAGTGAGATGAAATCTCCTGTTAAGCTGCACATCTCAAATTAGTTTCAACAGATTTTTTTTTCTTTTTTTCCTGGTTGCCTTATTTAAAAGACATTTGGCATTTGCTGTTTGAAATTCATGTCTGTCATCTTCCTTTGACTTTTCTGTAGTGTTCGTTACTATGCTATCTAAATGCTTAAAAAACATGAGCTCCTAGGATAAAGGAATTTTCAAGCCAGGCAGAGTGCCATGTTCAGAGGAATTTAGGGAGCTGGGAACCCCTTGGAATTCATTGGATGCTGGATTTAAGTGACGTATCCAAGTTAGATGTCCATATTTCAAGGGTCTTTTGAAACGTTTAAACAGAATGTTCAGAACTGAAGACGGGCTGTCCCTGGAGAGTCTTTAAAATGGGAAAGAAAGTGAAAGAAAGAACGGGGCAAAATTATCATGCAACTGGTTTCCAGCGCTGACTAGCATTTACATTGGTAAAAAAGTTAAATTGTTGAAACGTTTTAAAATCAAGGTACAGAACATCCTTTCCCGAGATCCTGCAAAAGGTTTTGATGGTAATTCATTTGATTTAATTGATTTTGCCACCTTTTCTCTGGGAGGTGATAAAACAGGTTGTCAAGACAGATAAGAATGCTACATTGTAGACTGCATGTTTGGAAAGTTTTCCAATTTAAGCCTTCTATTATCCTCACTTTTTTATCATCTTTAGGCAAACTCCAAGTATTATGGTTTGCTATTCACAGAGTCTCGAAGTACACTAGGCATATTAAAGATGTAGAAAGTAAAACCTCTCCCTGAATAAGGGAGTATTTCTTAATTACTATTTTATTATGTGTTTTATTACTTTCTCCAGGCCTTATTCAGTGCCTTGGCCGTGTTGCAGTAGACACTGCATGAATACAGAGGAAGACTCAGTCATGGCTAGATGAGTTGACCACCAAAACGGGTGAGTGGATTAAACCATGTGCAGGAGAAAGGGAAGTGCTTGGATTCCAGAGGGGGGCGTGAGGCGAATGCACTAGCCCACACCATTCCCGAGCTCAACACTTCTGGAAGTAGCTTGACCGCCCATCTTGGGAGCCCTCCAGGTCTCCTCCGTGTTGGCCTTGGGGCAGCAAGGAAGGACGCTGCACATCGCGTCTGGCCAACATTGAACCAGGAGGGAAAGTGCGGGGGAAAGGGGAGCGTTTGAAGGTGCCTTCAGCCTCTGGACCTCTTCAAGCGTCGTCCTGAGACCTCCCCAAAGCCAAAGCTCTCACGGCAAATCCAGTCTCCAGCCTCCTTCAAGGTTACTCTCAAGCGACAGTGCAGCTGGAGCTGCAGGGACTATGGGATTTGGCACAGATCACAGCAAGAAATCATTATTTGAACTAAGAACAGATTTATTAAAGGAGCGCCTTTCAATGGCCATCAAAAGGCATCTGAAGCTAGTTGAAATCTAATGGTACGCAGTTATGGAAGAAAAGCAGTTATGAATAAAAAGGTATAAAGATGAGAAAAAAATATGGATACATGCAGGAAAAGTCAGTAAATCTTGACTTGTTTAATTAAGAGGAAGATGGTAAGATAAAAATTTTTACATCTATTGATAAAAAAAGACCAGCCTTTTTCCGATAGCTCTTCAGTCTAGCTTTTTAGTTTGTCAGATCTTCCAAATACTTTCTAGACCCCCTGGGAAAGAAAGGGTGTTCTTTCTGCAAATACTGCTTGCGCTTTCAATGTATGCTAGACATGTCTAGCTTATTATTTTCAAGAGCTAGCAGATGATTAGAGGATGATAATTATCCCCTGTTGAAAACATCCTTTGAGATAGGGACAGAATGGAGGCAGGGTGAAATAGGGTAATTTTGTGACCCTTTTCTGCTGTTCAATTATTAAGGACAGTCTGTGACCGAGGATGAAACAAAAATGAATGGCGCTTTCGGCTTCAACCATGTGAAATGTCTCTGTCTGCCAAGCAAAGCAGAGGCACCATCTCTCCTACGTGCGAGCTCAAGTTAAGCGCCTGCTGGAGAGCCCTGCAGAATGGGGTGAGAATGAGGTAAGTGTCACGCAGAAATTCTTCTTCTACCTTGCGATGAAAGAAACACAGCTGCTGCTGACACTGGGCACTACCCCTGGGAAGAAAAAAGAAAAAAAGAAAAACGATGGTGCTCTGATGATGCTCTTCGGGAGCTCGCTTGCCCCGGCATGGAGGCTGCACTGGGAGCTTTGAGGAGCCAGGCTCATGGTTGGTGCCCAAGATGCTCTAGATATTTTTTGTACAAAGGTCACCTACTTTGAACTTGCTCAGGGTTCCCAATTTTGGCATTAAACACCCAGTTTGATGCCATGGTTCTTTAAAAAGCACTGAATCTAAGCTATTAATTTCAGTGGGACCGGGAATTACATAGGGTTTATTTGTTTGCTTGCTTTCCTCAGGAAGTAGCTACTTTGTTGATTTACTGAACTACTTCTTTACTTCAGCATGACTGGTGATACCCCACACTGTAAGTCATCCCACTCACATGCCATAAAGTCCAAAAGAATATACATTAGAATATACATGAAAGAGCTTCCAAGGATGCCATGGTTTCAGGGTAAGCTATCCATTCTTCAGAGGTGGAAAAACAGAAGCAGAAACCCAGTTCCTTGGGTTTTCTTTTTGTTTGTTTGTTTGTTTTTTAACTCAAAGGATTGCCAGATGGAGAACTCCCAAATTGAAAGCATGGTTTTGCATTTGAACTGAAGAGTAGACAACTCTGAAGGATTGACACTGTGACCAGCAAGGACAGATAATTTGAACAACAGGCCCCTGAATATAAATACATACCCTGTGGGAGAGAGCACGAGGAACGTGGAGGTTGTTTCTTTGGAGTTACATATTCTCACAGCCTACTTTAAAATAACCGAACGGCAGTGTGTAACATCTGCTCTGGTGAGCATTCCTGCATTATTTTCAGGTTAATGTGTGCCGTGGATTCAAATAAACACCACAGTGGGCTAGAGCGTGAGCTTTTGTGCACAGCAGTGTCGTGTGCCCTGCGCCAAAGTAACTGCCAGAGCAGAAGGCAAGCGAGCAGAAGCTGCTGGGGTCTGTGATGAGCTCACGCCTCAAGAAAACACACCGCGAACTGTGCAGTCGGGGTGTTCACTTTGTCTGCCAGAAGCCCAGGTCATCGCTAGGCTGCTGAGAGCCACGGAGCAAGATCTGCCCTGGCATCCCTCAGGCAGGGCTTGCTGGGCAAGCCCAGCGGGGCCTCGGCGCGCCCAGGTCAGCTGTGGCGCGCGCAGCAGCGGTTCCTCTGCTGGAGCCCGCGGCGGGCCCTGCGTCGCTCTTGGCGCGGGGCCGCTTCCCCGGCTCCACGTGAAGCGAGGCCGGGCTGGGGCCGCGGGGCAGGCGGTGCCCCAGCGCCGCCGAGGGCTGCGTGACGGCGGGGAAGATGAGTGTGAGACTGGAGCATCTATTGTATGAGAAAAGGCAAAGCGAGCTGGGCCTGTTTGGCCTGGAGAAGAGAAGACTGAGAGGAGATCTGATCAACGTGTGCAAATACCTGAGGGATGAACGTAGGCAGGATGGGGCCAAACTCTTCTCAGTGGTGGCCACTGACGGGACAAGGGGTAGTGGGCACAAGTTGAAACACAGGCAGTTCCATGTCCATGTGAGGCAGAGCTTCTTTCCTGTGAGGGTGCCAGAGCCCTGGCACAGGCTGCCCAGAGAGGCTGTGCAGGCTCCTTCTCTGGGGATCTTCCAGACCCGCCTGGCTGCCACCCTGTGCCCCGTGCTCTGGGTGTCCCTGCTGGAGCAGGGGGTGGGACTAGATGAGCTCTAGAGGCCCCTTCCAACCTCAACCACTCTGTGATTCTGTGTCTCACTGGAGCAGCACCAGATGGATCTTTCAAAACAGACTGGTGCTCCGAGCATGGCGAAGGGGTGACACGTTCCCACTGCCGCTGAGATCTCCCAAGTGCCTCACGACTCCCGTGCAGATCCCGCCGGCATCACGCGCTCTGTAGGCGCGACCGCACCCTTCAGAGATCGGCGAGTAACTCACGGCCAGCAGGTGCCCTCGCTGCCCCGGCCGCCCGCGGCGAGGGCCCCGTGCTCAGGAGCGGCACAGCTCCGTGCTGCGCGCGCGCGCACCTGCTCCCATCCTCCTCCTGGCAGGCGCATGGGGATTGGGAAACAACGCGGCCAACGGGGCTCTCGGGAGAGCTGCGTTCTTGGGCGCTCCTTGCACACGGTTATCGCGTGGGTGAGTAATGGCAGGCAGGCCCCGTCCGGAGACTCCTGCGCAGCCGCATTCCTCCTGGGAGCCTGCGTTTAAGAGCAGATCTCAATTAGTTTTAATCGGGCGTTTAAGGTGGCCTGGCTCTTCTGCTCTTCACGTAGGTGTTTAAGTTTCACTGCCCTGTGCTGGAGGATGTGCTTCGCATGTGCCCGTGTTCGTGGGCTCTCACTAAAGCACGTGGTGGTGCCTCACCTGCAATTCCTTGGAGTCAGCTGGCATTTTACCCCTGTCCTGTCTGCAATAATGGAAGGCCCCAAGCGCAACACTTCTGGAAATCCCATTGCTGTGTTTCTCAGAAGCTGAAGCACAGCCTCCTGGCAATCAGGCAGCAGCTGGGCGTGTAAATTCCACCTCTAGGAACAACATATCCTGGTGCAGCACAGTTCCCACTTACGCGAAATTGGTGTGATCTGAAGCAGGGCAAGCTGTGCCCTCTGCCTGCAACGGCACACAGAGGGATTCCCATGGGTAAACCCTGCGCAAGATCCAAAGGAAAAGAACCCTAGTGCTACTGCATTCCTACCTCCCCCACACACGCTCTTTTTTTTCACTTTCATGTATTATTTTGCATGGAGAGAAAGCAAATCAATACAGCCTGCCTTTTACACTGCGGGCAGGAACGCTGTGTGGCTGAGGAGCCTGATCCATGTGCACACTAGCTGCAACGAGCTCCCTATCTCAGGAGCCTGGTAATGCGCCGTGTTTTAGGTGTCTCTGACCCGCGCCCAGCTGAGAAGAGTAACAACTCACCTTTGGGGGTTACGTAAAAATAAAAGCGCGCGGCCTTGGATGAGCTTCCCTTGAATGGGGCGCTGAAATCTGTGCCTGGCTTTCGTAACAGCGCCGTTACTGGCAAGCTCCCCAAAGAGGTGACCTTTGCAAATGAATAACCGACAACTTTGCCCTAGAAAGAGTCTTTCCAAATGAAGTTCAGCCTTGGGACACACCCTCTGCCCACGCTGCACTTTGTTTTTATTAGCTTTAAAACCTTGTTTAAACTATTTAAACGCTATTTAAATACTATGTTTGTTCCCAGGCAAGATGCTAATGTGACCAGGACTATAGGTTATCTTATGTACTTCACTAGCTGCACTGAACTCTAAGCCCTAGAAAGGCCCCTATTTCCTTCCGTGCATGTGCACTGAAAGAAAAAAATGTCAAGGAATGTACCACGAATGCATCGCAAAATGATGCATCCAACACAAATGTAGCTTTAAATTATCAAGATTTCCACCCCCCCATACATGTTTTGTTCTGTTGTTGAAAGAGAAGATTATGATCTCAGATTTATAGAAACAGTATTAAAACGGATGTTTAAAGATGTCCTCACACTGGGGAAGGGGGAAGGATATAGTTGATGTATTTGGGAAGAAGGATGATGGCAGCGTATGCACCACTTAGACTGTCAGTCTGGTTTCCACTTGGAGATTCAACCCCAGACGTGGCCCAGACCAGTTGGCCCCTTCATGTCCCTTCAGGCCACCTTACTCCGAGCCATGAGTCTGGAGCCACTCCGTTGTTCAGGGGAATGTGTTTGTTCAAATCATGCTGTGAGAGAGGTTGGAAGAAGGAGTAAATCAATTCAAATACTCAAAAACCATCAAAGCAATAACAATTTGAAAAAAAAAAAAAGTATTGTTCAATGGGTTTTCAGTGAATTTCACATTGTTCAAATCATGTTCTCAGACTTTTCTTCCAGATCTCAGGGCTAAAACGTTTCAGGAAAGATATTTAGAAAAATATCAACTACAATAAGACAAATAAAAATCCCGAGTCAGCAACACTGATCCAAAGCTTCAACAGGGAGCTTACATCTTCTTCCAGTTTATTCATGTCACATTTCCATTACACCTCACAAGTCTGGGTAAGGGACCTGACAAAACTCAGTGTTACTGACAATGAATTAAACATACCTTTATGTGAGCTTTGTATAAAGAGGCAGCTGATCTTCTTATAATCTGTGAAGGGAAAGCTTTCCCTGTGAAGGGAAAGCAAGGAAGTTTTGTTTCCCAATTTACCTTTCATCCTAAAGTAAGGGTGAAAGAACCTCACTGAGCATTTGTTACATCTTTTTGTAAAAGTGAAAACACTTCCAGTAGTTCAACAGGATTGGACCCAGTCCTGAGGGAACAGGGACCCAGTAGTTGGGGAACAGCAGTAAAACAACCAATATATGTTATATTCACATATATATAAAATATGTATATCCTATACCTTCCCTATCAGAGTCTCAGGTTGCAGATTAACCTCTTTAACATCATCATGAACCAGGTTTATAGGTCATTAGCACTAATTAAGGAGCAAACAAACAACAACTATGCAACTGGTTTAATGTGTGGCTGAAATTAATGGAAAAACTTTGCCTTGGCCAGAGGCTAATGTGGAGGGGGGAAAAAAAGAAAAAAAAAAAAACAGATAACAAAGGAAAAGGTACATGGATAGTGCTGAAGGTTACTTTGTAATTTCCTCCTATAGGCATTCAGTGCTGTGACTGCATGCGTGTACTAAAGCATCATTGGAGATCTTTTAAGCCTGGTGGACAAAAACACAACAGTGCTGCTGATGTCTTTGCAAGAATTTTGTGAGTGAAACTGTTACACCAAAAAAACCCTCCTGGTTTTTGACTGTCGATACCCAGTGTGGGGACATAGAGCGTTCCAGCAAGAGCAGCAGCCTTGGCTTGTACTTCTGCGCTGCACAGCTCCCCATCCAGGCTGTGGTGCTCCCGGACTCACTGGTTTCTTTTTCTTTTTGCAGCTCTCAGTTTCACTTTCATTTCATGTGGGCACTCAAGTTTCAGTTCTCTTTCCATGTTATCTTATTTCTCCCTGCTACCACTTCCTGGAGCCACCAAAATATTTTAAGCCCTTTTAAAATAACTTTGTCTTCTTTCTGCTCTCTCATCCTCATCCTTTTCCTGATTGCACATCTCTCAAATGTGTTTTTCTCAAGCTTCCTAGACATTAAAGGGGAAAAAATAAAAAGGCCTGAGTAAATCAGGATCTTAAACCTGTTTGTGAAGCCACGTTTCTGCTTGGGCACTATCACAAATAGGGATGGACACAGGCAGATGCTTAAGCATTTTCTGGGTTCTGGGAGTGCCCTTCCAACCATTACTAGTCCTTGGATAACCCTCCTGTGTGTGACATTTATCATACTTGTGCTTCAGGGAGCCTCCTGCCGTCTCCCTTCTTCCCTCCCACCAAATGCGTGAATATTTTTGATGCACTATGTCACGCATTACTGAACCATGTGTTTTTGAAGTATGAAATGTTATTCCTAGCACTTATGTCATTGTGATTCTGACACTGCAAGTATTATTAAGACAAAATATTCACTCAAATTAATAAGCAAAACCTCAAGGCTTGTCTCTGCGCTTCTGTGATTCCAGCTTGGCACATTCCCGTGATAGTTATTTATCATTTAAAAGGAAATATATGAACAATGAAACCAAATATGAACAAAAATATGAAAAGAATTATTGTAATTCCAGAATTACTGCTTCGTAACAACAATATAAGCACATATTATCCTGAGGTTTTATGATAACTTCTTTGACTAATAACTGCAAAGGTCCTGCCAAGCCCTAATCAGTGCAGAGCACTCAACAAAAGAGGGGGAAAATGGTGTTACGGGACTTTTTATGCTATTCTTCACCTTCCCTATGCAGGGATCGACCAAGAGCTCAGCTGGAGGTGCAGAATCCAACTGTGCTGCTGCAGCAGCCTCTGACTCCCCGCTGCATCTGCTGTGCCGAGCCTTGGAAGGGACCATGGAGCCTAACTGCAGTGTTGTGATGCTCATGGCCAGGGAGAGCTGCAGCTATTCGGATTTGAGGCCATTTGCATTGCTGGAAGCGGTTAAAGAGACCACAAAGAAGGTAACACCCCAGTATACAGTACCTAAAAGTTAGTCATGTCATTTCTGAAACCAAACATATTTGATTGCTGCATATTAAAAAAAAAAAAAAAAGGTGCAGTTTGGTCTATAGCCAGCATTCAAAATTA
>VZSV01000064.1:866944-936939 GCA_013398735.1 Nothocercus julius | reverse complement strand
CTTTCCTGGCTGCTCATCGCAGCTTCCCCTCCTCCCGGCGGGCGCAGAGACCCCATTGGAATCTCATTTCGTGATGTAATGGCGCCAGCTATGACGTTGTGGAGTCGGAGCGGGGAGGGGGCTTCTTTTCCCAGGCTGCCGCGCTGTGGAGCGCAGCCGCCTGGGCCCTGCCTCGCTCGCTCGCTTGCACGCGGGATGCGAGGGCACCGCTTGGAGCCGTGCCTGGGCTGGGATCCGCTTTGGAGCAGCAGATGTGGCTCCTCAGCCTGGCTGGGCTTGTGAAATCTCCACTATAGGAGCTAGGAAACATGCACGCCTAAGGGGGCTCTGCAGCGGGTTAAACGGTGCAGCGTGCTGAAGCAGTCCTCCTGTGGTGCCTGCTCTCCCCTAAAAACAAGGCTTATGCTTAGAGTGGGGCTGTAATCAAGGGCCGGGGGCTGTGGGGCTGGTTCCCCAAAAAGCCATGCTTGTCTGTAAGATGGCTGAAGGCCTTTGGGAGTAGGTGGTAGTCATTGTACTGAATGAGCAAGCTCAAATGTCACAACTGGAGCTTGTCTTCGGGACCAAGCTTGATTTCAGGGTGGCAGTCAGGAGACAGCTGGGTGCATCCTGAAAGCAGCTGTGCCACTTGTTGGTAGAAGGTGGCTCTCACAGAGGATGGAAACCACGGCTCTCAGAAATGGCACTGGAGTGTTCCCCTATGCAGCAGCTATATTTAAAACTGATATTTTTCCCAGTGGCATTCATTCCTGCCCTTTGGATTAATACTTCTTTAAAATCTGCCCCATATTTATGCAACCTAGTCATCATGTTGGAGCTCTACAGTTTCTGGTCTATAGATGGCCTCTCGTGCAAAGGGGAGGAAAGGGCTTGGAAGATAGGTATTTATAATGCAGATGAGCTGTTAAACTTAACACATCAGACTTCCACTGCATACTTAACAGAGAGAGGTACAAACCTATATATATATATATTTTTTAGTTTACTTCAGTGCTATCAAATCCAGCCACTCCTATAAAAATCTGTTCCTGCATGGCCTGCAGTACTAAAGGAATGTCTCTGTATTTGGTAAAGACAGGATATACTTTTGAGGACTACACAGAGGAGACAGGAATGAATTTTTAAGGCTTCAAATACATTAAGTGAATGTTTGTATCATTCAAAGGCCAAAGCACATTTGGCAGGTCGTAAACTAGTGGGTGGATGCTACGGTACTGAAATCATAATGAATGCATAGCACAACTCCCCAAAAGTGTTTATTTTGGCTTCCTGACTAGCATCAAGTCTGGCTCTACCAAAGCGAATCCTGGAAGTCTTTCTGAGGGAGAGGGTTGGATTGCAGGAAGTGGTAAGGCTGGACGCTGTTCTTATTGTGTTTAAAGTGCTAATAACTAGAAACATACGTGCTGAAACTGGCACACGGGTTGTAAGTGCTCCCTGTGTCCCACTAAATGCATTGGGAGCTCAGACTGGCATGGACTACTGGAATTGCAGTCTGATTTGTGCAGCAGTGCTGGCCTCTGGTTAAGAGCAGTCGTCCAAGTTGTGGTGGTTTCGCTTAGTGAGGGAACACTGAGAGCCCCAGACCAGCTTGGCTGAACAACCACATCACATCGTCTGTGCGGGGCTGAAACTGCACCCTGCTGTAGGCGCTTCCCTCTCTTTCCCCGAGGTTAAGCTGTGAATGCAGCGGGGCCTCTGCTGGGAAATAACGGCCGCCAGGGTGCCGAGGGACCGCGGGCTGGGCGCTTCCCTGGGACCTTGGCGGAGGAAGTGCTGGAGGGCATGCACCTAGTGCTGTGGCTGAGGCTTCTGGCAAAGTGCAGCAGTGCCCTTAAATGGGGCTTGCTGTTAAACCTGCCAGGTGTCCGCGGGCTTTTTTATGTATTTTTTTTTTTTTTTTTGGTAATGCCACTTTAACCCATGTAATTTAAGCAGCGCAGCGCCGGGGCCCGTCGCGAGTAACGGTCGCCGCCACCGCCCGCCCCCACTCAAGATGGCGGCGGCGGCGCCTGCGCGCCGCGTCACGTGCGCCGAGGGCGGTTTCTGCGCGGCGCGGGCGGGGGAGGGGCTCCCCGCGCGGCCTGGCCCTGAAGCGGCCGCTTTTAATGATTTCACTTTTAATGGGCCCTTAGGAACGCAGCTTTTCTCAGTGATACTTCCTAACAAATTTAGCTGCAACTGGCTGATAGGTCCAGAAGTTTCTGCAGGAAAGAGTGCTGGAGTGGGATGAGCAAAGGTAGCACTCCCTTATAATTGTACGAAGTTTGTTTCTTTAGGAAATAGTTCCGAAATACTTCCTTTTACTTACAGTAGAAACTCTTGATACCATTTGCAGCCTTTTAAAGGAAGAGGTAGTTTATAATAACACTACTTAAAAAAGGGTAGTTTATAATAACACTGCTTAAAAAAGGATCCACTGGTGCATTGGGCTCTGCTGAATCGAAATTCCAAATCTAGAGTTAATGTGTTAGAATGTTAGCAATGTTCACATGCATAGCCATAAAACATAACATGCAAAAAGTCTACTTTTTTTTCACACCATGTTTGCATTTAAGCAACAAAATACATAGCTTAACTTTTGTGCTCATTGTATTTGTTTGAATGCAACATCAAAGCTGTTCCGCTTCACTGTCCATCTCACTCCATCTTACCTGTCTTAAAGACCTAGGATTAGGCTATCAGGATCTTGCAGGGGATCTGGGCATGTGCTGCCATAATTTGGCATGCATTAGACACTGAGGCACTTTATCAGGCGTGCTGGACAGTAATAGAACCAGAGCTCTATTGAAACAAGCCATCTCCTGCAGATAATGGTTTGCTGAATAGTATTATAATTAGCTGGCTGCTGGATTCTTTTCAGAGAA
Source organism: Nothocercus julius (assembly GCA_013398735.1). Lineage (NCBI taxonomy): Eukaryota > Metazoa > Chordata > Aves > Tinamiformes > Tinamidae > Nothocercus > Nothocercus julius. The sequence continues at coordinate 934,072 of VZSV01000064.1, read as the reverse complement.
AGTCTCTACTTATAAACAAAAGGAAAGTTTCTATTTATAGAGCATTTTGCTTAGTAGAAATCTATTTATAGGATATTTTGTCTGCAAATTAAGAGTATGCTTTATTTTTGTGATTGATCTTCAGTGACTTGCCTCAAAGTAAGGTGCTAGAACTTAATTTAGAAACAAAGAGGTGTGTTTGGGAGAAAAAAAAAATACAGATTTTTTGAAACTGCTGTGTACTTGGGTGTATTCTTTTAAATATCACAGAGATGAATATGAAGGAAAGCATATCTTTGGAAGCCTGGCTTAAATAGGCGACAAATAGAAAAATGTTATTTTGTTGCTGGCGAATGTGATGAAAAGGGGGTACACTCCAGGAAAGTACTGATGTTGTATATGCTGTTTTAAATACTGAAAGAATCAGAACACTTTGTATCTCAGTGATCCAAACCCTGTTGTCCTGAACAGGAATTTCTCCAGCTGCAAACTGGAGTTAAGGATTTCCAGAAACCTTATTAGGAGCCTTCTGGAAAGGAATTTGAAACTAGATGGATACAGTGCCTAAAAGGAAAGAACTCTGTGTCTAAATGCACGTATTAATGCTCAAGGAAACTGCAGAGTAAAAACTTTCACTGCTTTCAATTCTTTTAGATGTTCAGCTCTAATTGTGAGGTATTATGATAAGTGAAGACAAAGTTTGCAGTCTTGCCTGAATCTCTTTATACAAGAGTTAATCAGTTGCTTACTCTTTTCCATTTCAGTTATTCCCCCTTGCCTTAGTTAAGCAGAGACCATGGCTTCGTAATGCTTGGGCTTGACTTATTGTTGTCAAGCTATGTCTGAGTCCAAAGAATTGGAAAAGAGGATGGAGGAAACAGCTGTAAGGTGTTGTATCTGTAAGACCACTATAGTCTATAGGATTATCTCTGCTTAAATCTCTGTTACTTTCTTTGTTTACCATATCAGTGTTTAGCTAAAGCTGTCACAGAAAACACAGAGTTAATTTTCCATTAACTGTAATTGATCATGAAATATCTACACTTCTTCCAGCATTTGGTGAATGTCCGTGGTATAAGTCTTAAGGGCTTATACTGTTAGAAACTTAAGCTTGTAGAGGACAGACTAAGAGATGTGTCTCAAAACTGCTTCCTTCATGAGTTTTTTGCCTAAACTTGTCCTTTTTGTGGGAAGAAAGTAAAAGCACAGAACTCTTATAGCTGTGAAAGGGGACTTGATGTCTCAGGAAGAGTCTTAAAGGTTGAATAAGAAAAATGGAGAGATTTTTATCTTTTTCAGAATTGACATACGTGAAAATACTTTTAAAGTATGCTATTTAGACCTTTGAGTTCAAGGATTGAATGAAATGCCATGCTCTTCTCTGCCAGTAGTCAGCAGCAGGAACAAAAGCCTTGTCTTCCCCCTGTTACTAGTACTAATCATACTTCAGTGAACCACTCCTATAGGGCAAATCTTTAAATCTCTCCTTCACTGTAGGCTATCATGACAGTACTTTGTGCATGTAAATCTGAACTAAAGCATCCACGTAACTTTATTCTTATGCAATAGACAGACAGTGGTAACAATCCTGAAGTTATACAAAATTGCTGGATTGGCAGCCAAATGGGAATGCTCTAGCGTGAGCTTGTCTGTTGCACCACTGGCTTTAGCTTCAAATTCTCAGCTTCTGTCTGGGCTAGGTAGGTTGGACTCAAACTGCTATTTAAGTCCAGTTGAAAAAATGCATGCAGATGAAACTTAAAATCCCTTGCTGTGTCTCTTACAAACATGAGATGTTGTATTCCTCCCATGTTGTAAATCAGTGCTGTAGCTGATGTGTCAGGTTCTTTGAGTGGCTTCGTTGTAGACCTTGATAGTTTAAACTAGTTGTGCTGCTTTTGAGGTTGGCACACCCTTTGTTTCCTACAGTTGTTGCATCAACAGCTGTCAATGTTAAACTAGTTTTGAAGCATTGGGGGTCCACTTTTGCACAGTATTTTTACATTCCATTTAAGTGTAGGATTACGACTGCTCTATCCCAACATCCAAGCAACAGCAGGACTTGCCAAGTGACAGTGTGGCTCATGTTGTTACGTGCAGTGTGGAGTAGGGCTTCCTCCTTGTTGCTCTCTTCAGCAGCACGCGAGTGCACGTGCCATTTCAGCTGACTTCCTAGTAGCTGATGCTTGGCCTTTGTAAGCTGTTGTGAGGCAGTAAGGAGTGGTGGGTTGTAAGGACTGGTTTTAGCAAATCATATGGCCTTGCTCCTAAATCTGGCATCAGATCTATTAAAGATTTTTCTGTCATCGCTCACATTTCTCTTAAGGCTTGGATGCTGCAGTTGATTGTGTGTCTTGAGTTATATCTTTGTACTTCAGGGATGCTTTCTTCCTTTGATAGCTTATGTTCTTGTTAGCCCATTCTGATGTCTACAAAAATACAGGAATAATGTGTCAATGCTTTTACATGTATGGAGCATGCAAGCCTAAGTAGTGCTTTCTTGTAGTTTTACTGAAGTCTTATGGAGGAATAAGCTTTCATATTTTGGTATGTAGAACTAGTCAACCTATCCAACTGCTGTAAGCAGGCTGCCTGAACAGTGTTTAGGAGAGATGGTGTGTGACTATTTTTTCATAGAAGTGCAGGGCAAACATCAGAATATTTGTGCACCTCATTTACTTCCTCATAGCCATTAGCAGGTTATCCAGTAGCAAATTTCATTACATATTGCCAAAATAATACTAGCATGGCATGCCTTGTTCAGCCATCTATGCTAACAGAAGGCAGAGTCTGAGCATTTGCTGTATGCAGATTAGCTGAGATTTTCTCAGTAGTTGCACAGAACAGTATCCTTCCTGAGCAGTATGGCACTCTATTCGGGTCATTTGGTGCCCATTTCCCATGAATATAAAGACACCTCAGGTGGTAGGTGTTTTATTTAGTATAGTTCTTGCTTTTAGCCCTATGGGGAATGATGTCTCAGCTGCAAAAGTGTCCTAGGTCACAAGAGCAGGCAATTTTTAAAGTGTGCTTTCACCTTGTTTCACTTTCAAGGAGAAATGTACTTAATCCTCTAGCCAGTCCCAGAGATTTGTGTGATTACCAAGTTAATTATCTGGCAACTCACTTGGGACCGCTCGCATTTTTCTTCACTATATTTTAGTCGTTATCAGCAGAACAATTTACTGCAGGAAATCTTGCATATGGAAGTCTTAGAGCGACAAAGGAACTTAGGCAGGAATTAACCTTGCATGTGTTGTACAAATCCAATTTGTTTATTGACACCTAAGTACAATTAGCAGTATATTGCATGGGCATCAACAGAAAATCCTTAGCACAATACAACAATTTTAAAAGGCTCATGTTTTGTGCTGTGACCGGCACTGGAAAAGCTGGTGACATCCCCCTATGTTACTCTTAATAATAGTTGGCCCTCTAGACTGGGTAGAGTTCCTTTGCTGACCCCGTTTCCAGTCACCTGTGTGTTTTCAGTTGTCCACTCCACGTGTTTGTTTCAGTCAGTCAAGAGTGCTTAATGTAGGACTATCGTGGTAACTAACCTCAGTGTGAAATATCATAATGCAGCTTCAGCAGAGGAACTGTAGGTGACACACAAGCAAAGTCAGTAGGCAGTAGGCTGTAAAGTAAAGTTATGACTGCTCTAGGTACTGTCCTGTCTACCACCTGTGTTCCAGTATGTTATGAATGTCATCCACAAAATACATGTATATATTTTTGGTTTAATGTGCTAGGTGAAAACAATAAATAAATGTTTTTTTTTAATGGATATCATACATAAAATCAGCCTAAGTCCAAAGTTGTCAGGATTTATGTAAATGCATATGTGAACCATGTAATTTTTTGCAGCTGGAGCATTCAAATGCGGGTGTGGTTCAGCCCATACAGAGTGCTATCATAGATAGAGCAGTACCTGTTCTACTTTTATACTTGCATAGCAGAAATCTTTAATTCTTCTCTGCCATGAGATGAGTGCGCCAAAAAAAAAAAAACCACCCTCTTTGAAATAAAATTTATTTCAAAACTCCTTTTAAAACCCCTAAAGTTGTTAAAATGCGATTTCATTGGTGTGCAGCTTTTTTCTTTTCCTTCCTTGTTTCAGGTTTGATATTATGATCAGAATTTATTAGAAATTTGACATGTGATGTGATGCTTTGGTCAGCAGAGGAGTTTGCTGAGGGTCTCTACTGAATAACTAGAGATTGGTGCAGGTTTTTCCTGAGGAAGCAAAACATGCTCTATGTTTAAAGTCAGATTGATCTGAAACCTGAAATTACTGATGCTCAGTGTAAAACACAAAGTATATCCTTAATTAGATGAAATAGCTAAAATATTTGTCAGATTTGTCAGTTCCTACAGTGCAGAGGCACATAGATGTGTCTCTTAATTAACTTAGTGCTGCTGTTGCAGAGGTGGTGATGAAAATTGCATTAACAGCAAGCCCAGGCCCTGCTTGCTGCCTATATACTCATCCAGATCCTAAATGAGTTGTGTGTACTATACTCTAACGGTTGCCACGTTTCTAGTCAAGGTAGATGTTTTAAAGGTGGTTTAGGAAAGTCAAACAAGCTGTAGTTGAGACATCTTTAAAAATTGGAAGAATTAAAAAAATTGCAAGGGGTTTTTGAAACCTTTTGACACATCTCTACTACCTGTTGTGCTAGTCTTGGGCCCTTGGTACCAAACAAGGTAAACAGACTTGACTGCTGGTCTGTCCCATCAAGAAAAAGAAATCTCTCGTGGATACTCTGGTGCTTATTTCCAGAATCTCATGCTTCCTGTATTTAAATGTGATAAGAATACTGTCTGAAGTTTTTCCTTTTTCCTCTGCTTGTCTTTTATGAAAGTCTTCTAATGGAAGAACTCACATATTATATTACTTTTTACAAGTAAAAAGGAGTGCCCTACCTAAAATAGATTGATCCAGAAACTCACTAGTAACTACTGGTATTTCCTAGTTCTGTGTTCTTTTTAAGTTAAGGTGTAGGCATGTTTTAAGACATTTAAGGCATCTTTGTAAGGTAAGCTGTAAGGCATGTTTCTTTTTAAGGTAAACTGTAGTTTACTGGAAACATGCAATTTCACCAGTCAGATGGAAAGAACAGTTACATTTGAAGTCATTGCAGATTTTAAAATATTTCTGAGCCAGGGTTGTTTTTTTGGGGAGGCATGAGGAGAGGTGTTTTTTTAAATTATGCGATCATAGAAATCATAGAAGAACACATGAAATGATACATTAATGTTTTATCTCAATTTGGAAGGAACGATACAGGTGCTAGAATGACTTCAATTCATTTGCTTTTCTAACAGATTATCATTCATTATTTAGTTTGCTCCTTGTTTTCAAAGCCCGAGAGATGAATTGTTGGTAATTTGACTTCTCTGAATTCCTTTCTGTCCCGTTACAATGCATTATATTAACACAGTAGTGGCTCTTGGCTTTAATTTTGAAATCTCCTTGCAAATGTGAGGAGATTAAGCTTTCAGTCTGGCCCTTTTCTCTTTGGAAGAAATGGTGTTAGTGGCAGCTGCTTGTGTTCTCGATGGCTATCTAGCAAGGGGAGGATGGATTTGGTTGCCTGGACCATATGTCATGATAGACTGCCAAGCAGTTTGTTTATAATTTCCTGTATAGAAGAAATCGTGGGCTCAAAGTAACCTCCTAGACAGGAAAAACAGATGGACTATCCTGAATGCCGTGTTGCGAACATACTTCACATGACACTGGTCTATACGTAGTATTCCTGCATTTGATAAATTTGGGATTAAAGAATCAAGAGGATATGTGAAGAGCAGGGCTGCCCTGTTGAAGATGTAGGGCATGAATGTAATTGGGGAGAGTATGTTAGAATTCAGTGAGAGGAGTATTTCACAGGTTACAACGTGAAAGAGTTCATACCAACAGTAAATCAGCATTGAAGTTCTAAGCTAATCTTCAGTTATCTACCTTGAGATATGCTAAAGCTCCCTTTCCTCCTCTTTTTAAAATAAGGTCAACGAGACATTGAAACTTAATTAAAACTTAATTGATGAGTGCTGCTTGGCTGCCATCAAAACTTTGGTTATTTACTCGTAACTTTTTAAAGGTTTATCTGTTAAGAGAAAGCTTTGTTAATATGTATTAAAGCTTCTTTTTTTCTTCTTCTTCCTCAATTTAGAGTGACTTTTCCCATAGTGACTGCATGTCGAGTACCGAGACCAGTTTGTTGGAACGAACCACAGCACCTCATGATGGATTACAGATGGCTTCCCATAGGTCTCAGCGAGAAGGTATGTAGTCTGAGGTTTCTTTTTTATTATTGCTATTTTCTATTTTGAAAGTTAATCATTTTGGAGTTGTAGAAATCTTTTATTTGTCCAGATAAGAAACTGCAATGATGGGTAAGTATAATAGCTTCTCTGCTGCCTACTTGCTCTATTACAAGTTGTCACAAGTTGCGAACTGGTAATGACTGCATGCACTAAAGTTGATGACAAACAGGCTTCCTTTTAAAAGTGAGATGGCATCTGAGAGAATTCAAGAAAGCTTAACAGGATTGTATTAGTGTTCTGCTTTTTGAACAAAAACTAAACATGAAGATACTGTGAAGCAGTGAATGGCTTTTGCTATTTGATTCAGTTGTATGGCTAGTGTGAAACATGAAAGAAAAAACATATGTTGGGGGTTCTATAGAATTGGAGCTTGGAGAAGTGAGAGGCTTTCTGTTGAGAAACCAAGCAGTAAGTCATCTTCTGGCTCTGTTGGGGAGAATAAGTACAAGTGAAACTCTTCTGTGCAGTTGTCAATACAGTTTCTTCTCTTGGAAGAAATGAGCATTATTGAAGAGATTTATTCTTTTATTCTCTAACAAGGTTATCAAATCCCTTCTCCAGTAAAAATTATCCTATGCTGTCCTGCAGATAGTGAAGAGCGGGCAATTTGGGAAAAACTATTGCTTTTCCTTTTTGTTTTCATAAATGTCCCTTTGCCTATACTGCAGAGGTTTAATTATGCTTCCAAGGCAGGCAATTTTAGAGTTTTAATTGCTTGGAAAAATTACAGACAAAGATTATAGCAGATTACAGACAACAAGCCAATTTCAAATGCCTTTATAGAATTTTAAGTGCAAAGCATTCATATTCACCAATTAGAAACACAAAAGGGAGACCATCGTTAGCAACACTCTTGAATGATGTAGAGAAGAAGAGAAAAGTTGAGTAATTAAATGTTACAAAGTGCTTAAATATTACGATTTTTATTGCTATAGTTAGACACAACAGTGAAAGTTCAGAATGAATTTTTGATATTTGCTATATAAATGCATGACAGAAAGAGAGCCCTTGCTACAGAAAGCTCATCACTGGATTAGAAATATCTCTGATAAAACATGTTTTTTATTCTTAGTTCTGATATATCTGGGTAGAAATAGCTCTGATCATGGAACACCATTTTTTTGTTCTCAATTCTGTTTTTTTTTTTTTTGAAGTTCTTAACTGACAGTTTGGATGGAAACAGTGTTACTCATATATGTGTGACTTAATCACACTGAATGTATGTGTTTGTCAAAATAGATTTAGAGGTTTAAGACTCCTTACTGGCATGCATAGGAAAACATTTCTTTTTGGCCTAGCTGTTTAGAATGTTTAAAATCTGATTATGGAAAGAGTTTTGAAGCAAATAAGGCTGTGCAGCAACAACGCTGCAGTTACCTGTTGTATAACTTTACTAAGCTTGAGTATTTAAAAGCAATCAAAACAAAAAAGCTAAAGAGAAAACACTATTCTCAGTTTGCAGTCATGGAAACCAAATTTTTATCAACTTAAGAATATTAGCTGATGGTATCTATTTTAACGTTGTTAAGAAACTGCAATGAGCCAAAACTAGTACTGTGCCCTGCTGCTTTTTCTAATAGGGCATTTGTCTACACCAGACCTGTAAAAATTAAGGTCACTAAATATTTGATTTTTTTGTGGTATATAGATGTGTGTTTTTACCTGGTATCCTTGGCTCATCTCTAATTTCTTTGGTTATGAAATAATTAAGCTTCTTTAATTGCTGAATGCGATCTCACTGCTTGTTTTTTTAACTCCCAGGTAAAGAGCTGCATATACCACTCCAGTTGAGTATTTGTCAGCCTTCCTACTAAAGAAATTGAGAGCTATAGTACTATGGTTAGACTTACATGTTTGCTTAGTATTCCTTTAAGAGGATTGGTAATGTTTGTGTCTCATTCTTAGGACTGTTGTGTTTACATGGGGATTCTGTTTTTATACTTTAAACATTTTAAATGAATTTTATGACTTAAGCTAGATAACATGGAAGTTAGCGAGAATAAGCTCTTTAGCAAGCAAACACAGGACACCGCACTTCTCCATATACCCCATGCAAAAGTGCAGTTAAATATTGAGAGGAAATTGTGTTCTGGTAAGACACCAGAAATAAAAATAATGTTTCAAAAGTATTGAAGCATTGATGGTACTGGGTTGATAAAGAATTGTTTTTAGCTAAAATTGTTTGCATTTCAAAATGAGTTAATGATTGTAAAGGAATAAAATTCTACTGAATCCTTAGGGGAGGAATGGAAAAAAGAGAAAATGTCATCTCAGCTGAATTATGGTTTTCATGAAGAGTATTACCTGAACAGTGTTTTGTCCCCAAAGAAAATCCCCAGACCCTGAAAGCCTTACAGTACCATTTCTTAGAAATCACAACCAGAACTTGTCCGTTCCTAAATACGTAGACTATGGGGAAGGAGCATTTGAGTATTTTGAAGTAGCCACCTCCCTTTCAATTCAATCTAAGAACGTTCTCTACAGTGTGATAGCAGTAATTCTCTAATCCTCCCTTTTCTGTTTGTTGACATTCACTTCTGTCTCCTTCAAGCCTTCCCCAACTATTACTGTCTTCCACCTTGGTGCCTTTCAAAAATCTGGTTCTTCTGTCATAGTTTGCCCTCACTGCTACTTGGTATTTCAGAAGTGTGGAGATGGAAGGCACTGTCACTGGCTTTTTTTTGAGCATTTGTTACTTCTTGGAATAGAGACACAATTTAACTTTGTTTAATTGTCTTCCTGCTTGTAGCAATTACAAGGCCTGTTGTTGTGTGTATGTGATGTTAGGCCCAAGTAAGCTCTTGGGTAACGCTCAGATTCTCATGATTTGCAATGAAGCAGTTGTAGTCAGGCCAGAGAAATACTTGGAGAATGTGGCTCCCCCTGCCCCCTGCAGTTTGTTATAGTAAAATAGCAGCTGAGAAGGAGTGGGGTTGTGAGAGTCAGTAAATAGCATACGGTGATTCTCTGAGTAGGTAGGTAAAGGGATGCATTTTCAATGTGCAATTTTAGCATAAACTGTAAACTTTTTCTTTTAGCTGTACACATTGAGAAGATAACCCTGAAAGGAGTACCAAGAAAAAGGGCTGACAAACACTTGGAATACACATTCAAAGTAAGCAAATAACCGCCAAAATTGTAAATGGCTTTATGATTTCTGTGAATTGCAGAGGTAGATACAATTTGTTGTAAAATGCCTGCTCAGAAAATGTGATTTTTAATTGCAATTTTTAATTGCATTAGGCCCTTCAGAGACTCTTGAAGTCATTGTATGATTCTCTTGGATTCCTTCTTTTGCATGCAGAGCAGGTGTTTTCTGCTCTTGTGGGTACAAATTGGGGAGGTAAAAAGCACCAGCTGCAGCCAGGTATTTGAAAATACTTGAGGAAACTTTGCTTTTGTTGGTTTGAGGCAGGCATTATAAAGAATTCTAGTTTCATTCCTAAAGTGGCCTAGGAGTGCAGTTCTTATATCTGTAGCTATGTACAGCTCAGGGTTATCAGGACCTTTCATGATTCTGTCTTTCATAATTGTTTGCCACAAGAAGTGCTATTGTGACTTTTGACAAAGCTACTTTTTTTTTTTTTTTTTTTTTTCTTTTTAAAGAAAAATGGAAGAACAAGCTTTAAAAATAAATAAAAACAAAACCCACAAATTTGAAGGCCTATATTCTTTATACCTGGTAATACCTAGAGGTAACACATCAGTGAGTTTTAAACAAACCTGAAACACTACTTACGACTAGTTTGGAAAAGAAGCTTTAAGTATTGAGGTCTGGTATTAAACACTGTAGATCTTAAATAATATCTGCCAAGGCTGCTGGCAAAGATACTCTAACTGAGTCAAAGTAGTAATTTTCTTAGCAAGGACCGACTAACCTTATGAGTCATTTGGCAACTAGATAAAAAGGCCTGGTAATATACCTGGGACATAGAGTTAAATCTCACTGTTGTCTCCTTTATGCATGAAACATGGTAGTTGGCTGCCTGAGGTGCCTCCTGGGAGTTCTTTGGGGATGCAGGCTAAATACACTATTTTAAGATGAAGATTGTTCTGTTGATTCTGGAGCTTGATATTTTATCCTCTAAGTGTGTGTAGATTACAGAATCCTGTATTTTGTGGTGTGAGTAGAAGCTTGAAATCAGAGTTGAATTGACATTTCTACTATTATAATTTTTAAAGAATAGTAGTGCCAGCTGATTTTTTTTATCCTGCCTTAATTTGAAATTTATTTTAAATTCTTCACTTCTTTTTTTCCACAAGAGGAGAGTAATGTAGAATTTAGTCTTCAAATTCTTAAAAATTAAACCACCTAAACATCTGAACTTTACCACAGATTCTTTTGCATAGGAAGCTGTAAACTTGCTGCTAAGTAAGAAGTACTGGTGGATAAGAGAGGTTTGTCCAGAATGCCCATATGGTTTATTGATATTTAAATAAAGTCACAAAACTATTTTGGGAAGCTAGCATGTAGATGGATTTGACAGTGGTTTTAAATTTCTTTATTAAAGAGAGTATGTTGGGAGATATTTTGGGAAGCATTTGAGTAAACTTGAGCCTCTTCCACATGATTTCCTTTGGGGAAGAGTTTCCTTTCCTTGTCTATGTGACTTTCCCTAAGCACTGCCTTTTTAAGGTTGTAACAGGAGTTAAAATCATAGCTTCCCATCTCAGGTCACTAAGAGTAGCAGCTAATAGGCATTTCTGGGGCCTAAATTGAAGGCAGTTGGTGGTTAACATTATCCTATCAGCTCTTTAAAATAAATGAATGTTTATAAATTGCCATGTCCACTTACATTAGGCAGGATTTTCCTGTGCGTGTAACGGGAATGTTAAGCTCAGAGATGGGCTTAAAGCCAGGCAGTGCTCATCTAGCCAAGCTTACATCTTTGCTTTCCTCTGAATATGCACGTGAAGCTGCTGTTTCACTACCAGCACACAGTGTCAGAACAATAAACTATTGAAATGCGGTTACAAGAATATAACGATGTTTATTTTTGAGTAATCCCTTAAATAAATTGCAGCACTGCTTATGAATTGTACTCTGCAGCAACTTTTACATGACTGTATAAGATTCCAGCCTGAGGTAGATAAAAATATTTTATAGATAATATAAACAAAAAGAGATTTTTGAGTCATGATATTGATGTGCAGAACTCTCCAGTATATCTAACCTTCGGTCCTTTGCTCTAATGCCTGGATTTTGGAGATAACAATGTCTGTTTGATACAAGTAGCTATGCAGGCTATTGCCTGTCTTTTGGAGTCACTAAGCAGTCATCAGGGACTTTATTTCATTCATCTGATATGCATTTTATCCTGATATATTTATCCACAAATATCATTAAAATGATGATCTAAAAATGTATGTTCAAAATTAGTGCGTGTCTTTGAACATGTGCAACATGGTATTTGTTTTGTCCAGTATTTATTTAGCTGCAGTCAGAACTATAGAATTATTAAAATCTACTAACTAGTATGATCTTAGGAAAAGAAATGTGTAATTTGCCTTACTCTCTTTTCTTTCCTAATCAGGTAACCTGGTCTGATCTTTCTGTAACATGTGTAACAAAAACACACCAGGAGCTTCAGGAGTTCCTGCTCAAAGTATGTATTGCAGGATAAAAGTAGTGATATATGCCAGATTTCTAATTTCAGAAGTAATAGAGGAGAGTTGTGATTTCTGGGATGTAATTGCAGAAACAAGAGCATGCCATTAGAGTCTTGTACTTTAAAATTGCATTGAACATTTAAAACATGAATATTGAATTGCAGAATATGCTGAGCAGTTTGACGGGTGAAGCTCAACAGAAGGTCTGTGGTGTTTGTCTGCAGGGGGTAGGGTCTGGCTCATCTCAGACTGCTCGTGTACCTATAGTTTTAACTGAACTACCATAAAACTATCAGATTTTTAATATTAACCAAGGAGTTAACACGTAGGTACAAGTACTGCTCATTTGCTTATTGATGTACGTATTAGGATGATCTTTGGAGAGCTGTTTGTTATTTTTGATTATTGAGCATCACAGTTCCTAATTTTATCATTGTTGCCTTCAGTAGAAGTGTGCATGTATGCATTGCACATGTGTGTGTGTGTGTGTGTGTGTACATACACATATTCCCTCAAGATTTTTCTTCACAAGACAGGAAAGGCATCCATGTGTAGGCCACGTGTAGGCCCCAGGAATACAATGACTTTGAACTGTGTCCTTCACTGCCAGTGTCTAATATTTTGGGTGCTGCCTATTGTGGCAGATGTTATATGTAAAACTCTTGATGTTTAGAGCCTTAATGAGACCTGAGACATGTTTTATTAGCACCCGGTGTTTAATATGTACTGCAATTCTGCACAATGTAAAATTAATTATAGTTATCTCAATACTAAAAACTAAGCGGATTAATTAAGAAAAGCTGCTCTCAGCATTCCTATCCTGTTCTATGTCTAATATACTTCAGAGGCAGTGGCCTGGTGCTAAAAGTGTCTGTGCAGATAGCACAAGTTCATCCACTGTACGTTACCAGCAGTTGCCTGCATTAGACGTAGTGTCCGCTTATGAGCAGCGCTTCATTCAGTGGAAGAATGACAGTGCTTTGCTATTATACCTCTAGCAGGATTAATACTCAGCTGGTACTCTGGATTGGATGCATTTCAGATGCACGAGAGGAAGATGATGCTGCAGAGTAAATTACTTTGAGCTGTTGATCGTAACTGATGGGAGATATTAACCAGATTAGCAAAAGCATAGCGTTTAACTTGAGGAACATCATTGCTGCTATGGTTGTGTTCTTTTAACTGCACCTGTTCTGTGTAGATTTCTTTAGCAAAACAAAGAACTAATTTCATTAGATTTTGTGTACTCTCATGTTTTCTTACTGGAAGTCAGAAGTCTGGAAAATGTTGATTTTAGGAAATACTTTTGATTTAAATGTTGCAAAGCTCTTTACTAATGTCTTTTTTTTTTTTTTTTTTTTAAATCACAAAGTATTTGCGCTTGGAAGGGACCTTTAGAGATCATCTAGTCCGAGCCTCTGTTCCAGAGGGGTCACTTGGAGGAGGCTGCCCAGGTTGAGATGGCTTTTGAATCTCTCTAGGAAAGGAGACTCCACCTCTCTGGGCAACCTGTTCCAGTGCTCAGTTACCCTCTGATCAGACGAAACTTGTTGTGTTTCAGTTTGTGCCCATTGCCTCTGGTCCTGGACACCACTGAGAAGGGCCTGTTCCCATTCTGTTTACATTCTCTCTTCAGGTATTTAAACACCTTGATAAGATTTCCCTCCATCCAGGCTTCTCTTCTGTAGTGTGAACAGGCCTCTCAGCCTTTCCTCAAATGAGAGATGCTCCAGGCCCTTCATCCTAGTGGCCCTTTGCTGGACTCGCTGCAGTAGCTGCTTGTCCCTCTTGTGCTGGATGGCCTGGAAGTGGACACAGCTCTCTGGATGTGGCCTTCCCAGGCCTCGTGAGAGGGGAAGGGTCACCCTGCCCTTCACCTGCTAGCAGCGCTCTCCCAGCACAGCCCATTGTTTGGCCTTGCCGGCCACATGGGCCCCGTGCTGGCTCCTGGCTGACTTGTCGGCCGAGAGCCCCAGCTCCTGCTCGGCAGAGCTGCTCTCCAGCAGGTCACCCCCAGCCTGCCCTGATACCAGGGGTTGTGCCTTCCCAGGGGCAGGGTCCTGCCCCTGCCTGTGTTGAACCTCATGAGGTTCCTCTGCACCCTCTCTCCAGCCTGTCGTGGTCACTCTGAGCAGGCAGCGCAGCCCTCAAGTGCATCAGCTGTTCCTCTCCATCTTGTGTCGTGTGCAGACCTGTGGAGGGGGCTCTGTCCCTTCAGCCAGGTCTCTGAAGGATAAGTTGAAGAGGGTTGGACCCAGCCCTGAGCCCTTGGGTTTGGGGTGTATTTTTAGTTCTGGGCCTTCACTGAGACTCTGTGCCCCTAATCACACCGTTTGAGCTCTGCCATTCAGCCAGTTTTCAGTCCTCCTGAGTTTGCTGATGGGCATGTTATGGGTATCAAACCTTATTGAAATCCAGACAGACCACATGTCATGGCTTTCAAGATGGTATTTCTGCTCTTTGAATGCCTGCTGACTACTCCTGATCACCTTCATGTGCGTGGAAATTCTGTCCAAGATGAGCTGCTCCATCTTTCTAGGGATCACTGTGAGGCTGACTGGCCTGTAGTTTCTGGAATCCTCGTCCTTGCCATTTTTGAAGATAGGAGTGACATTTCCTTGCTTTCTTTTTCCTTCTGAATGAGAACATCAGAAAGCTTCACTTTGATAGACTGGTATTAAAAAGTCACAATCCTTTATAAATTTCCACCAGAAGTTCAGTGTAAATAGCAGCTAGAGAGGGTCTTGCTATTGAGTAATCTCAGTATTGCCTGCTGAAATCTTCTACATTTTTAAACTTGAAATAGTCTCCTTTCTAGTCCTGTTTCTGTGAAATAGTTTAGTTATGTGATGTGGTGAGTAATCAGTCGCAGTGTATGCGATCAGTCTTTCCTAGTAAGTTTTGCATTATTGTCAGACATGCTTTCTTCGTGTGAAAACTCTACAGAAATAGATACAAAAAAGCTATAAATAACTGAAAAAGAACATGGTGTTGGTCAGTTTTTGAATTTTCTTATTTTAAGTAGTTTTTTTAAAGCTTCATACGTCTGAATTTGATTTGAGGATTTACTGCAGGGTGTTTATTTAGCAAAATTGATTTATGATTATTTGCTGTTCCTTAATGTGCAAACTGTCTTATTCTAACTGGAATGGTATCAAAATGCACTCTGTGAAAAGTTATAAACATTGATGAACAAAGATATTCTGAATATGAAAAATGAGCAATTGACATTTTTTAACCTGTTTTCTCAGCTTCCGAAGGAACTGTCTTCTGAAGCATTTGACAAGACTATTTTAAGAGCACTAAATCAGGGTTTTCAGAAGAGGGAAGAACGAAGGCATGCTGATCTGGAGCCCATAGTCAGGTAAATATTTTAGCAAACTACTTGATGTGTCTCACCTAAAAAATGATCAAAGTCAAACTAGTTGACTTTGAGAGACAGTGGAAATTCTGCTATGTGGACACACTTCATGAGAGAAATTGGAAGGCAATGTGGAAATAGATACTTAAAACACTTATTAAAATTGAGAATCTGATATTAAAATTCAGGGGTGTGCACTTTTTTAAAAGATATCGTACAGTTATGAAAATGTTTGTCATGTGTCAGCATTGTATGGAAATGACTTCAGCAAAGGACCCAAATGCATTGCACAAGGGTGTTATATTTTAAAACTAGATATCTCCAACAATTTATGTTCTTATTTTAAGGCAGGATAACATAATTTGGAAAAGATTGAACATTCTTAATAAAACATGTATATAAAATTAAATGCGCTTCAGAGTTGCAAGAAAATAGCAGGGAGGCTATAGCCTGTTACCTGGTGATTAGGACATCTGCTGGGATATAGAACAAGTAGGTCAAATCCTCTAAGAACAGCAGTATAGATCTGGGTGTGCCTTTTTTGTTTATTATGGGCATCTTTTGTTAGTTTCTTTCCCTTTTCTCAGGGTTGCTTAACCTTGCTCTAAAATACTTAAACTATTGACCAGTTTAAGGAGAGTGTCTCTTGAGGCAGGGTACATATCAAAGCAATCAAAGGCTGCTTTTCAAGCCGCTGATCTGCATACTGGAGGCATTTGGACTGAACCTTCTCAGGTCTGGGTGTTTTGTTCAGTATCTCAGCTGTAGGAGCTTCTGTGTTCCTCAACCTCCTGCCTCCCAGTTTGCTTTTATTTTGACCAGTAATGCTAGTTCCTTATTATCTTGATTGTTGAGCAAAAAAAAAAATAGGTCAGTGCAAATAGTTTGACTAAAAACGTTTAGTTTTTAAACAAACTGTTTAAATAGAGAGTGATTGTGTGATTGGCGTTCATTTCTGTAACAGAAGATGATTGTAAAATCTCACTGCAGAATAATTGCAAATCAAAGTGATTCATTGGGAATCTTTTGTACCTCTCCAGCCATGTTATAATATAAAACTGTAACTTCTGTTTTACAAACTCTGTTGTGACTATCCTGGAATGCTATGTGAATGCATAGCTAACCTTTTGACAATAGCATTAGTGTATTATTTGGTCTTTTTCCTCATAATGTCAATTCAGGGTAAATTTATATTTATTTTAGGGTCTTGACTACCTGCCTGACTCCCAAAATTACTCCTTCACACCCCCAAATAGAAGAGGGTGGTTCTTACTGACAAGCAAAACCTGAAAACTTGGTACGGGACTTTAAAACCATTCATCCCTGTCCTGTTTTCTTACTTGAGGCTGATAGAAATTTACCTCTTGAACAGACTCAAACCAGAAAAAAATTGAGAATCCTACCCTTTGTTCTTTAAACTCAAATAGTGACATTATAGATGAATTCGACTTCGTATTTAACTAAATAAGTATGTTTAAGGAACATGTGTGTGACTTTGAGAAATTAAACTTTCTCATTTAAAAAAAAAGTTAAAATATAAGATCCGATGATTTTCTGACTAGTCCATACTCCTCTTTGTTAACATGTTATATATGCTTAAAATATTCAAATTGGGACTGTCCAAAACTTCTTAGTTAAACACAAAACCTTTATCATCTTAATCTCTTGTACTGACTGTAGTACAACAGTTCACTAGCCCTGAACAACTTAGCATTTACCATTATGTGTACCGAATGTAGAGATTCAAATGTTCAAACTCTTTTGGAAGTGTTTATTTTATTCTTAAATGGTACTTTTTTTTGGTAAATGGTAATATTTTTGTTTCATTCACACAGAACATCAGTTAAAATGTAACAAACTAACTTTCATTTCAGGCAGCTATTTTCAAATACATCACAAGCATTTCTGCGGAATCAGAGAGTGTACAACTTCTTCCAATCAATTTCATCAGAATCTTTGCATACTCACAGTAAGAAATATCTTAATATTGTTTATATAACAAAGATATTCTTTAAAAGCTGTTCTTTCTGCCACGTCTTACTATGTTTGCTCATGTTACTTTTGTCTTTATTCACGTTACATTGTGTTTTACTGCTCCCATGTGAACTCTAGAACAGGCAGTGAATAATTGATTCAGCAGTAGATAGCCATGCTTTTCGCAGTGGGAGCATCAGCTTGGACTGTTCATTCTTCTTCTCTCTGCTATCATGCTGTTAAAATAGGTAATAATGAGTTGAGTGCATGCAAATCTCTAAATGGCTCAGATTTCCCTGACGTGACTACCATTTCACCAGGTGGGCTAAGTGGTATTGAAGAGAAAGTGCATATGAAGCCATATATTCCTGAGCATTTAAAAATCATCAGTTAAAGGGCAAAACATTAAAAAAAATGTAGGTTTTCTTTCATGCTTTTTGTATTCAACCTACTGCTGCTCTTTTGAATCCTGTGAAAATGGTTGATGTTGCTGTTATAAAGTTTGGAACAAAAAGCCTGAGTTGACCCCCAAAAAATCACATCTGTTTTTAATTTGGTTTCTTTTGTAGATAAGTGTTTGTCTTGATACTTAACATTGGTTTGGGTAGACAGTACACAAATGGCAACTGTCCCTGCAGAGCGCCCAGAGTCTTGTTCAGAGCATTGGTCCTGTAGTACATTTCCTTGGTGCACCTGTTGCTTGTGTATTATAAATTGCTTGTGTGGCCTAGGCCTAGTTTCCTTGTAAGGATATGTTGGGTTGCGACCTTCATTTCCTTTGTTTTTGATGAAACTTTTCTTCTTTCACTGCTTGTTATATGATGGTAGCTAAAAGACCAGCTGGGACCATTGTCCCCAAAGTTGCAGAAGATCTCAATTGTGTTTTGGTTAAGTCAAAGGTTTTAAACAGGCTGCTTATAAGCACGTGGCAGAAAATAGAGGAATGGCAACTGATGTTAATATCATATATTTGTGATAAATATGCTTAATTTCTTTCTGTGATTAGGTGAAGGTCTTGTGACTAGTGGAGAAGCTGTAGATGTCATCCTGTGATTTTTTTGTTATGTCTTGTATGACAGTTTAATGAGCAAGTTAACACAGTGAGGTCCAGAATGAGTGTGAAACTGGCAGGAATTGACTATTGTGCAAACTTTTGGCTAGCTTGTTACAGTGAAAGGCTGCATGATGAGGAAAAATGTTCCAAAGTCCAGGAAGATTGACACTAATGAACAGGCCAGTCACATAGGATATGTGAATTTTAATCCATATAAGAAGGAGGAAGTAGCAAATGTATTGATATACGTGATTATAATAAAAAAACAACTTTGACAAGTTGGAGAAATGGTCTGAAAAAGAACCAGTGCAGGGTTCTGTGGTAGTAGACTCAACTGCACTTGTGCAAAGCAGAATGTCTGCAGAGTGAGGAGGATAGAAGAGAAAGTTTGATACATAGCAATTCCTCAGGAAGCAACAACATTATAGTGGGATTGTAAATGAGAGATAATTTGTGGAATATATGAAATCCTTTTTCTGTGTTGGTGAAACTGTGGTTGCAAGCTTTTTTTTTTGGCAGTTTCGGGTACACGAAAGTCCATAAGGATTTGTCAGATCTTGAATGTGTGTGTTAGAAGAAAGGATAAGGAGCTTAGTTGTTCAAGCAGAGAGTGGAGAAGACTGCTAGAAGATAATTAAAAGTCTTCAAACATCTTAGAGCCAGAATGAGAATGTCCTGTGTGGATGGCAGAGAGAGCATTGGGCCTAGCTTGCCACCAAGAAGATTTGGGTATCGGAGCAGTAATGGAGAGCGAGCCGGGAGCTGAGGGAGATGAGGAGCACAGTGGGTCCTGGCCCTTATGGAGAGGACTGAGACCCAAAGCACGGAGCAAATGCCAGATAGGTCTACAGTGATGAGGCAGCTCTGAGGTCAGACTGGTGGGGTAGGAGCAGCAAGACCCCAGGTGTAAGTGCCATGTAGCTCAGGCACTGGCCTCAGCTTAAACAGTTCCCAGGCCCACAGGTGGGAGTACGAGGTTACCAAAGCACAGGCAGGTTGAGCTGTGGGAGGGTAGAGGAAGAAACTGCAGAGTCCAGTCCTGTGTTCAGGCCTTGACATTGGGCTAGATATTAAGCAGTTGTTTGGAGAGGACAATTAAATAGTGTAATAAACTTAAGCATGTTTGCTTTGCCCTTGAGAAGGGGGACTGGATGACCTGCCTGAGATAGCTCGTCATGGTTTCTGTGGTGCAGGCTGTACTAAGGAAAAAGTAGTCACGCTATCCTTTGCCAAAGTCACCATATTTGAGCAACTCGTGTGTGTGTATATATATATATATTCCTGTTATTATTATTAGTGGTCGCTGTGTTTTTCTGGGTTTCATGTTTGGTATTTCTGAATTTTGCGGCACGGTTAAATACTTAAAATTGCAACTTGTCTTATTTTGAAAATGGTGAAAATAGTGGGGAGGAATGTTTCTTAAGACACTAATCTTTTTTCCTAACTGGATGTTTAAACCTAACTGACAAACAAAACAGTTGTGGCCTAGATTGGTCTTGAGTCACTATTAGAGATAAAATGTGTGTCTTTGCAGAAACAGGTACATACTCACTCTTTCTATTTGAATGCTTTAGGTATGTTTTAGTAAAAGCTACATGGAAATTAGTGTTCTGTTCTCTGTAGTAACCATTCAGTGGAGGGCATTTCGACCTGAAATGGTGGTTGGGATCTCATGCTGAATAATATATTGAGTAAGCATAATTATGTATGCTGTCATGGTTCCAGTAAGCAGAAAATCAATTAGCTCGCATTCAATTTGTCATGTTTTGTTTTAGACAAATCTTGAGGCTGGAGCTGACTCTTGGTTCCGGTGAACTCTCCTAAAGCATGGTCTGTCGGTGCTTGGTATGACTAATGTGGACAATGTTCAGGAGGAGCTTCCTATCACCATTTCAAGCTTCTGAATGGCAGCTTTCAAATGCTTTTACCTCTACCAATTTGGAGTACTTCAAAGTAGACTCCTAGAGTTAGATTCATTACCAGACTTAGCTGTCTTCCAAGGCATGGCAATGGTATTTTTACAACAAAGCTGTAAATATTACCTTCATTTCTTTTCCCAGCCCTTCTAGCAAAAAATGACAAAAAAGTCTACATCAAAGCTGTGTTTGCGTGACTAGAAACCCTTAGCCCAAATTAAGTCTCCTTTGATGGATGAATGATTTAATGATGGGCAAGTATAAGTTGTCACAGAAAATTTTCTAGTATAGTCTGCCTCCTTGCATTTCCTGTCATAGCACAAACAGTCTATGAAAAATCTCCAGGACAATATAATAAGAATATTTCTAATATTGTAAGCATAGTCATGAGCTTTTAAAATTGCAACACAGCTTTACTTTTTGCATGCTCTTTTCTTCAAAATACAAGCATCTCTATAGAGCCTCTACTCTTGGAGATGGTCTGCTTTGAAGGAGATGACGTTTGAATTATTGGCATGTAAAAAAAAAACAATGCCTTCAGTCTTGCATTTCCCTAGCTCCCAGTTTAGTGCAGGCATTCAGGAACTGTCCAGTTGTTCAAGATCTATAAAGTTACTACATGAACTTTATTCCCTGCAGGTAACTTACAGCCCTCTTTGAAGACGGTTAAGGCACCAGAACACTTCAAGGAGGACAGTTCAGAAGCTTCAAGTCAGGAGGAAGGTAGTTGTGTAACCAAAGGTGGTGGTTCTCTGAGGAATTTTACCACTCAGTTCTGGAAGTCATGCAGTTGACTATTTATTGGGACAAAACTGAGAGATTTGGATGAAATGTACTGTGGGAATGAACAATTTTTATATACTTTCAGAGTTTTTTTTAGGGGGCTGCTATCTAAGCAATGGGGTTGTAGGTGGAGAGCTTCAAAGTAGAAGTTCATAGTTGTGTTGAGCAGCCAGGAAGGCATGCTTTACTATTTACTGATGCCAAAAGCATGCTTGCAGTTTTTTTGATATCTCCCCCTATTCCTCAATTGTGAGGGTGCAAGTTGAGTGCAGCATTTCAAGAGTTGCAGTGTTTTGCATAAACGTGTTAAATTTGGCTAGCTTTAGTTGCACGCTGAAAGGACGTTCACATCTCCCTCCTCATAGTCTTAACCTTTGTCTTCCTTGATACTCTGACTAGTTACTGAAGTTTCTAACTGTTTGGGACCGCAGGAAATGTTGATTGCAGTCTGAAAGCTGACGTTTTCCAATCACCTTGAAAACAGTTTACCTGTAGAAGCAGTAGCTTAGTGGATGGTCACTTATTTCATTCTGAAAGGAATGTCAAGCCAGTTTTGCAATGTTTCCAGTAGCAAAGAGGGTATGAGCTGTAATAGGTGGAAAGGATGAGAAATGGAGCTGATAGATCAACACTGACCACTGGGCCCTTGCTTTCTCTTTCACAGAGTGACACCACTCTTATGCTTTTACACATAAGTAATTAAGAAACTTCAGAAGATCTTGTGTGCAATGAATAAACCATCTTTAGTGATTATTTTAAAGAACTGGGTAGACAGTGTTTGCAAGGATCTTGTATCCCTGGAATTGAGGCAGTAACTCTGTCGTGTCTCGCATGATGTGTAATTTGTGAAATTTGAGGTTCAGAGTGCAGCACTTCTGTGTAAGGCTTATTTTCATTCACTAGTTCAGAACTTCTCAGTGACAGACTTTTCAGTTGGATTTTGGTGTTTCAGAAAAAAAATATGGAATTCTGTGCTTTTCTGACTGAATTTACTTATCCCCTCTCCTTCCTCTTTCAGTGATGCTTATTGGGTAATGTTCTATCATCCTGTTAGTCCTTTGAATGAAATGTAGTGGTAAACAAGTGTGGAGTGTTGTTTTGGTTCCTGTTTTTTAATTCATTCCTCTGAGAAATTGAGGGCAAAGTCTTGGTTCTGCTGTCTCTATGAACTGATTCATCATCTATACAAGACCTGCTAATTTCAGTGATGAAAATTATGCCTAATATTTTTAATGGTTATACCTTTCATTAAGTGTCTTAATGATGGAAAGCTGAAGTTACTGTGTTGATTGAAAAGGGGATAAATAGGAATTGTTAGTAGAATTACTCTTTTTTTTTTTTTTTTTCCTCCCAGATGTAGTGCAACACCCAGCAGTCCACAAGAAACATAATGGAAAAAGTCCCGTTGCCAAGTAAGTACTAGGATGTAATGTGGTCATGCTAGATTTGCGAATGTCATTCGTTAATGCTTTGGGAGTATGTGTTTCCTTTTAGATTATAACTTGTTGGTGATTTATTTTAGTTTATCTCTATTAAAAAAGTCTCTCTAATATAGAGAAATTCAGTGTTAAAACTCTGAGAGTGTTGCAGACATTCTATTTATAAACCTTTAGGTCCACGTCATTTGAAACTTTCCCCAACTTTGTGAATCTTTACTGCTTGAGTTAATGTTTCGCTTTATGGTTGTAAGCTGGCCATTTATGCATATTTGCTTTTTATATCCTTTCCATGCACCCTGCTTTTCATATATAGACACTTCCAATGCTCTTGATTCTCTTTCTTTCAGTAGCTTCTAAGATTTTCCTATAGGAAAAGGTATTCTTTTTTTTTTTTTTTTCCCATTATATAGTAGCAAAAGCATATGTACTTTTTTTTTTTTTTTTTTTTTTTTTTTTTAAGTCTGTTGTAAGCAGAAGTACTTCTTAATCATGTTAAATTAGTTTATATATGCTTTTTTTTGGATATAGGAAATCTATAATGTCAATTCATTTGTTAATGTTTCTTAACCAGAAACATTAGAAGTGTTTGCAAAAACAAACTATGCTAAGAGAGTAAAAACGGATACAGATTTTACTGTGATTTGCTGTCCTGTTTTGTACCTGGCTGCTAGAAATCTTAATTCTTTCCTATTCATATCATCTCCTCTTCTTAAAAATCTATGCATACTGTAGGTTCTAAAGAACTGCAGGGAGTGAAATTTAGTATCTCTTGAATGTACACACTTACATGCACACACACACATGCGCCTGTGCCTATGTGCATGCGCACGCGCGCGCACACACACACACATACACACACTTGTTTGTCAAGTCAAGAACAGTTCATCTCAAGTGATGTTGCTGCATTTTAGGAAAATGTGTGTGTTACATCTGCCTTCTGTTTTTATTCGGTAGGATCGGCCTTGCACTTGAAAGGGGCTGGAGACTTGCTTGTAGGCAGGAGACCGAATGTGTGAAATAAACTTAGAAATGTTACAGTTTACATGAAGTGACTGCGAATTTGGCAGCAGATTCACTTACCGCCATTTGGTAGAAGTTTCCACAGTGACCTTGCTCGTATTAGTGCAGTCATGGACTTTTGTGTGTCTCTATTTAGATCTTCTTGGATTCTCAACATTTGCTTAAACTGTTTTTGAATATTCTTTCACACCTCTTCTAAATAGTTTGAACACTTATTTCAAGTGGTATTTGTCAAGTAGTTGCTGGAACTTCAGCATGTTGTCTCTGGAGTGATCTACATTTCTGTCATCATGGGAATGGAATAACATCTCCTGTTGCAGTTACGTTCATGTAGCTTGTCCAGTCCTGAAATAAAAGTCACTTTAAAAGTAAATTTTCAATATTAGTATTTTCATGTGAATTTGAAAGCAATACCTGTTTCTTGTTGCCTGTCACCAGAAGGGCACATTTTTGAATGACACATGTGCCCTACTGTTTATGTGCTCTACTGACCTGTCAAAATTTTTATACCACTGCACTCACTCTGTTACAAGTCATTTCTGACTGGCTGCTGCTAAGAGAAGCTTTGGTGGAAGGCATTATAAGGCCCAAAGTAAACGCCAAGTGTAGCTTCCTTTTTCCCAGCATTTTCTAAAACTGAATTCTGAAATAATTGTTACAAAATAATTTCAGCTTTATTATTCATATTGGGGAAAGAAAAAGTTTCAGAATATGTTTCTATTTGGAAAACTTTGCAAAATCAGATATAGGGGAAAAAAGGCAAACAAAAAAGCTTTTGCATACAAATAACCATGAGAAGTTCTCTCTCAAGTGCTATAACATTCTGGATTTTGTGTCAAATTATAGTGGACAAATTAAAAAGGAAGCTCAAGTGTCTGCAGATCATTAATCTAACTTAACTGTGCGAGAGCTCTTGTAATTTATGTCTTTAAAGTCTGTTAACAATTTATGTTTTCCTTTTCCTGAAAGCAAATCTCTCATTTCACAGCATGGTGTGAAAATTTGTACAATGACACAAAGAGTCTGCAACTTTGTTCACATTGTCGTACCTTTTTTATTATTTTTTTTTCATTGCAGCAGCACTAGCAGTGCAAAGTGTTCTTCACTGGATAGCCTTAACATACAGCACTCTGAGCAAAATGGGGTAATAGACTGGAGAAGGAAAAGCTGTATCGTGCAGCAGCATCCAGAGCACTGTACAAACCTACTTGACCAGGTGTGTTGCTGTTTTTCTGTTTAAAGCAGTATTCTGAAACACTGAATGGAGAAGACTGTCTACTACATATCATTGCATTTAGCTTTAAAAGATGAAGAGCAGTACTAAAATTGCACAAATAAGTGTCCAGGTTCAGTATTATAGTGGTTCTCTTAATTACCAAAATCATTTTGTTATCTATTTTCAACAGAATTTTGGGAGGCCTAAGGAATTTTTGTGTAATTGTAAACAACAAACTATAAACTTTATTAATAACTAAACTACATTAATGATGTGGTAGGGTCAGGCAGTTAAGTGTATCCATTCTATTTTACCTGCATTATACAAGTAACTTAAGTGTTAATCTTCACAGAAGAAGGTAATCAGTTAGATGCACACAAATGTTCTGTGACTTTTCAGTCTTTTCTATAGTCAGTTTTTGTATGAGTGTAGTCAATAAGAACATAGTCAACAAGATAAATAAAATGAACTACTGAAGTTAAGAGGAGAAAGGTTGTTACTGTTACGTGTGGAAAAAAAAATGGAATTTTTCATTGCTCAGTACTGCTTCTATATACGGAATTTGGTTATTGATTTTTATCTGGGATGTAGCAAGCCAAACAAAGATAGATTCTTCGTTTTACAAAGTAGGATAGTCAACTGAGATTTCCTCCGTGAGAGGAAATGGTAGACTGCATCAAAGCTTAAAATATGCAAGCTTAAGGCAAGAAAATTTTAGTATATTAGAGCAGAGGAAAAACTACTTCCCACTTAAATAATGTGGGAGTACAGTGTAGCCAAAGATTACTTTTGACTGATCTTTGCCTTTACTCCATTGCCAAATAGGAGATATTAGTAGCAGCCAGTAATATATTTAAAGAATAATGCGGATGCTGTATTTCTTTCTAACACACTTCTAGGTGGTATTCTACAAACTTCAGTTTAGCAGCAACCTCCAGTTCAAGGCTGGGTACCTGCTTTGTCACTATGTGAGCAATGTGAAAATAATTTGCCGCATGTACTTTTTTTTCCTCTCAAGCATTAAATAATTCCACTTAAATCAATAAATTCAGTAGACATAAGCCTTGTGATTAACCAGACAACTTCTTTTCAAGGAAGGAGTTGTTAGGGGGTACTTGATGAACTGCATTTGTTTCATCCTCAGCAGGAAAAGACCCGTAACTTACTCCCAGCATTCAAACTGTGATTTGATTCAAATCTTCTGCATATTTCCAAGTAGTAATTTGCAGTGTCTTTTGCTGATAGTGTCGTAAATGCCAGACAAGATGCATGATTCTAAAGGTCTGAATGCATTGAACAAGTAGATGCTTGTATGGTTACAGCACTGTGAGTGCACTAGTCCTGGATTCATGGATGTTTAAGTCTAGAAGTTCTTTTGTTTTTTAGGTGCAAAGTTTGCTTTTTAACTGATATCTCTGTATTTTCTGCCTAGCATACAGGGGAAAAACGAGGCCTGTCTACAGTAAGCAAGAAGAAAGGAAAGCCACAGCTGGAAAAGTAGGTTTCCAACGAAACTAGTAATCTAGGAACAAAGTATAATGCTTTGAGCCTGGTAAACAGTGTGTGCGATGCATCAGCTACTTCGGCTAGTTACTGTAGGACAAGACCTATTGTGCAGCTAGTCTGCATAAAAATAGTTATTTTATCATTTGAAAAGGAGTAACATGAAAAAAAAATCAGAATGTAATTGCAGGCAGCCATTCTCAAAATGTTAGTTACCATTTAGCAAAATCAAGAAACAGAAGTCTATTCCTAGGAGATACTGAATTGCCTTTTTTTTTTTTGTTCGTATTTATCTGAAAGTTAAAAGCTGTAAAGCTGCCCAGAAAAAAAAAAAAAAAAAAAGTAAAAAGAAAGAAAAGATCAACTGCAACCTTTAGCATTACTCAGTCAGTGCCAACTTGCTGAAATAGTTTATTAAAGATACTTGCATATCAGAAGAGAGCTTGAGAATTTCCTATGGTAATAATGATCCTGACTGCGAGGAAGTGACAGCACTTACGTTGTTGCCTAGCCTGTCTAGTTCCAAGTTGATTTCTTTTCTCCTTTTTTTTGGTTGCTCTTGTTGCTCTGTAGCCTGTAGAGTTCTGTAGCTTTTTCACTAACCTGGCCTATGGCTCAGTGGCATTCATGAGTTTTCGGAAAGAACTTTAGGGCCAGTGGAACCTTTTTTTTTTTTTTTTTTCTTAGCCATTTTCTTTTAGTTCTTTATTCAAAGTGTTTAGTAACATTGGTTCCATTTTAATTCCTGCTATGTTGCACTACTAGCCTTTACCTAATTTTTATCATTTACATTTATGTCTAATTATATATGCACACACGTGTGTGTCTATTATATATAATATTAGTCCTTGTCCTTATTTACAATGGCATTATTTTTTCCTATATTTCTGGTTATTTTGCCCACATTTTAATAAAACATATGAAAAATTATTTGTACAGAGAAAAAACAAAGAAAACTGACTGCCGATTGAATAACAGGACTAATGGAGTTAGAGTTGCAGCATCACAGCACATTCGCACAGGGACAGCAAAAGGTAAGAGAGGGCTCAGCCGTTTGTAAGAAACAGAGCTTCTGACTTTGACTTACTCATTTGTTCAGTAGTAAAGGAGAAATTACAGCTCTGCAGTGTGTTTGGGAGCGAGTCAGCATGCTGGCTATCCACTCTATTCTTTGTCATGCGGTTTAGAACATATTGGACATTTTGTCTTTTGTAGGCAATTGGCTATGTCTCCTTTCATGCATAATTGGAAACATCTTAGTAAACCCTTGGTAGGCTGACACATGTGAGGTGGCAGTTGCCTAAATCATCGATGTTAGGCTTCTAGGGTTCTACTATCAGTTGCAGTCTTGCCTCTCCTATGCTTAGTTCTCACTGAAGGCAGCCGAGAAGGAATTTGCCCTCTATACTGCCCAATTGCTTGAGTGTTGAAAGCACTCTTAGGAAATACCTTGGCTTGTTCCTGCCTCTGCTTGAAGTGTACTCTTTATCAAGCTTTCATTCTTTCTTCTCCCAGCTGAAACTTGAAGAATTCATAGTTCAAAAACTTGACAAAATAGGGCAAGTTTTAGTTGAGAGCTGCACAAGCAGAAACTGACTTGTAGGAGAGCTTGGCCGTATACATAGCTAAAGTATTCCTGTGCTTGTTGTCCAGCAAAGCTTAATCAGCTTTCATGGAGTAAAATAACTTCAGGAAGATGAGCAGTTTTGTATGGCGTAGTGCACAAATGAAACAAGAAGGCTTTGCCATAGAAGCTCTAGTCCAGTCACTAACCACACATGCTGTACAGATGTAAGACTGCCTGCCTGCTGATGTTGCTTAGTTATGGCCACTCTGAGGAGGAACTGTAACCCACAGAAGCTGGAAGGAATTAAGTCCTCCCAAGAGATGTGTTTTCTACTTGGTATTTGTGTACAAACATCAGAATATCTTCTGATATTTCCCATTGAAGATGTAGTCTTTGAAGGAAAAAAAAAAAAAAATCAGGTTGCCGTTTGAATCTCTGCCTTACTTTGCATTGAGACATGATACGAAATGTTCTATTCTGAGTCAGTAATTCTTAACTACATGTTTTCTTTCACTTTTTCTGCCTATTTTTAGTTTTTCAGAGTCATCAGTTATCCTTGTAATTTTGAAGACTTGATGCTTTGTGACTAACGCTTTAGAATCCTGTTTTCAGTGATTAGAAGCCGATGTTGCTGCTTTAGGTCATGCGGGATATTCAAAAATGCTGGTTAGGATAGTTTGACCAAGTAAATGTTTAATCAGGAAATGGTTTCAAGATTTGAACCAGCCTCTTAACCGTTTACCCCAACCCAGTATGCTTGCTGTTGTGTTCTGTTTTCATGCTGGATTTTTACCTACCAAAGGTTTGGGTTTGGGGGGCAGAAATGGGGACGTGTTTGGTTACTGACACTGCCTTGAAGCTGACCTCTGGTGTACTTTGTGAGGGCGTCTATCTGTCTTGCTCCTCACCTCTGAGCCTGAAAATTCGAAGTCCAGTTCAGTGGCCAGAGCATTCTAGCTCAACTTCTTCACTAATAGGATCCAAACCCACCCTGTAATCAGGTTTCCAGCAAATGAGTTTCCCATGAACCCATTTAGAATTCAAAAGGTAACTTTTGCATTTAACTTAATTTAACTTAAAAAGTTACTATTGTCTTTCACCTCCTTTAAACAGGTTTTGTTAGTTCAGTTTCCTTAAACCCTGCTCTGGAAGAGTTCATTGTGAACATGCATGTTGCTTTGATCTTGGTTGCTGAGTTAGCTTTCAGTCTTTGCTTGTGTGATAAAGGAGCACTCCATCTCTTTCAACATAGATACTTGATTCATGACATCCAGAGGAAATTGTTATTGGAGTGTAACTCACTATGAGCTCTGTAAAAACTATTAAGGATAATTATCATTGTTTAGGCTACCGCACAAAAACGTGATTTGTGCGTAAAGGTTTCCTTTAACAGAAAGGATTTAGTCTTTGCAGATAAAGGGATAGACTTGTGCTGAATGTGGGGAGTTTAAACATAAGAGATGCAGAGGGAAAGATACAGTTAAGTAGGAACACATTAATAGACAACCAAAGTAGCACGCTATGAGCAGACCAAAAGAACCTCACTTCCATGTACCAGGATTAAAAATAAAAATGCCAATTTTTATTTTTAGATCTGAATTTGGACACTGGATCTGGTCATGATACATGTGGAGAAACATCATCTGAAAGTTACAGTTCTCCTTCTAGCCCACGGCATGATGGGAGGGAAAGCTTTGAGAGTGAAGAAGAAAAAGACAGAGGTTGGATTTGTGGAGAGCATGCATGACGTTTTGCTTTACCTTGACTATTCTCTCTTTAGTTTCTCAGTTTTATTAGGTATTTTTATTTTATTTCTGAACTAGTCATAGGTCCATTTTTCTTTGTGACTAGACTGTCTGAAGACTTTTCAGCAAATAGCAGGAGGGTATTTAAACATGGAGTTTAAGATTATCGTGTTTGTGTGTCTGTGTGTGTGTGTCATGCATGATATCTATGTTGTCTGCTTTGGCAGTGTAGATCTCTTGAAAAACTCCAGAAGCATGATAAACAGAACTTTGACCTCAAAGGGGCTTGTTTTATACCAAGTTATGCTTGGCAGGTCTGAGATGCCTCCTTTTTTGTTGTTTGTTTTTTTTTGTCTTTACTGTTGTCTCCACTCCTTCAGAATTTGAATGAACTGTGTTAATGTCTTTCTAAGTAGATGGGAGTTTCCATGTGTTTCTGTGTGTCCTACTGTTCACATGTGCAGATGTACACACACCAAGGGCACACTGGCTAGTTGTGTGGATTGATGTAGGCAAATGATTATTTGGATGAATGAAAAGGATCTTAAATTTATGCAGATTTGGGATGACATCATTTTTACTTTTGTCATCAAATGTAATAAACTTTTGTGTATGGGTAAATGAGTCTTGAGAAAGGCAAAACACAGTTTCTGGTTCAAGCTTCTGCCTCTCACAAATGCTTGTTTCTCTACAGATACAGACAGCAATTCTGAGGACTCGGGGAATCACAATGCAAACAGGTTTACAGGCTACAGTGCTGTCAGCTCATCAAATATGAGCAAACCATCTGCTCAGATCTCTTCAGTGAACAGCGAAAACGGAAGCCTTCCAGAAGATGCTTTGAATGCAAAGTTTCAACACATTTCCTTCATGCCTGCCTTACACTGTGTGATGCACAGCGCTGCCCAGAAGCCCGAGGCTGTTGTCCCACCACCCATCTCCGCCGATGGGAAGACAATGGGAATGTTGGTGACCGCGCCGGTAGCTGTCTCCCCTGCGAGAGAGTCTGCAAGCTCCCCTCCGGCCGGACTGGGAGCAGTGACCTCCGGCGACGCTGAGAAACGCCTTGAGCTGATGGCTTCCCCTTTACCAGTCCCATCCACGTTCCTTCCACATTCTGTCCAGCCTGGCAGCCCAGCTTTGCATTTGGCAATACACAGATTGAAAATGCCCTCTCCACAGGGATCATCAGAAAGTTGCACAGTTAATGGACCACAGCAGCCAACAGGAAGCTTAAGTATTGGATCACCAAATACTGCCTTTATCCCAGTCCACAGTCCAGGTAGTTTTCCAGGATCCCCAGTTCCTACTACAGATCCCATCACAAAACCTGCATCCCAGGTGGTAGGACTGAATCAAATGGTGCCTCACATTGAGGGAAACCCAGGAGCAATCCCTCAGCCTACCAATCTAAAGGTAGTTCTTCCAGCAGCTGGTCTCTCCACAGCAGCACCGCCACCTCCACCAGCTTCGTATGCTTTGCCAGGCAGCCCTCACGCTACTAGTGTCTTGCCCAACCAGAATACAAACGTGCTAAGCACTGCGGCAACGTCCTCCCCACCTCAGTCAGCTGGTTTAGGTGTCGGTCAGGTCCAGTCCACTGTTCCTCCTGCAATACCTACGCATACCCCAGGCCCTGCCCCTAGCCCGAGCCCCGCGTTAACACACAGCACTGCACAGAGCGACAGCACATCTTACATAAACGCTGTTGGGAACAGCAACACTAATGGGACAATGTTACCTCCACAGCAGTTGGGATCGGGCCCTTGTGGTTCTTGTGGACGTAGATGTAGCTGTGGGACCAATGGAAGCCTTCAGATTAATAGTTATTTTTATCATAACCCACTTCATGGACAAGTCTACAGAGTTCCATCTTTCTTCACTCTGCCATCCCTTTGCAATGGCAGCTACCTCAATCAAGCACATCAAAGCAATGGAACACAACTCCCTTTCTTCCTGCCTCAGTCTCCATATGCAAATGGGCTTATGCATGACCCAGTAATGGGGAGCCAAGCCAACTATGGTATGCAGCAGATGGCAGGATTTG
The DNA here is from genome assembly GCA_013398735.1 of Nothocercus julius. NCBI lineage: Eukaryota > Metazoa > Chordata > Aves > Tinamiformes > Tinamidae > Nothocercus > Nothocercus julius. The sequence goes on along the minus strand of VZSV01000064.1, from coordinate 902,528 downwards.
GGAGGTTCTATCCCGTCTATCCAGCACCTAACGTAGTTGCCAACACAAATGGGTCAGGACCCAAGAAGAACGGGAACGTCTCCTGTTACAATTGTGGTGTAAGTGGACACTATGCGCAGGACTGTAAGCAGTCGTCCATGGAGGCCAGTCAACAAGGTAATCATGATAACGCCCAGCGGACTTGCTTTTGAGTTGAGCACTTTCTCTTTACCTTGCTGAATGTGCTGGTTCTGTTTTTGCAGAGGGGTGTGCGTGCGTGCGTGTGTGTGCTTTGTGTACATGGCTATGCATTAGTGACCTGCTCTAAAACTGCGAAGGATCGTATCTCTCTGCCTGGTGGTTTTGCAGAAGAGTGCGAGGGAACAGGGTTCACGAGTGTGGAGTTGAAAATGAGCATGATAGAGAGCTGGGAAGTCAAACTGTATCGATTCAAAGTTGTCATTCTTTTCACCTGCTTGTTTTTGGCATTGAGACTTGCATGTTGTTTCAATTCTCCCATTCCTATTCAGTGTTTTTTGTCTTTTTTTTAGATAGAATTCATTGGCAAAAGGTGTAGAAAAAATTGAATTATTGGGTATGATATTAACTTGGATTTTTAAATCTTGTGAGAATTGAAGAAATGAACTGACCATATGATAATTTAACTTTTCTGAGGCCTACCTTTGCACAGCTGGCTATCCTTCTGCACCCCATCCTGGAATACCTAGATGGGAAACTCTTTAACTTGTCAGACAAGTAGCAGCCAAAAGACAAAACCCAGTTGGAACAAAAATTGAAGGCATGGCTTCCGTCTCGCTTGCCACCACTTGCTCTGTCCACAGGAATGGAGTAAATGCAGAGTTTACATAGAACACATTATTTCCTCGTCTTGGCCTATGCCCATTCTGACTTCACTCGTTTTGTCAGAGTGGAACAAGAAAGACTAGCCTTGATGGGGTCTTTTTTTCTTTGCATTTTTCCAGCGAATGTAAAAATCTATGTCCACTGTTTAAAGATTTTTTTTAAAAAACTGTCACTTTTAGCAAGAGGAGGAGAGAAAATAGTACAAAATCTTAGGAACTGCTTTTAAGGGAGTGGAGGATGGTAGTGCCTTTTGAGGAGCATGCCCGTTTTTTATACCTTGTAGTGGTTTTGTAATCCGTTTGCCTTGTAAGCAGTGACTTAGCAGTTCTCTTTCCTGTTTTAGGCACTTACAGACTGAGATACGCACCTCCCCCTCCCCCTTCCAATGATACCCTGGATTCTGCAGACTGAAACAAGTAAACCTTGCCTACTTAAACTGAAGCTTGGGGACCTGGGGGGACGGCGGGGGGGAGGTGGGGCGGGTGGTCTTGTGGTTTTGGGACGTTCCCGGTTTTATATTCTGTTGGAGTTTTTCATTGCTTTTGCACCTCTGTTCAATACAAAAGAAGAAAGCTGAGTCCCTGGTCTCCTCCTGGTTCTACACAAGGCTTGCGTAATGCATGTAATTCCACCACCCAGCCAAACAATCAGAAAGAGCGTTTGAACCATGCTTTTGCACTGAAGACTTGAGACATGTGCAATGTTTACTGCATTTTAAAAAAGTCCTCTGACCTCTGACATCACTGGTGGAGCAGCCATATGGTGAAAGAAGAAACCTGGTCGTGTTCCCCACAATCTTGGTTCCCTCCCTCCCCATTCTCCGTATGCTGCTGTCTTATTTTCTTTACCCTGTCTGTCCACGTGGCTTCATTGGACTTGCATGAGTGTTTAGTGGTTCATACAGACCATGCCCATGCTCTAAATTGATGCTCATGAGTTGAGGGGAGATGTTCAAACGTGCTCTTAGGAGAGTGCAAAGGAGCACACGATACGGTGCGTGTGCTAGGTCTGCTAAGGATGCAGATACACAGCTCTCGAGGGGCCCAAGTAAAGGAAAGCGCCTAGAGCAGGAAGGGGCTGCAACTGTGTGGACTGGAACAGGTTCTGAAAAATGAACAAGCTTAAGTTGAGAGATTTTACTTCCATGGTAGCTTTTTAGCTTGTATGTTCAGCAACAAAGGTGAAAAAAAAATGGTATGAATGTTGTACTCAGTGTGTTTGCATTTGTAATGAAAGTTGACAGCATTTTTTTTCCTTTTTTAAAGCTATTCTACATCGTGTCAACACAGAATGAACGTTACTTGATGGAATATTTTTTTCCTAAACTATTACAGTGTTGCATTGTACTTAGAATGTAAATGTTTTATTTCAAACTGAACAAAAGCTATGGTTTTCTACAGAATAGTCAGGTATTAGTATTAGAACCTGTCTACCAAATAGCAAAGTCACTATTTTATAACAATTTACCACTATGCGTAATTACGGTATAATGTGAAAGACTGAACTGAGTGTTAAGATGGTATTAATCATGTCAGTATCATGAGTAAGTAAGTTTAATGCTGCTGTATTTTTTATTTTATTTTTGAAAGCCAATATATGTACTAAATTGCTTCCAGGTAATATTTGATTTCCTAAAGTGCACTGAGGTTATCTGGAAGATGAGTGTATTTTTTGACTGCTGCATTCAACACCGATGAACAACTACCACTGTATATCCATAGGGTTTGGCATTCCTCACAGTTCATGGCAGAAACGTTTTCTTAATATAAGACCTGATGTCCAGTAGAGGGATGAAATAAAATCAATCTTTGGTTCAGCCGTCTAATAAATTGCTAAACAAACAAACAAAAAAAAAACTTGAAGAAAAAAAAAGCTTGATTACTACATTTCTTCATAGGTAGCATTTATATTTATAGCACCAGTGTACATTTTGAAACTTTTTTCTTGGAGGGGGGAATGGGGAGGGAGGTAGATGAAAGCTTTAATTTAAAGAAGTTTAAGTAGTAAATGAAAATTATTTTGATTAAAATTTTTATTTGATCTGGGTATTTTTGGACCACTTGAAATGACTGAACTGCGTTTGAGTTGAAGTGAGGGTGTTAAAACCACCAATGGACTTGTATTGTGAATTACCTGCCAGTTGTACTTTATGGAACTTATTTTATGATTTAAAATACTGTACTGTAAATAGGAGGTATGTTACCTTCTCTTTATTTGTATGTTTACCATATACTTTGATATTTGAAATGTACTGGAAAGGTCACTTATATTTCTAGAAGAGATTGGATTTTATGCAACCTTTTTTCCTTGAATTAACAGCAATAAAAAAAGAAAAAAAAAAAAAAAAAAAAGTACCTGTGTGTAAGCACTGTCCTTTGTCACTGAGAGCAAGGAAAGGAAAGTCAGGCCGTGCTCTCTGGGTGTGGATGGCACTGTGGGCAGCTCTGGCCAGCTGCCGTTCTGGTGGGAAGCTGTCATGTAGACCAAGCCGGAATGACGTGTTTCGCTTGAGGTACCATCAGCCTTGAATGTGAAGCCTCAATGCTGCCTCTCGAGTGGGACTTCTTTAAAGTGCATGGGTCCTGCTCTGGGGAAACAGGAGGCCCTTGTGTGGTAGAGCGAGGAGTTTGGCACAGTAAGTTGTGGCCCAGCGCTTGAGCACGTGCTTCATTCCGAGGGCTCCCGGCTTGGGGCTGGAACCCTGTTGGAACTGGCTTTGTTGACCACAGGGCTGTTGGAGCTCCTGGTGCTTCTCAGTAAAATGTGTGTGTCCAGCTGCGTAACGGGAAGGCGACACTTTTATTGCTTGGGCTGAGGAGCTTAGGGCAGGGGGAATTGCTGGGACTACGGAGCAGCTCAGAAACGTATGGATTAGCAGCCGAAGGATTTGATGTAAATGTAATGAGCCAGGCAGTAGGGAGAAACGAAGCGTGTTGCCTCGCTTTGCCTCTGCTGCGTGTCCGGGGTGTCTGATTCCTCGTGCTTAGCAGCAGCTTATCTGCACAGCTGAGGAGCACAGACTATCTTAGATCTTCATCCCAGCTTACCATCCAAAGCAACCTACTTCCGGAGAGACCAGCTAATATTATGAGAGGGCTCAGTGTCCCCCATGAACCAACTTCTTTTTTTCCCCCTTCCTTAAGCAACTTGTGCAATAACGGAGCTGTTTAGCCCAGGCGTCGGGCTAACGTGAGTTCCCACCTTCCATTTTTACATCGTCCTTGGAGCACAAACTGCCTCAGCAAAAGGGAACCTGCTACTTGGTGTGCATCTGCTTGGAGATGCTGGTGATCCGCTGTACCTGGCCAGCACCGTCTGCGTGCGTTACAAGCAGTGGTAGATACTAGATCGTGGTAGGGAGTGCTCCTGGTGTGTAGGGCCTGCTGCAGTTGAGGGAGAGGAAACTTGCCCCAGTAAGTGACCTTAGGGAGGGAGTGATGGCCTAACGCTTGGCTCTTGACTTAGACCCTAGATGCTGTGCGAGTAGCTCGCAGCTAAAGCTGCCAGCAGGATCCCCAGTAAATACAGAGCATGGATCCTGCTTGTGCTGATGAGGAGCAAGTGGCCGCGTCTGGCAGGCCTGGTTCAGCCTTCTCGCTTTGTGAAGCCCTCCGGTCTCACACCTGCAGCAAGCGCAAGAGGCCAGCGACCACTCACCGTTACTGCCCGCGCAGGGTCGGCGTCCTGCCAGAGTGCTCTTTGGCTTGGACCTCTTACGGCTTCTTGGCTTTGCCTGCCCACGGGCTTCTTCAAAGGCTCAGAGTTACTTAACGAGCGTCCTCCTGAAGTTGCTGTCCTGCTAGTTTCTCCTCAGGCTCGAGGACTGTCTCGGTTGCATGGATCAGGCTCCAGGTACTAAACTACAATCCTGTGCCCTGCTAATAGGGGAGGAAGAAAATGAATTTTTTTTTTTTTTTTAATCATTAGAGAGAGGTAATTCTTGCAAGTACATTGCTTGCAAGCAAACTTAATTGAATGTATCCTAAACTCATCTTCACAATAGGTGGCAGCAAAACTCTGCCAGTTGAATATACTGTTAACTTCTGACCCCACAATGTGCTTTGGTTTAGTTTGCTTTTAGCATTTTCTTGCCATTGCAGTAAGCTTATTTGGGGGCGTTTCTTTGACTCTTTATTTCTGCAGTGTTTGTTTTGGTGCGGTTTTCTCATGTTGATAGATTTTCTAGCACAAGGAGCATACTAGTTGTTGTCTCTCAGAAAATAAGCATATTAAATGCTTTTCTCTGAAGTCTTAAATACCAGAGCTATGACAGACCATGTCTCATAATGAAGATTGAAGTCATAGGGAGTTGCAGCCAAATGTTAAAGCTGTGTCCCAAGAACTGCAGGGAATTAGATTTTTTTTCTAGATTATTGTGCTCATAAAGGAATGCTTTCTGACGTTCACATAGCTTCTCTCTGATCTAGAATGATTTTTGGGGGAATCTGGTTATCTCTCCGGATACTCTTATTTGTGTGTCAGTAAATAAAAACTCTGAAGGTCCACAACAGGGTGTTTAACATCAGGTTTTATATTTAGCTGGAGTGCTTCATGCTCAGGAGCAGGTTGTCCAAGAGAGGCAGCGTAACGCAGTTGTTCTCTTTTATATCGATACATCCTCCCTGACTGGTGGAAAGGGTCGCTGTTGTGTGACTGTGTCAATAAAACAAGGTACAAAAGCAGCGTAGGCTGAAAAAATGTTGGATTTGGTAACACGATAGAAAAGCTTTATCTTAACACAGAAGTAAATAAGGTACTGTTGGTACCTTCACTTTAGAACTTTTTCCTTTGCTTTAAAATGGTGGTGTTTTATTGACTTCTAAGGTATATTTTTTCCTGAGAGAGAGGATAGTGATGGCTGATAGAGTTGAGAATTAACTAATAAGATGCTGGTTGGCATGATGAATGAATGATGGAGTTTTCTGCATTAAAAATGTATTTGCCATTTAAGTTTGGTTTTAAAATACTGGCTAGGGACTTACAAAAAATAATATTATGTAAAGTACTATTTACATTAAGAATACATGTGTTTACATTATAATAGTTTTATTTTGCAACCCTTGTAATTTGAAAGTTAAACCACACTGTTTTCAGCAGTTCAGGTCTGTTTTGACTGAAGCTAAGCTTTGAAACTGATGGCATGTCTAGCTAGTCAGTATAAAATATGAAATGAATTGTGTTGCTATACAAAAATCTTTTTCTTGTTTTTGAGTTTTTTACAGGACGTGCACATGCCACAGCCGAAATTGCAGAGAGTTTATCAGCAGCAAAACTTCTGGATGAAAACATCATGGAACTTATTTTAGTTACTTCTTAAAGACCAGATCAACTCAGAGATGCATACGGACAATGATTTCTAGGTATTTCCAACTGCACATTTAAACCAGCAAATCTTGGCCTCTGTCAGCATATCAAATAAAAAATCTCGAATGAAACTACCAGTAACGTGTGAGAAAGGGAAGGCAAAAGCAGCAGCCAAAATACTAGCAGGCATTGGGGTGTGAGATGAGCCAGTTTTCACATTTCATTTGATTTCTTTTTTTAATTTTATATTTTTTTTTTTACCTCAGCCCAGACTCAGTTCATAGCAAACAACTTCAAAAAGCAATTGCATCTATTTGATTCAAAAAACAATTGAATTCTGCATTTAATCAGTTTTGTTAACAGACCAGTTGGCTGTATCAAATGCTTGTTAGGATCTCATAGAAGTGACTGACACGTCTTGCAATTTGACATAAAGTTGATTTATATGGACATAGAATAGACAGTAGTAATACATGTAAAATCTTACAGAGTTCATAATTCATAAGCCCATATAGAGCTGTCAGCTAGATAACACACCCTTTAGAGCATGGGCTCCTTTTGATTTATTTTTATTTTTTAAATTGGTCTTTTTTTCATTTTTAAACCTGGAGCGCTGATTATCCTTTAAAACTTCTTTCACATACATACTAGAAGCATAAATATGATGGAGGACAATTTGAAGTGCTTTAATCTGTGGTATATTAAAACCTCCAAACAATGATGTTGAAGACTTGCAAATCTGAAATTAGCTAACCCATACAAGGGAGTAACTATTTCTGCTGCAGAGTGGCAGCATCTCTCCAAAGATAGCTAAATAAGAAGCACGATTTAAGATAGCTCTTTTACTTCAAAGCCATCACATTTTTCTTCCTTTTAAGTAAGGATATTTCATTTTGAGAAACCTCTTAGGTGGAGGAGGCAAAGAATGTGACATTAATTTAGAGTTGGACAGCCGAAAAAAATGAAGTGCTGGCTAGATGGGTTGAAGGCACATGAGATATGACTGATAAGGCTGTCACACTTCCAAAATGTGCACCTCATTGCGGGGAGCAGCTACTGCGACACTTGACATGAGCTTCTACTTGTCCAAGTAACGGCTTGGACTTCAATCCAATGGAAGTCAAGATTTATGACTTCATTTCCATAAATTCACATCTTAACCATGTAAGAGAATACCGCAGGGCTTTTGTTGCCACCTATTGCCAGCAGGTTATTAATGCTGCTGCCAGGACGGCACAGCCAGAGTAACTACCTGCGGCACTTTGCCATGGCCTGACGCAGACCCGAAGGCCTGGCAGAAGGGCGGCAGTTATTTCTTGGTCAGCACTGTACGTACCAAGGGCAGGGGAACAGCTGCCAAGAGGCTGGCAGAGGATTTTGAAGAAATACGATCCTGATGCTCTATTTCTGAAGTTTTTTCAGGGACCTGAGTGACCTGTGTTTTCATTTGCGCCATGAGCCCCGTCAGTCCTCGGAAGGACGACAGGAGCAGCAGGTACTTAGCACCGGAAGGTTAGTTTTCTTCAACAGTGGCCATGCAGTGGCTTTCAGGTTGTAGCTGCCCCTTCCTTCAGCTCTGACGCGCACGTGAGACCCCCTTGAGCAGGGGAATGGACCCTCTGGGGCAGTGGCAGATGAAATGCCTTGTGCCTCCAGCTCGACAGTTTTAAATGGGGGTTGATTTGTGTATGGCTGCAGATACATCACGTTGGAAATAATGGCAGCAGGGTGGATTTGGGAATCTGTGCGGTACCAGGAGGTACGAAACCTGCCCAAGGATTTGGTGTTGGTCTATGTTTGAGAATCTTTGTTTTCCAACTGTTAAATCACTTCTGCTTTTTTTGCTCAATTCTAAAAGCAAAAACATTCCTAATAAGTAGTCATCTCACAGACAAGTACAAGAGGGGCTAGAACAGTGGGTCAGGCCAGCTTCACCCTCGCACATGCCACCAGAGTGTGAGTACGTAGAAAGTTTCATCGGTTATTTGAGCTCTTAACGTGTTTTTTTTTAATAACTCTGTGCTTACTGGCTTCAGGTTTCATCTTTCAGGTCTTCAGTGCACATCTTTAACCAGTTCACTTTGGCCAGTTTTAGACTCCTTTCATATTCAAAATATTTCAGGCTTACTCTGGCAAAAAGGAGGGCTCCGTGAAGCCTCTTCTTTGCTCTCTTCGTTGGCGTGCGTTGCCAGTCGCCCCATATTTTTCCAAGTTTTTGTTTAGAAATGTATCGGGTTTCCTTTTGATCCCTTTATAGGTCCTTATTTCCATGCCCAATCTGGGTAACATATTCCATATGCTTTTGTTAGCAAGCTCTCTCAGTCTCCGCCTGTCTTTGATGGAGGTCCGTGCCAGCCTCGGTCGACCGCCACTTGAAAGCTGGGAAGCGCATCCCAATTCTCAAATTCATTTTGCCGTAGATGCTCTTTCTCTTACGCTGTGCATAATGTTGCTTTGCTTAGGTGTTTGCATACTTGCAGTAATTGCTTTATCTCTGCCAGGACATTATTTTTACAGCTGGCTGTGCCTTTGATACGCGGAAATGTTAGCGTTTGAGGGAGGGAGCCGGTGGGGGATCAGCGGCAGCTGTCTGCGCTGCGCAGCACGGACCGGCCACCCGGAGCCCGAGCGATTGAGCTTTCCCAGAAAGGACAAGAAAAAATACAAACCAAAGCCAACGTGAAAACGAGCACTGCAATGCCCCAATGGGCCTGACAGGCCTCACCTGGGGCCTTCCCCCTCCACCCAGGGAGCCCGTTCAGCTCTGCGGTGGGCTGGTGTCCGTGCTCTCCTCACTAAATCCTCATCTCATGTGCAAGTTTTTTGGGATATATTGCATGAAAACCCGTTCCAGGTAACGGTTTGCTTCCTACTGGCTTTTTGTTAGCTATGGGCCAAAGGACGGTGGGTGGAACTGAAGGGAGACAGAGATCAGCCGCTTCGCAGACGATGCTATTTAAAATGCTTGGCAACTTCAGGAAAAAAATAATAGGGAAAAAAAAGCAGCTGAAGAGAGGGAAGAGAGATTGGAAAAAAAAAATAAACTAAAATGTGGCTGCTGAAGTCACAAATACTGTTTACTTAAGGTAGTTTCAGGTTCAAATTCAGTTCCAGATACTCTTGAACTAACTTCAGTCATGCTACAAATACAAAGCTAATGTAATGCTGTGCTGAATCCAGCTGTCTTTCCAGTGAAGCAAGTGGGCTTTCCAGATACCCTTTTAGGCAAGTATTTTTGCAGCAAAGCAGAGGGCATTAAAATGTGTGGTTATGTATTTCACTGCTCATTTGAGACCTATTAAAATGAGGTATTGGATAGTGAGCCTGAGTCAGCAGAAGCAGGTGAAGGAGGGCACATTTTGCTTTGGATTGTTTTTGCCTTATCAGAGAAAAAATGCTTTTTTTTTTTTTTTTAACTTATGCATACAACAGTCTCGGCTCAGAACTCATTTATCAGCGCTAGTCACCACAGGGGGCCTAAAATGTTAGCTTTCCCTCTCTGAGACAAAGAAAAGTGATGATCCTGTGGCGCTGGCTTGGAAATGTAATTGCAAATGCGATCTGAGCGGGGGTTATTTTATTGCTGGAGATGGCACTAGCCCACAGGCTGCTTTTTCTGACTCTAGTATATTGCCTGCCCTGTGTTTCATGTATTAAGAGCATAAAAACTTCAGCGCTGGCTCTCACCGCTAGGTATGTCTATGAAGCCCAGAATGAGCAACTTGGGCTTGGCTGAGCACGGCTGTGCTCGGTGCACCCGTGAGGAGCTGGCTCTGTCTTTTTATATGCTGATTTCATCACTAGCCTGGCTGCAAGCTAATTCTCAGGACTATCATTTATTTATCTAGTCTTATTCAGGTTTATTTATTTTATCATTGCATTTTCACAGAATCACAGAGTGGCTGAGGTTGGAAGGGGCCTCTAGAGCTCATCTAGTCCCACCCCCTGCTCCAGCAGGGACACCCAGAGCACGGGGCACAGGGTGGCAGCCAGGCGGGTCTGGAAGGTCTCCAGAGAAGGAGCCTGCACAGCCTCTCTGGGCAGCCTGTGCCAGGGCTCTGGCACCCTCACAGGAAAGAAGCTCTTCCTCACATGGAGGTGGAACTGCCTGTGTTTCAACTTGTACCCAACTTGCACCATGTTTTGTTGGGATGATATCACGTTTTACTCTAGAGTTTTAAAAGTTAGGAAAAATGGTGTTGGGGTTAAGCTGACTCTCCAGGTTCATTCTCTTCTGAGCGCCAGCAAACTGGGCTCATCTTCCTGTGAGCAGTGAACATAATTGCAATGAAGGGACAAGACCCAGTCGAGGGTGGGACAAGAGGTGTTGGGGAAGAGCACAGTTGTGATTTCTGTCTTTGGCAGTATCCCAGTGGGAACATGGACCCAAGAGGAGTAGTTACCACCCTGCAATAGTAGGTAGCAGGAAGATGGCAGACCTCTAGGTTAGCAAGAAGCAAGGAGGACGTGTGGGGCGGCCACTGCTGCCCCAGAGACAAAAGCACAGCTGAGCCTGGCTGTCGTAACCCATGGAGAACGCAGGACTGTGTTCCAGGAGCTGGAATAGAAATCCCACACGGCACAGTGTTCGGGTCAGGCGGGCACTGTGCTTCTGTGGTGCCCTTTCCCTTCTTGTTTCTACTGTCTGGAAGCAAGATGCTCGTCTGCCCCAAGCTGTTGCGGGGACAGCACAAGGTGCTTGAGCTCTCTGCTCGGGGAAAAGGGCCCCTGAAGCAGCTATCACGGGGGAGGGAGGTTGAGTTTTGCCTCCCTAGATGGGTTTCCCTGTCTTCTATTAAGAAAAAAAAAAAAAGTCTTTGCTGAGAAATCTCTTTTCTTGCAAAACTTCATGTCCTTAGGCTGCAATGCTGGCTGAGAACAGAGCAGGGGTAAAAGGCTTCCAAAGGAATGTATGTGGATGGATCACAAACTAAGGAGTACAGGTCACTCTTGTTCTGTCCAGTCTTTGGGATGCCAAATGGCTTTTGCTCCTACTGTACCTCTTGCAACCCTCTTTGCTGTCTTCCCTTAATAATGGCTGTTTTGTCCTAACCAATGTATTTGCTATCAGTATTGCCAGCTTGATTCAGTACCTGTGCATAGACGTCAAGAGTTGTTAGAGGAAATGCTGGTCCTGCCCTCCAGACACACACTGGTCTCCCAGAGATCTTGAGCCATGATTTCTAGCCCTGTTCTGTTGGTACAGCAAACCCAGGATGCCTCCAATGGCACGAGACACCCAGGGTAAGCAACAGAACGAGGACCTTGCTGCATGTGCTTTACAGTGGGAACGACAGGCAAAACTAGATCTGTTACCAGTTTTTGTCCTCTGTCCTACTTGCTACAAGTGGAATTAAGTCTGACGGGAGCAGCGACTGCTGGACTCTCATAGAGATGCTTGGCAGCAGTGCTGTCAGGCTTGTTTTCCTCAACTTTCCTCAGCTTGTTTTCCTTTCCATTTCCATCTCCAAGGCATCTGGCTGTGCCTCACTGGCCGATCTATCTCCGAGCTCCCCACATAGGCAGTGTGGAAAAGCTGGAGAGGGGAAAGGGAAAGGGGGAGATGAGAGCACCTGTGTTAGATGCCTAATGGAGCAAACTTGGTCTGTGGCAGAGGAGAAATGAAAGCTGTGAAGTCTCTGAAGTCTCAAACTCTTGCAGAAGTCCATCAGAAAGAGAAGGGAATAAGTGGGGATGGAGGCCTATCCGCGCTGCGGCTTGCAGATATTTTGACACTGTGTAAGCTGTTTTTGTTCATCCTAGAGGGGTTTCCACTCCAAAAATCTGATACAGATGTTTCAAATACCAAAATGAATGAATTCCCTGCCTCAGCCCCATCAAATGAACTTCTTCCTGTGTTGCTGCAAGTGTTGACTCAGCTGCTGAGAGAGGGTTGCTGCACCTGCTTGGCTTGCACTTGTGAGTAAGCAAGCTGGTACCCTCTCCCCCAAGCTTAGTCACCATCCTCCCCTGCCTAAAATGAGAAGCAAGAAAAGCTCCTTTTAGTGACCCAAAAGAAAGAAAATCAAAAAAACTCCCTTCTGAGCAAACCTGGTTCCCCTCTCTCAGGGGTTGAAAGTGGGAGCCTGCTGCTGCCAAGGCTCCCCAGCTTTCTGCCTATACGAAAGAAGGGCTGCTCTGCGAGGCACCTCAGCCTGGGTTTGAGGCAGGGTGAGCGACCAGAACTACAGAGCACAGAGCCCTCACTGCGCTCAACCTTTCCTGAATGGGAGAAAAATGTACAATGGTGGCTGGCCTGATTTGGGTATTCCCTCCAGTCTCCCTCGCAGAAGTGTTTTAATGCTTTTACTTATGTCAATTGCCCTGGAAGTCCCGGGCTGATGGTTTTGTGAACAGGAGATTCAGCTTTCATTTGCCTCCCCCATTCAGGGTCCATTTGCTAGCACAGCCTCCCTCTGCCAGGGCTGCTTCCTTGACTGTGTGTGGTCCTGTTGCCAAATCCTGACATTTTTTTATTTTTGGTTAACTTCAGAATGGAGCTCCAGAATAGTTGCTCTTTCACTTGCCTCTTAAATAGGCCACACTGCTTGTCTGCATAAATGCTCTCTTCATGCATCTTGTCGCTCTGCCTTGCAGACTTCCTTGGAAAAAACAAAACTTTTATTTTTTAAAATGATGCCTTTTCTTCCTTGTGAATGGTCTTTGCTCTGTACGATAGCCAGGAATTGGCCCTGCAGGATGAATACCAAGCAGCTTTGCAATTTGGATATAAGACACCCTGCGCATATAGGGTTGTTGTGTAAGGTCTTGAAGGCAGAGGAGTTGCAGGCGCGGAGGAGGAACCTGCTCCCCTGGGGCGGCAAGGAGGGCGGCTTTGCAGCTCCGCCGAGCCCAGAGGTTTGACTTAGAGCGGACCCCAGGCTGTAATCCTTGCATCCCATCCTTGAGCCTTTTGCATGAGCAGCGCCACCGGCAGGATTCAAATCCTTCTGCTCTGTGGTCTCTTCCCCCACATCATTCCTGTGCCTGTGTAGCCCGTGGCATTTTGCTGCCCGTGCGTCACTCGGTCGCGTGGCCAGGGCTGGCGCGCGCCCCTGGGCAGCGCCGTCTCCGGCGTCGTAGGGTTCGGCCTTGGGCGCTGCAAAGCGTGGCCTGAGCCGAGGAGCTCCTGGGGTGGCACACGCGGCGCTCTGCCCCTTCCTTCCCACAGGGACGGTTGCCTGGTGGATTTACAGACACCCAGGGCCTCATCGGCTTTTGTGGTCTCCAGGCTCTCCACCTGGCAGCGCGGCAGCCCTCTCTGATGTATGGCAATTAATAACAGACAGAATATTTCCTTTTCCACAGGCGTACGTGCCTGCAGAGCCCACACGGCTGAGCGCTCCCCGCTAAGTTTACGCAGCCAGAATCCTTCTCGCAGTAAAAGCTGGCTCAGCCTTCGACAGCGGCGAGCTCTTCATCGTGGCGTTTCTGCCTCCTGCTGCTGCGCAGAGGCTGTGCTGAGGGGAAGGCGCCGGGCAGCCCAGGCGGCGCCGCGCTGGCCCGAGCCCGTTTCGTTCTCGCAGAGCCAAGGCAGGACGAGGTAACAAAACGTGGGGTTGCGGCGGAGAAACGCAAGGCGCAGGAGGAGAAGCGGGAGAGCTGCGTTTGCCCAGCCTTGGGGAGGAAGGGCTGGGGGCAGAGCTTACTGCCGTCTGCTGCTGCCTGGTGGGTGCTCACAGGAAAGACGGAGCCAGAGCCTTCTTGGAGGTGTGCGGGGCAAGGAGGCTGCGTCAAAGAAAACCCCAGGTAGATGTTAAGAAACAGTCTTCAAGAGGGCAGTACTCAAACATTGCCCGGAGAAGCTGGAGGTTCAGCCCTCTGAGGAGCTATCCAAAATCTACCAGGTGGAGCCTTGACCTAACTTTGCAGTTGGCCTTGGTTATTTGAGCAGGACTGGGCCAGATAATCTCCCGGGCTCCTTTCCAACCTTAATTATTCTGTTTTTTTATTTACATGTACAATAGTTCAGGTGAGTCACAGTTGTCCTGTGCTTGCCATAGGAAGACCCCATTTTCATTTTCTTGTGGTATTACTAGGCTGCATTCATTTAGGTTGAACCTGCTGGATGCTTCCTTTGGGCTGCATTTCTTCTTCCAGTACATTCATCATTTTCCCTTTGCCATTCCAGCTGAAACTCTCTAACCATTTCAAAGTTCAAGACAACGAAAATGTCATTATTCTGCCCAGCATGATGAAAAACACCTTGCTGACATCTTGATCTAAAGATTTATGGCCTCTGTATCACAAGAGACTTGCAGTTTGCTCTGGGAGGCCGTTCAAGACAAGTAACGTAGCCAGCACCCCCTCTGCGTTCCCTTCTGTGCGTCGGAACAGCGGAGTAAGAGAGGAGCCAGGGCCAGGTGATGGCTCTGATCAGAGGAGCACGGCCTGGATCCCTCTCCGTCAGATTTGTCCTAGAGTTGCCAGGCTCAGCCCAGGACAGAGCCAGGTGACCCACACCTGAGCTGCGGGGACGAGCAAGGTCTGTGCTGGAGCTCCGTTCCGGCTCTCTTTTGTCTGCATGTGCCACGTGGATCCCCTCTTTTCCCAGGGGAGGCTCTGCCCGTGGGTCTCTGCTGGTAGCTGGACGTGGCGGGAGGCTGGTCTGCTCCACCCCCTCCAAATCCCAGCCTCTCCACATGCAGCAGATGCTGCTTTGTGCCAGCGCTGTGGCCGTGTGCGCAGGGGGAACCGGGGCCCAGCCTCCCTGTGTCCAGAAGATATTTCTGCAGTAATGAGTTGCTGGGACAGTGGCATCAAAAGCCCCTCTTCTGACCCCCCACGCAGAAGGCCACTCGTTCTGAATTGTGAATTCATGGCACGGAGCTGTGCTGTGCTTGGCTCGGATGGCTCCGGCCTCCGAGCAGCCCACGGGGACGCTTTGACTCAGCCAGGTCAAGATCACTTTTTAAGTGGAACTGCTGGGACCTGTGGGCCTGGACGAGCCCTTGGGCACGTCTGTCCATTTTGTTCTCACTACAGTCTTGCCCTTTATGGGTTTAATGCAAAAGAAGGCATGTAAAAGAGAGAGTCATATCCCAAAGGACCATCGTTCTGAGCGGCAAGCCCTCTACAAACTCCAAAAAGAATCAATAATTTTGTTTGTTTGTTTGTTTTTTAATGTATTTCATCTCCTTTGTGGCAGCAGATCTACAGGGCAGGTTCAAGGTGGTTTTGCATTTGAGCTAAGAAAATAGCGCAGTGTAGAATTCCCTGCAGAGGATTAGAGTTCATTTTAAAGCTTTAAGCAAACAAGGAAATCTTAGCTTAAGCTTCTAGAAGATGAAGCATTCTGGCATGAACCTAGGAAAAACAAATGTAAGGCTGGGACAAGGGAGACTTGGGTTACTGTCTTTTCTACCACTATGAAACCTGCAGCGTGACCCTCTCATTTCATTTAAGACAGCTCTTCAAGGCCAACGCATTCCTGCTGATTTTTTTGCCTGCACCAAGGCCGCCTTTCTGAGCATGGACTGGCCGGTTTTTAAGGGCTTCAGGACACAGGGGTTTGTCTCCTGTCCTGGTTGTAGCAGCCTCCATGCTCAAAGTGCAAGTGTAAATCAAGATGCCCAGGAAGCTGCTTCAGCTTCTCTCCTCATTTTCCTAGTGTTTTTTGGCTTGTTGGAAATAAGAGGGTAGTTCACTGTTTGCCCAAGCAAGCGAGCCGCTTTCTGGGTGTGCGTCTGTGCACAGCGAGCAAGCGAGAGCCGCGTGTGAGGTGCAAATGTGCTTGGGTTCTCAGGGCAGCCTTGACTGCCCGGTTGCGTTTTAGGCAGAGGTGACACCAAATAACGTTGTGTAACAGAAGGATTTCCAGTGGTACCCAGGTGCCGGAAGTTGCTCTGGAGATGGAGGAAAGCTGGCTGCGGGATTTAAGGTAGCAAAGTACGGCCTAGACACTAGGGGCTTGGTACTCTGTGCGCCCGCATCATGGAAACATGGCCCTGCCAGGAGGATAGCCAAGTGCATCGGCCACTGGTGACGCCTCGACAGAGCAAAGCTTCAGGTGGGATGCTCTTGGAGCCTAAATTTCCCACTTTTTCATAGTCATCCCTCGCAAACCTGGTCTCTACAAGGCAAGTTGTCATGGCACCTTTTCCAGGGCCGCTCATGCTGCAACAAGGGCACATCCTAGACAGATCCTGAGCGCCCGTTGCTGTCCCCGGGCAGAGCCTCTCCTGGGGAGCACGAGCCGATAGGGAGGGCCACGAAGCTGTGGCCAGGAGCTCCAGAAGCCCTAGGCTGAGAGGAGGAGGAGGAGGAGGAGGAGGAGATGCTGCAGAAAGGCTTTTTCTGCCTATCACAAATCACAAGGCTTTTGTAACAGAGCTGCCACAGTCAGCACCGGCAGCCTCGCCCTTGGCTGCAGAAAAACCCCTGCAAGGCAGCACAGGCATAAACACCAGAAATTAAAAATACGCAACTGCAATAAAAAGTGCAATAAAGAAAAATGAAGTCAGGAGTTGTCCTCCGTCACGAGAGAACATTGCCATGAAGTCGTGCGATTTCACTTTTTATCTGCAGTCCTTGCCTTGTATATCAGATCTGTGTTATCCAACTGAGCACACAGCATGGCTTTATAGGGCAGCCCAAGCCATCCATAAAAATGCCTGGGCAAGAATGAATTTCTCTCAAGATACGCAATCAAAACAGTGAGGGTTTTTCCATAATCACAAAATAATTGTTCCAGATATATTACAGTGCCAAACAGAACCTGTGCTCTTTATTTCTTTTGTCTCTTGGTAAACAGTGCTCAGTGCAGTGAGGAACATTTGAAAGGCAAAACCTAATGATATAATGTGTTATCCAAGGTGTTTTTTTGTGTTTGCAGGGCAGGCTAGCGACACTTGCTCTGTGTTTCATGACAGGTTCAGAGGATAATAAATTAGCAGGGAAAATATTTTCATTCCAAAGAAAGTGCTTACGCCCCTCAGTAAAAATTTAGCTGCACTTATTAAGGCTGGTCAAAAGAAATGCAGCTTTCTGCATAATTTGTGTATAAAACTTTGGTATAATTTTTTACTTCCTTGCATTTTTTAAAGAAACTTTTCTTAAAAACTTTGCATAAATCCTTTCCAAATCCTGAGATCTATTTTGGTTATTTTAGCAGAAGCACCAAATGCCAGATGAGGATGTCACCAGGATTTAACCAAACCCCAGTTCAAATCTGCAGTGTTTATGCAGGCCAGGCTCCCATTAGCACTTGAGGTTCAGCCAGCGATACAATTCCTCTTTTCTTTTTCTTTTTGTCCTTCCTTCCAGCTGATTCACTGCCTCGGTTAGGCCAGCACACAGGGTCAGTTTAAGGATTTTGGCCAAACTGGAGCAATAATTCTCTGAGCTGATAGCCAAAGGAATTGCTTAGGCTCTGCTGCTGCGAATGGGAAATCTGCTCCCGCTATAAATGAAGTTACGGGATTGCAAGAGTTGTGTGTGGGGAGACGCTGGGAAGCTGTTTGCAGGCAGTGCTCGTTGGATGTGCGCATGGAAAGTGGAGGGGGTAAAAACCCCATGTTGCTATTTCTCATCTCCCTCGTTTTCTTAGTCTTGAGCCCGGAATGCTCCTGATGGAAGGAGAAGTGCCTGCTCTTTGCTCGCCGGCAGCGAGGAGGGACACGAGAGCGCGGCGGAGGCGGCGGGAGGGACTCGCGCTCCCCACCTGCTGCCGGAGCCACTGCTAGCGGGGCTGAACGAGGCTTTGCAAAACCGGGGCTCTCGGCAAGGGGTCGTTCGCAGCGACGAGGCGCGCGCGTGGAGCGCCGCCAAAACGCCGGCGTGCCTTTGCGCGCACGCGCTGCTGTTATCGCAAGGGCAAACTGCGAGCTGTAAACAACTCGCACGAGTCCGGGCAGCGCGTCCGGCGCTGGCGTTAGCGGCTTACCTGGTGGCAGGGAAAAGGTGAAACAGCAGCACTCGCTAAGTCATTTCTGGACCTCTTACAAACAATTTGCAAGCACGGGCGTCCCAGTTTCACAATCCCGCTTATCTTAATTTCCTTCGAACGCTACAGCTTCTTGCCAACATCAAAGTGATCTGGCTCCTTTTTGGAAATGTTTTGCCATTATTCAGTTCTCTTGTTCTGGCTGTGCTTGCGCAGGAGACAATAAATGATTAACCCCATTGATACCTGTAGCCTGAAGTCAACGGGAAAACCAAGTCTTTTACGAGAATATCTTTCCCTAAATTTTCCCCTTTAACTATTAATTGGAGAAATTAGCTTGTGTTTGCCTTCTGGCACCACTTTGATGACGTGCTGCGCAGCTGCCTGCAGTTATTTAGCTTAGCCTCCCCTCCGTGCCGCAGGGTTGAGGCCGCTTCGTGCGGGCGACGCAGCGCCTTCCCACCGCCGTGACTTGAGCAGAGCCGAGCACGTTGCCTTGCCCTGCCTTGCGTTTTCGCAGCCTCTCCTCCACGGAAAGAGCAGCTGGACGGCCAGCCACGGAGAGGAGGCATCTGCTCAGTGGAAACGCAAGCGGCTGGAGCGGGGCTGCTGTGCAAGGTGCCCCGAGCCAGGGCTGCATCGCGGGGCCGTGTGAGGAGGTAGGGGGGCCCCGCTGCAGGGAGACGGGAATCCACTGCCGGAATCACAGGAGGGTTGAGGTTGGAAGGGACCTCTAGAGCTCATCTAGTCCCACCCCCTGCTCCAGCAGGGACACCCAGAGCACGGGGCACAGGGTGGCAGCCAGGCGGGGCTGGAAGGTCTCCAGAGAAGGAGCCTGCACAGCCTCTCTGGGCAGCCTGTGCCAGTGCCACCAAGCAGGTGTCAGGGAAAGTCAACAGGCAGAGGAACTTCAGAGGCAGTGCCGGGGGGAAAATACAGCGCAGCGGTGAAAAGGACGTGCCGGGTGGTTGGAGGGATGGGGCAGCGCAGGTGCTTTGCTCCAAGTCCTTGGATTTAAAGGTTTGTGACAGGCCCGAGTCACTGTATGAAAAGCCGGCCCGGTGAAAGAAGGGGCGCCGGGGCCCCTTCGGCTGGGGGGCGCCGGGCCCTGGCACGGGGGCCTGCGGGGCCTGGGTTGGCTGAGCCCTCTGCGGGGCAGGACGTGGCCGCGGCGCCGCCGCCCCCGCTGGCTGCGCCTGCCCTGCGCTCGCCCTTGAAGCCCCTCGGAGCCCGGCTCCCTCCAAGCTTCCTGGAGCCGCGGGAAGGGACCCAAGCTCCGCCGCGGCGCAACCCGCTGCCTCCCGCCGCGCAGCCTGGGAAAGCTGCACGGGCTTGCGCGGTCCTGCCCCTGGCTGCTCCCGCGGCGGGGTCGGCTCGCAGGAGGGCAGAATGAAAAGGAAGAGGAAACAGACCTTTTCACAGCAGGGGCTTGCCAAAATTCACATCACGCTGCAGCGTGCGCGCCCGCGGAGGCCGGCGCGGAGCCTCAAGCGTCTGCCGCAGCGCGGGGCAGAGGCCGGCTGAGGCGCCTGTTTGCTACAGGTGCCTTCACATGGGAGCGGAATCCGCTCCCAGGTCAGCTCTGCTGTCTCGGGGAAGACGGGTGTGCACTCGTGTTGCAAAATATAGGTCAACAGTAACAGTAAACGCTGCAGCGCTCTGTAGGGACTTGTCTACCGAGGACACCCAGGAGGCTTGGGAAGAATTAATGAAGCTGCACAAAGCGAAAGCGCATCGAAATCCTGTTTAGTTGGCCTTAGTTTGTACTACTTATTAAATATTTGCCAAATGCTAAATAGCTAACCCATTTTATCCCTTTTTTCCTACCAGAGCATTCACTGGCTTCTCCATTTTGCTCTGTTATTTATGCATTTTGAAGTAGACGGTGACTTAAAACTGAATTTAGTTCTAAGTAAGAGAAGGTAAAGATACAGAAAGGGAATGTAAAACAGAACCTGCCCTGGAAAGGGGAAAGTGAGATGTAGGCAAAGGAGAATACAAATTAAGTGTCAGAAAATTAGAAAGAGCAAAGAGAAAAACAGCAATGCCTGGGGATGACAGTAGACGGAGGATCAAATTTTCTCTCCCCTCCAAAAGAAATCTTCATATTTTACTCCAGGACCTGCATACACACAACACTTACTGATACAAAACTCTGCACGATGTACGATGGAGCTTTTCATAGATTTTAGATGAAATCATTCTTTACAAGGTTGAAAAATTCTGTGCTAATTCAGTGCTAAAATTCTGTGCTATCCATTTTTGGTGCCATAAATATTTATGAAGGTGGGAGAAAGGGGTGGGAAGGTGCACACAGATCTGCTGGGGGCAGGAGGGTTTTTACGTTGCAGGGACCTGCTTGCTTCTCATTATGCTGCTCGTCACTGTTCGTCAGAGATCACCGCGCGAAGGAACTTTCTGGCCTTGTCAGCAACAGGGAAAATAGGCGAGGCACCATCAGAAATAACCTCCAGTTCCGTTGCACGAAGCCCCCTGGCAGCCCTAGCTCCAGCCTTTCAGAAGTCAGGGTTCACATCAATCCACCCTTGGCCTCCTGAGCTGGGCTGCTCACGGCACATCTGGGAACGGGTAGCTATGGCTCCCTGAGTAAAGAGCCATCTTCCTTCCCTCCATTGCTAACAAAATAGGTTTTGGCAGCCAACGGGAAATAATCTATGGGTAAGTGCCAATACTGACGTGCCAGGTACCCTTTCCATGCCTCTCAATGTCCTCTCTTGGGGTTGTCCTTGATACCAACAGGGAACAGCACGGCAGCTCTTGCGCTAACGCCGAGTTTCCTTTGGTCTGATTTATGCAGCTGTAGAGGGGCATTTTCCACTTGGAACTGGCTCTTGCCAATGCAAATGTAACTTGGAAAAAATCACCTCATCTGTCGTGTGAGCTAGCGCGGATATTGAATGTCTGGGACGACTGCGTTTGTGCTTGTTGTTCTGGCTCTGTGAGCGCTGCCTGAGCCATTTTATTTCTGTGAAATCTGCTGTTTTATGGTCTGGTTTGCAGCAGCTTCCCAGGCCTGACTCACCTATTTGCTCTCCTAAAGCTCCCCCATTTTTTCCTTGATCGTGGTGTTCTTTGATCTCCAGCCCAAGAGGAAGGCGCGCAGGAAGGGGAAACGCAGTGAGCTAAGAGTGAACACGAGGCGCAGCCCGAGCACGCCAGGGCAAGACAGGGCCAACGTGCCAGCGGAGACGCCTTTGGCAGAGGACACCAAGAATGATAGAAATCACTCTGCAAGTACACAGGCAGCAAGCCGAAGGCTGGGGAATGGTTGGTCCTCTGCTCGCTGTAACGAGAAAGCTTTTACAGGTGGCAACGGGGAGAAGCTTTTAATGCCTTTAGTTTCTATTTCTCTTCTCTGAAACGTCAGCTGCACGTGGGTGGGTTGTGCAAACAGCAGCAGTGGCAAAAGAGTAGGATAGAAACCTCTAGTAAGGAAGGGACGGGGGAGAGAGTTCAGGCAAAAGTTAATTATTTCCAAATAGGCAGCTACACTTCGACCTCAATACTCCAAGACCTGACTGATGAAATCTCAAAGCTATAAGTAGCTGGTTGTCTGTAACACTTGATGGAGGACGATTTGAGTAGTGGCAGTCCGGAGGAGGACAAACAGGCACCTTTAAACCAAAAAAAAATCCTGGAACAAATACTCCAACAGGCAGCCTCACACTTGATGATGACATGAGTCTGCATTAAAAGGCGCAGGGCAGGCCAATTCGCTTTTGCAGCACAGGAACCGGTCTCGCAGGGAGCGCAGAGGCAGCAGGTGTCACATACCTCGGCTTCAGGGTGCCTTTGATGACGCCTCTGCTGTCATTCCCATCCTAAGTAAGCTGGGAAGTGCGGCCTGAGAGAGGTGACACAGAGCTGGCCGGAAGCCGCCGCAAGAGAGTAACCGGCAACCGCCGACGCGGCGGGACGGCTCGTGAACGCGGGCGTGCGCTCGTGCCAGGCCCGGCGGACGGCTCGCGGGCCTCCCCGCTGGAGCTTTAGCTGCAGGGTGGTTGGGTGTGGGGGGAGGCACGCCAGGAAAGGGCGCGCTTTCCTTGGACACGGTCCGGAGGGCAGCCGGGAGGTCTGGGCAAGCGGGCCCGCGGTGACGGCCCGGGTGGACCTGCGGCGCGCGGAGCGCGTGGCCAGGGCTGCAAGGCGGAAGGGCCCCGCTCGCCGCGCTGGCTGCCGGGCCGCGAGGAAACTGCAGACCCGTCACTGGGAAAAACTAGTAACTCTAAGGGCAGCGAGGCTGAGGGCTGTCCGAGGAGGCGGCAGAGCCTCCATCCTTCCCTGTCTTTAAGGGCAACCAGCCTGCCGGGAGCGATGTCGGGACAGCTGACTGCGCCATCAGTCAGTGAGGGAGTAAAGAGGCGCTGAGGGTCCCTGCCTCAGGTGGAGAACGTGCGTGCTGCACACTGCTCGTCGGAGGAAACTGTGCCCGGGAATAGAGCGAGCAGGCCAAGGAGCGGAAGCGTCGCGCGCCGCCTTGCGCTCGCGCGCGCTGCGCCGGCCACGAGGTGCCTCCCCTTGGGAAGGGCCCGTCCGCGACTCAGGCAAGTCAAGAGCTGTAGGCGGTGACTCCAGGGCGAACAAACAAGAAATTTCAGCCCTCACCTAATCAAAGGACTCCGGGGGCTGATCTTTAAGAGAAGTAAGGTGTTTTGGGGCTCATGGTATAGTCGTGGCAGCCAGAAGTGCCGATCGTTGTCTCTTTTCTATGCGCGTGCCCAAGATAGCTCGTGTCTGAAGCGGCACTCGGGAGGCTGTAGGTCCTTTAGATTTGTTTCTAAGGGGGTATTGGCAACAGAAATAAATTGAAAGTCTGTGTAGCTGTGGGTGCTGTGACTACAGCGGGTATAGATGGCTCTAATTTGTACTCCACCACCACGAGTGAGCTGTGCTCTAGGAATTGTGCTTTGGGCCCTAGCGTTTTCACAAGCTAATGAGAGGCATTTTGTAATTACGTCAAGCATGAGGGAGACATCTCTATAGTTACTTAGTAGCTAAGACACTTTGTCAACATAGGAGTGACAGGGTTCTTATTGCCTCGTTAGTCACTAAGAAAAAATGGCATTATTTACAACAGAGGCATTCAATATATTGTATTTGTAAGGTTGCATTTCAGTGTTACAGCTATGGAAATCAAGAGTCATTAATAACCTAGAGTTTGCAATGTTTGAGCCAGAGTGGAGCCCCTTTGGAAGAAATAATGCATGCAGGGAACGTGCTTTACATCTGTAAAGTGTATTTTATTAGGTGGACATTAAATTGATGCAGTGAATCAGAGGGCACAGATAATGTGAAGTTATTGACATTGAACTACAGCTTTTTTTAAAGACAGTTACGCAGGAGCCTGCACTTCCAGGTTTGTGTGAAGACCTCCAAGTTTGTTGAGCGCCAGGTGAAATTATATCTGGTAAATAGGACGGAAGAAAGAGCAAAGGTTGTTCATATATGACCACCTTTCCATCTTTGCACGTGACTTGCAAAGGGGGGAAAAAAAAATCAAACTCCTGACCTTTTCTTGGTGTGAAAATGAGTGCGTACCGGGCTGGGGCCGCCCTCATGCTTGGCGTCAGCCTCAGCTTCTGCTGGTCATTCTTGTGGGTTTCCCGGCCGCTCTCGCGGCTGGGGTCGCGCGCGGCGCGCGGCAGAGCGGCGCCGGGGCTGCTGCGCGGCGTCGGGGCCCTGCGCTCCTTCCTTTGCTTTCCCGAGGCCGAGTGAAGCTGCAGCATCCTAAGGGCCAAGGAAATGAAATCTGAGCTACAGAGAAAAGTATTTCACTGTTTGGGAAGATCCTCTGTGCCGGCGTATTGCTGGAAGGTCGGCTCTTTTCAACGCTTTGTTACTGCCTTTTCATTGATTTATGTAGCGTTCTCCCTCCCCGCTCTGTTTGCTGCACAAAATGAATGGACGAGATTAGCTGTGACGAGCAATGTGGGGAAAGCCTGTGCAAGAGAGGTGAACCTCTAAAGTATGAAATTAACCACAGCATTCAATATGCTGTAATTGTGCTTAATTAGGATAATTAATTGTTGCTCTTTTGCATGCGGAATGAAGTGTGCAAAGCCAGGGGCCAAAGATAAGTGGATTGATGGGTTTGGAAGGAGAACAAGGAAGCAGCCAGATCTGCTGGAGGCTCACGGATAAGGACGCAGCTCTTCTCCAAGGAGGGAATAAATTAGCACCGCGTTTGCACGGCCCCGCATAACCGCCCCTTCCTCGTGCACATTTGCCACGGCGGTGCTGTACCCGCCGTCCGGGGGCTCCCAGGCGGGGGATATCCCTCTGTTACATCTGCCTGTAGCCAGCCGTGGGCGCAGAGGCTTAATGCAAACGCGCTGCATTCAAAGGAGGGAGAAGAGAAAACCGTAGCAAAACAAACGACAAGATCCCCTGTTGCTCTGAATCAGCTCCCTTGCGCTTTCTAAAGTAGGCTGCATAAATATTGATCTTGACGGGATATGCCCTACATTCTTTTGCACAGACATTGTAAGTGTGCTTAAGGATGGGAAATCAATCTCGTTTTCCCGCACGGTAAACATGGAGAGCCAAGAACGCGCAAAGATAACGCAAATGACTTTTCTTGCCACTTAGATGCTGAATTGGAGAAGTGTTGGAAAAAAAAGAGGAGGGAAAGATGTTCTTAAGGTATTTATATTAAATCCCTGTAAAGATCATATAAAACATATTCAACGCCCATTTCAATTCTAGCTGTAATCTAAAAGGTAACTAGTTTTCAGTATCTCCCCGTTGAACTTGACTAGGTTACTTTTATATAACCTGCTCCAAGTTAGTGAAGGTGTAATCTTAAACATTCAGATAAACCTAGCATTCCCTCTCTCAATAGCCTTGTCTATGGTTTAACATTGCAACGCTTCAATGGAGAAAAATCATATCATTATACTGCAAAAGTGGTAAAACTCCTGCATTGGAAAGCTTCCGCGTGGCTTCTGAAGCTCTAAATGCTTAATAATTAATAGGTAATTGTTAGATAATCTGAATAGATGATCACAGAGTAGGCATTTTTTTAATATCTTCTCCGGAGAAGACTTTTACTAGAATGATAAAATTTTAACAAGTCCTCCCTCATCACAATCCTATTGAGTTTCTGTTGAGAAATAGTGCAAAGCTGCCACATCTTCCAACAACTCGTATTCACATTAGAGATCCGACCTTCCTACCCCAAGCAAAGTGTACATGTTTATAAAGTAGAAAGTTGGTCATTTTATACACAGAGCATGCATGGCATGAGCCAGAGGCAAATTGTTAAACATTCAGAGAGAATTTTAAAGAAAATAATTCAGATCTTTTTGAAGTACCTGATTTACCTTGTCAGTGCTACCATTTTGGCCAATTCCTATGCCAGTTTTGTTTGCTCAATTCGCTATTTTCAGCGATTTCCAATTTCACTCATGAATTCTAACTTCCATATGCTCTTGGAGAAGAGTTCAAAGTGCTTACATTACTGCAGAGAAAGAAATCTTAACAAGTAAAAGGCACAGTCCTTTCTCCTCAAGGTATCTCCAGCATGAGGCGATGCAGTAGAGGAATGGCATTGGCTTTAGGCTTTCAGCTGTGAAAAGGTACTTGGAAAGGGCAGGAAGGAAAAATGCATCAAGGGATGCTGTTGCTCACACTCACTTGCCACCAGAACATGGCTCGTCACCACAGGCCCCGGAATGAACTAATGGCCACGATGCCTTGCAGAGTTGTGACTTGGGAGCTGTGGGCCCTGTCGTGGTGTTTCATGATGTTGTTACATATGGAGATGTTCTCCTTTACTATAAGGCTCTGGGACCTACAATTTTACCATACCACAGAATTATGCTTTATTTGAATTCATACAGTTTTACCATATCACAAAATTATCCCAGAATCCCAGAATGGTTGAGGTTGGAAGGCACCTCCAGAGCTCATCTAGTCCCACCCCCTGCTCCAGCAGGGACACCCAGGGCACGGGGCACAGGGTGGCAGCCAGGCGGGTCTGGAAGATCTCCAGAGAAGGAGCCTGCACAGCCTCTCTGGGCAGCCTGTGCCAGGGCTCTGGCACCCTCACAGGAAAGAAGCTCTGCCTCACATGGACATGGAACTGCCTGTGTTTCAACTTGCACCAACTACCCCTAGTCCTGGCAGTGGCCACCACGGAGAAGAGTTTGGCCCCATCCTCCCTACATTCTCCCCTCAGGTATTTGTACATATTGATAAGTTCACCTCTCAATTTTCTCTTCTCCAGGCTAAACCAGCCAGATGAATTATGAGATATCTTATGCTTTATTTCAATTTGTACAATTTTACCGTATCACAGAATTATGCTTTATTTGAATCCTGAAATACGCAGCATTTGATAAATGACAATCTCTCCCGCTGACTAATGATCCTGTGTTAAAAGGCTGAACGTTCTCGAAAGGGAAGATATATTATCATAAGATATGTGTTGTTCAGCTGTAGTTCAGTCGTGATTTGTGGCCACACTGCAGAAATAACCCAGGAAAGATGAATTTGCTTACTGATGGTAGCTGTCAAGCTCTGCTACGCTGCCGAGCAGAAGCAGCAGCTCATAGCAAGCAGTGTCTTCCAACAAAACAGTCTCAGCCAAGTAAATGGAGCTTAGAGAATAGAGCAATGTTACAGCTGAAGTACCAGGATAATTGAGCCTGTAACATCTGCTCAAACGTCGTGTCACCAAAAATAAACACTTCTGTGCACATTGTTATTCCTTGTTAAAGCAGAGTGTAAACAGATGACACGACCCAGCACAACAGGGAATTTGGGAATGGAATAATCTTGCTATCACAAGTACCCTTCGCTTGCCAAGCAAGGAACTTTCCCAACCAAACTTGAATAAACCCATTGTGTAGGCTGGTTTCCAACAACTGTTGGGGGAGGCAGACGGGACCCCGGACTTAATTAGTCCCTTCAGTAAGGGCTGTTCTTGTGTCTGCTTTACAGATGGAACAAAGGTCTTTGGTTTGGGGTGTTTGCTTGTTTTTCCCTAACAGTAAAGAGTTGTACTGAATCATTCCTGGAAGGAACAAATGACCCACTTTGCTTTTCTGAGAACAGCAAACATCTTCAGTATGTTACAAGACTAATTTTTCTGAGACAGTGTTCAAGGATAAGATTTTCCTTTTGTTGCAAATTACGGTTCAGTTTGATTAGAGAGAGCGCTTGATTTGCTTATTCTTTTCTGTTGTGATTTCCACTGGTTTGAAGCTGTTGGAAGCCAATCCCAGGCTCTGTCCAGCAAATTCTCTCATAAACACATCCTGCTGCTTTCCCTTCTGCACCGTAAGCACAAGGGACTACTCAAATAAGTTGAAAAGGGACACAGTTAAGACTGATAAAAAAGGATTTTTTTTTCTGCAACACACAATTACTCAGCAGAATCCATTCCTTCTTGGTATCGTCCCAACCAAAATCTTAGCAGGCATCAAGAGAGGACTGGTAACACGGACACAAACATAAACAAGAGCTTTTAAGGGCTTCACGCTCTTGCGCTTCTGAGGAGAAGCCAATATCCAAGCACTGCCGTTGTCCAAGACTTCCAAGGCCACCCATCCCATGCTCCCTGCCGTCAGCCTCCTTTCCCTCAAGTACCAGCTAGGCGCTGCTTTGCTGCACGACCCATCTGGAAGGACCAGGGGGTTTGACCCATTGCTGTGTCTTTTGCATTGCTAAAAAGATGTAGGTAGGAAATCTTGCCTTCTTGAACAGACATTCGTATTGTCGGAAGGTGGCAAGCATGAATCTGTGTGTATAAATCATTTCTATAACCCGACTCTTGCTAAGAAAAAAAAAAAAAAGCCCTTTGGTTATACGTTTCCCAGTCTGTCACGGCACTTGCTCCGCGGTGGCTGCGTCGACAGCGCGTTCCCTGCTGCACACCTCGGGCTGCGGTTTCAGCCCACGGAGCGTCGCTACGTGCACTCGGAGCGCGACACGGCCCTGAGCAGCCAGGGCCGTCAGGGTCAGCCCTTCCCCGGGAAAGACGGCCGCCAGCGATCCGTCCCAAACGGGATTTTTCTGTCATTCTGTTCCAGGCCTTGCTGCAAGAGGATGGTGGACAATATTCATCCATCGTAAAGCCCCTTAGCCCCGCTAACCTATCATTCCCACAACCAGGAATACTTCCCCTCTGTAAGGAACGTGTTTGTTTTAATTGCTGTGTGGAGGCTTTCTGAGTTATGTGTCTGATTTGGAAAAGAGTCTGTGGAGGCAAGCACTGTATTTGTAGGAAAAAAAAAAAAAAGCAATTAAGAGGAGGTATGCCTGGAGGTAAATGCTACATCAAGGCAACAGAGCCCTGGCTGAAGCATCTGATACAAGGCGTTAGGTGGTATTTTTTGCAATACCACCACGTGGGGAATGATGCGGTAAACGTTTTTTGGATGATCGCCTAAGAGTCCAGTGTAAGCTCCTTGTATACCATGGTATCTACCGAGCAAGGAGAAAATGTAAAAGGTCAGCACAGAATGATATGACGCAGAGTCTTAGGCTATTGCACAGAAATCCAGCCAGCCCCGCCGGGCTAAATCACTATGGATGTGAGCTCTGCCAGCAGCCGGTCAGCAAACACTGTGGGGAAGATCTCTCTTATTTGCTATATTATAGACCAGCTATAAGGGGAAAACTTCAATATCATTTGCATGGGAGGAGGCGAGAGGATTAAACCTGGCTGCCCACTGCCACGAGAAAGAGTCTTCTCTCCACCTGTTTATCTCTGTGAGAAAATTATGACCATGGGCTCCAGATGACACCTTTCTCCGGAGCTTCATGCTCAAAAGTTTAGTTCCCCACAGAACTGAATTTCAAACCCACGATCAGTACAGGACTAATCTGTTTGGTGTCGTGCAGAAATGTGTCAAGTAGGTGGAGGCTGAATTTCGTGACGCTATTACGAAAACAGCTTATCAGTATCTGCTGGCAGCAGAAATGTTCCTAAAAATCTAGCTGACTTTCAAAGCATGGCATTTCCCAGCTGCACGGGGGCCATGGATGCACTGACACATGCTTATCACCTGTCTTCCCAAAGATGCCAAATAATATTTTTACTACAAGTGGAAGGGGTAGATCACGGATCCGTAACTTCTTGGATGGAGCGCTGTGACAGTGGCCACGCTCCGAGCAATTCAGCCATTTATGTGGCTGGAAAACACAAGATCTCAATCTGCCCTAGCAGAATTCACATTACTTTGGAGGATGTGGCTTACCCTTCTTCTGACCACAGTATATGGGGACAAAGCGGAGCATTCAGCTCTCTTCTTAGTATTTGCAGAACAAGGGAAGGTGGTGAAATCTGGACATTAAACTTGGGCTGCTTCTCCCTTCCTCTCCTTTCCCCCAGTCCAGGGCCAGCTTCTACACAGAACAAGAGAAAACGTGGAAGAGGGTCTAACAGTGATGGGCTATTGTGTGGGGCCTAAATTTTGGCCTAATTTCTCTGGAAGTTTTCTTTAGATACAAGCAAGAATACCAGGCTCATTCACATTCTGAAGAGCAAACAATCTTATGCAACAGCTTCGCAGAGCCCTGTGACCATATAGTCACAGCTGAAATGAGAGGGGATCTGATCAATATGTGTAAGTACCTGAGGGGAGAATGTAGGGAGGATGTGTTGGGCAGTGACAGGACAAGGGGTAACGGGCACAAGTTGAAACACAGGCAGTTCCATGTCCATGTGAGGCAGAGCTTCTTTCCTGTGCGGGTGCCAGAGCCCTGGCACAGGCTGCCCAGAGAGGCTGTGCAGGCTCCTTCTCTGGGGATCTTCCAGACCCGCCTGGCTGCCACCCTGTGCCCCGTGCTCTGGGTGTCCCTGCTGGAGCAGGGGGTGGGACTAGATGAGCTCTAGAGGCCCCTTCCAACCTCAACTGCTTTGTGATTCTACGTGAAACTGCTAAGTGACCAAGAGAGCGATGGAGATTTTCAGCCAAGGGATCTTCTGTAGGAATGCTCTGGTGTTGCTGACATGACACAGGAGGGCATTTTTTACACACAGGTGTATGGCTGCTCACACAGGAATTTGGGCACTGCAGTAGCTACAAGAAAAAAGGAATCCTAGATTTAGATCTTTCTACTCCTGTTCATCAAAAAGAGATCAATGTATTCCCTATCTGTTTCTTGAGAGCCTGAGCTGGCTGCTTGAGGGGTGCTTGGGGAGATATAAACACACCACTGAGCTATTTTAGTACTAACTTTTAGGTGGATCCTGCCAATATTTTAATTTTATACGGCTTTATTTTATTAATCTCCTTGGAGGATTTGTGTGTTGACTTTTAACAAGATACATCTTATGTGTTCAAGAAATGAAGTGGTTTCTTCAAATGTATAACATGCTGCTTTGTTTATGCTTCTAGTAAATTACTGTAGATGCAGCCATCGATAGCACACTGTACTAGTACAAATCACCAGCAATACATATTTTGAAAGCTTATCATCATCCCTGCTATCCTAACATTAGTGCTTTTTTCATTCACAAATAAATAATGGGTATTTATGTGATAGGTTCTTACTGTGTTGAAGTAATACCTGCAATTCCTGAGGCGTATTTCACTGTAATGCAGCGCGTTTCCATTACTAGACTGGCAGCACAGCTCCAAAGCCATCTTGGCACAGTGCAGCGGGTGACAACTGCAAGAAGTGGCAAATAAAAGTGGTAGGGTGATGAACTTCCTGAGCCAGCTTTGTTGCCAGACCTGCTGCAGAGCGGGAATGTGGGCTCAGCCGTGCACGAGAAGTCCTTATGTACCGCCCGGCACCAACAGTGACACCTCTCAGCTAAGATATTTACAAAGGAATTAATGGGAGATGACCATGTTCATGAAAAATTAATGCAATAAATGCCTGAGTCTCCTGAGTCACTTCAAATGCGCCCGTCATAGTCTTTAGGGCCATATACTATGTAGAAATATCGCAGCCAAGTCAGTGTGGTTTAGAGCTTACTGAATACACATTAATCCATCTCTATCAACAGTGATGATTGTACCTCAAGGAGCTGTTGGGGTCTAAACCAAAAGAAGGCTTAAGAAGCCATACCAGCATGAAAGATAAAAAGAAATAATTACAGGATTTATTCACTTCTGGAAGAGAATCTTTGTGTGCATTAATACCTAGTAGGCAATGAAACTCTCTCCTTTTAAAAAATAAACAAAATATGTAGCTCAAGATGGAAGAACAGAAGACGCAGTAAGAGGATTAGCGTACAGTGGCTGCTGAGTCTACAGGCAATTACGAGGCCTGGAGTTGCAATTAATAATCAACATAAATGAAAAATAACATCTGTAATGTAAATGGCTTTCCCTTTAATGCAGCATTTAACATGCCACTAGAATACAGAGCACAAACCTGCAGTCAATCCCAGTAACAAGGAAGCTGGTGTTTCCTCTCGGCCTGGTTAACTCGGAGTCAGCTGCTCACTGCCTTGAGCAATAACAGGGAAGCTGGTACTTAGATCTTCACCTTGCCTCCTTCCATGTGGCAGAAGCAACAGGTTTGAGCTGGGGGAGAAGTTCCAAAATTTGCTAATGAAGCTGCACTTCTAAGCTATTTAATCTACCAATGAACCTAATACACATATTCTTGTACTTAAGCTGGAGCAACAGCCTATATAAACTTTCAGTTCCTTATTGTCAGCATATTAAATTTGCTCCTGCAGTTGTGACAGATGCAGATATGGATGAAGGGTACAGGTGCATACCTAATATTTTGAAAACTCGAATTCATCATTATTTGTAAAACTAAGTATTATTTTGATAACAGTTCCCATATGAAGACATTCAATTGCTCTCTGCAGAAAAAGATGTAATACTTCAGAATGGTCTGTTTGCTCATCCTTCCCCTGTCTTTGAATTATTTTTACAGTGGCAAATGTTTCATCTCTTGTTTCAGTATTTTGTCATTGAAATAACCCTCTTGCTTCCTTGTCTGTAGGGAAATTTTCTTTTACTAGAAAAACAGGCTACTGAAGAACAGAGCTGAATAAACTCCATAACATTTTGCAGGGCTGAAGGACATTAAATTCCTCCTTGCTAAACACTTTCCCTACCTTCACATTACCTGGAATCACTGCAGTGATTCATACCTCCATAAAACACGCATGAGCATTTAACACAGCACCACTGATGCTGGCTGAGAGCAGAGAAAGTACAATCTTTACCACATCGGTATTTCTCAGTGCTTATCAGCTTTTGGTAGTCACATTCTCGACAGTCGAGGACTGGGGATTAAGCAATTCCCCTTTAGTGAGGCCACACTATTTTGAAATGGTATTTTGAAAATAAAAATCAGAATCAGATTGAGTTATCAACCAACCAAATAAACAAACCAAAACTCTTTAAAAACAGTTCATGGTAAAACTGAAAAAGAGTTTTTCCACAAAAGTGGTATGCAGCCCAATCTGCCCATTGCAGCTGGAAGTATTTCAGAATACACAGACAAAAGTGGTAAGCTGGCACTGAATTGCCCTTGGGGTATTTATTAATTGTAGCTAATACCCAGGATTACACAGACTGGAGTGGTACAATTTTAATGTAGAGCAGAACTTGCAATAAAATGAATTACAGTGTGCCTAGTCTGCTCCTCTGCACTTGCAATGAGCGAGTAAAACCAGAGATCAGCGGATGCCCACAATCTGTCCTCACGCTGTAGAAGCATCTGTAATAGCACAGTGTGTCCCCAAGGCTTTGGGGGAATCTGTGAGAAACAGGGGAGGCTGCTCTTCTGCAGATTTTATAAGTAGTAAAACAAGAGTTAGCTTATTCCTGGAGTACTGTGTGCGGTTCTGGGCTCCCCAGTACAAGAGGGACGTGGAGCTTCTAGAGAGGGTCCAGCGTAGAGCAACAAAGATGATTAAGGGACCGGAGCATCTGTTTTATGAGGAAAGACTAAGCGAGCTGGGCCTGTTTAGACTAGTGGATAGAAGACTGAGAGGAGATCTGATCAACATCTATAAGTTCCTGAGGGGTGAATGTAGGGAGGATGGGGCCAAACTCTTCTCTGTGGTGGCCACTGACAGGACAAGGGGTAGTGGGCACAAGTTGAAACACAGGCAGTTCCACCTCCATGTGAGGAAGAACTTCTTTCCTGTGAGGGTGCCAGAGCCCTGGCACAGGCTGCCCAGAGAGGCTGTGCAGGCTCCTTCTCTGGGGATCTTCCAGACCCGCCTGGCTGCCACCCTGTGCCCCGTGCTCTGGGTGTCCCTGCTGGAGCAGGGGGNAGAGGCTGTGCAGGCTCCTTCTCTGGGGATCTTCCAGACCCGCCTGGCTGCCACCCTGTGCCCCGTGCTCTGGGTGTCCCTGCTGGAGCAGGG
This sequence comes from Nothocercus julius, assembly GCA_013398735.1. Lineage (NCBI taxonomy): Eukaryota > Metazoa > Chordata > Aves > Tinamiformes > Tinamidae > Nothocercus > Nothocercus julius. The sequence continues at coordinate 869,178 of VZSV01000064.1, read as the reverse complement.
GGGCTGGACTAGATGATCACTAGAGGCCCCTTCCAACCTCAACCATTCTGGGATGCTGGGTGATTCTGCGATACTCCAGGCACCACTACAGTTACTCACTCAACTGGCCCTGTGGTTGCCACTGGGGGACTCTGCAATAGGCAGTCGGCCCAGGTGGCTGAGCCAGCTGCTGGCCGAGGCGCAGCCACTGAGCTTCGGACCAACTAACTGGTAGGTAATTGCTTTTTCTACCCTTAATATTTTGCTTACAACTCCTATAATCAGAAAGCTCTTCTCAAGATTACCCAATTCTGATCAGGAAACTGAAGATTGTAAATCATCCTGTTCATTTTGCTTATTTTTTTTCCAAATGGCCATCATCAATCAAACTTCAGAAAAGGGAAGTGTGTATCTCATCCTTCCACTTCCTCCTGACAAAAAGAAAAAAAATCAATTTCGTAAGCTCAGTTCACACATCCCATGGCAGCAGTCAATCTTTACCAAAATTCACCACTCCAGGAGAATTAAAAAGTATCTATCTGTTACTGGGAAGCAGTGAATAGTAGTAGTTTTGTGGTATGCTTGAGAGTTCAATCTACAAATACCATGTGGAGAGGCAGCCTGAAAAACGGAGGGAAGTTCCCAATGGATAGGGCAGTGTCCTCTGCTTGCCATCCCTTCTGCAGGCGGATCAGACCAGCTCGTTTTGAGGTGCTGCACAAGGCAACGTGCGGATTAGGGAGGCGTCACGGACACACAGCGCGAGAGGACGCGGTGCCTGCAGTCCCATGGGGCAAATCCCCATGGGACAGCCCCATGAGACCTCCTCTCCGGCTCCACATCTGAGAGTCTCCGTGCTGGGGACTTCCAGCTGTGAACACTCTCCTCCTGCTCCCTCCCTGCCCCTCCAAGGCAGAACATCAACCAATTTCCTGCCAGGGCAGCAAACTTCTCCAGAAAGTCTTTTATTTAAAGCCTGGCAGTTCATAAAAGTTGTACCTACACCTTTCCTAACTCCTTCTGAGGATGTTCGTGAGTGCTGCACTTAGGCCTTTTTTTTTTTTTTTTTTTCACATGTTTAAGTCAGGACACCTGGAGTGGCCTTAGTGAAACTGGTGGCATTGGGGTGGTGGGAATCCAGCAGAAATAATTAGAAGGGTTGTACGAAGCAGTCAGAATGGGGCTGTAATACACTCAGTGCTGCTCTCACAGTATATACTGCCCCTACCGCTGGGGGTTTTGGACACCAGTTTAATCTTTTAACGGCCAAGTGCTGCCACCCCCTTCTGTGGGGCCGCACTGTGGACGTGGTGCTGGCGACCCCACGGGAGAGGAAAGTCAAGGACGTGACTGCAGCTGCAAGCAGCAGTGCCTGAGCAGCACGGCCAGGACGTAGCGCTTAACTTACAGACTGCTCTGTCCACAAAGTGGGTGGTTCCTGTATGGAGCTGCACGAGCCTCAGTATTATAAAACCTTTTAAAAGAGAGGTACCTATTTAACAACTGTATGATGTATATATATGTTTATATATATATATTTGTATTAGGTTCCTTGTGTCGAGCAACTGCTTTCTGCGATGCGTTTAACTCACTTTTACAGTGTGAAGACAATACTGTGCAAGAGCAGTGCTTTTTTAGAATGGGTAAAGTTTAGTTTTATTATAGTTTATTTATGGTTCATATATTGTATGTACACACTAAAAAAATAATGTTTCATCAACACTAAAAATTTATCTCAGGTTCTCAGTGGTGAAGATTTATTTCCCCTAATATTGACATAACTGGTTAATTGCCCAGAACTTCTACTTTATTGCAGTCTATAGCATTTCTGATGAGAATCTGCCAAGATATGTCACTGCAGTTTTACAAAATGTATTAAAAAGGAAAGATCTCAAGCAGCTACATCGTGATCCAACTGTCATTACTCAGCTAAAATATCCCCAAGAATTTAGGAGAGCTTTCTGAATACTTTGCCCTTCCAGAACAAGAACTCATGCTTTCCCCCTGCTACACGGGTTTAGCTAGCTGCAATTTATCTTTTCTGTAATCCATTTAAAAACACATTCTTAGGTGAAACGTTGCTACTTAATTGCTGCTACTAAGCAATTAAAAAAAAAGTGTTGTCAGTAATTCCGCTTCCTGGCGCACAACGGCGGGGGAACAGCGCAGAAACTCCGCGTTCCCAGTCACAACGCACACAGAGCGCCACCCGACCACCCGCCTTTGCCGCCATCTTGACCCGCGCGCAGTCCTCG